>OX465580.1:27490146-28087646 GCA_950022655.1 Alentia gelatinosa | reverse complement strand
GTAGGTGTAGGTGTGTATGTGTGTGTGTGGGTGTGTGTGTGTATGTGGGTGTGTTGTGTGTAGGTGTCCGTGTCCTAGATGTAACCATAATTTATGGTAAGACTGAAGGTGGTGTAGATAGCATATGGGTACAGAAACAATTGAATCAGTGATGCTTTTCAGAGCAATTTCATTCTTTGAATCATTTATTCGGTGCAATGTTGTTTTTTTTCTTTGGGGGGGGGGGGGGGGGGGACAGATAATTTTGTTCCGGCTCTGCCCCCGCTTCTCTATAGCCCAATAGTGGATGCTATGCTACATATGACAGAAGAGTCTTGCACTCAAACAGTGAGTAGTGAAGAGTGCTGGAGTGAGATACAGCCATAGATATACAGGGGGTCTTTCCCTATATCTATGGATACAACTAACTGGGATCAAATCACTAAACTCAACCTGCTCTCTATAATACGAACAGAGTTTCTGAGGGCTTGCATTCCTTCACTATAAGCAGGGGTGCAGTCTGACTTTTTAGCGTGCAATGAAGGCTAGGTCTTGACTTTTCACCGTGGAAAAGTGTCAAAGTCTGACCTTTTAGCATGCAATGATGGCTAGGTCCTGACTTTTCACCATGGAAAAGTGTCAAAGTCTTACCATTTAGCATGCAATGATGGCTAGGTTCTGACTTTTCACTGTGGAAAAGTGTCAAAGTCTGACTCTTTAGCATGCAGTGATGGCTATGCCCTTACTTTTCACTGTGGAAAAGTGTCAAAGTCTGACTTTTCGCAGACTTTTTGCAGATTCACAGTAAATCCAGGGGAACAGGCAAATGTATGATTTCATACCAAGAAAAAAGTCAGCAATTTTTCAGTTCGCCCCCTCCCCCCCCCCCCACTTTCAAAACGTTCTGACGCCCCTGGGGTGTCAGAACATTTTAAAAGTGTGTGTGTGTGGGGGGGGGGGGGGGGGGCTAACTGAAACATTGCTTTTATCTTGGTAAGAAGTCAGACTTTGACATTGGCCTGCTCCACTGGATCACGGACTTGGATATAAGTCCGTGACTGGATTCACTGTAAATCTTCGAAAAGTCAGAGAAAAGTCAGGTCTTAGCTGACAAAAAAGTGTGTGTGTGTGGGGGGGGGGGGGGGGGCGCCTCCCCCCCCCCCCTATTCTGACGCCACTGATAAGCCACTCTCCTAACAGAGATCTATCGCTCTACTTCCTGTGGGTTAGTTTCGACCCGTAATTGACAGGAGAACTCGACCCGTTTTGGAGAACTCGACCCGCGAACTCGACCCGTAAATCGGAAAAGAGAACTCGACCCACGAACTCGACCCGTAAATTTGAAAAGAGAACTGGACCCGTGAATTAGAGCCAGTTTTAAATAATGAAAAAAAAAGAAAAAAGGGTAAGGGTCAAAGGATATCGCACACTTTGCGACTTTTTCCATTTTTAGGAGACAACCACACCTTATAATATAGTTTTACTCCATGCTTGATAATACCTATTATCAAACAATTCCCCGTATAATTTATGGGTGACTGTAATAGTTTTCTGACTAGAATTAATCTTAGCTAATAATTGACATAAATGACATCAGTAAGGAAACTGACAATTCCTTGAACTTAAAATGCCCTTCTGACAGTATTGGAGGGAGAACTACATATTTGACAGTGCCGAATGGACACTCAAAACTCTTATTGTCGCTCACATTTTTGGCAAAATTTGAAACCAAGGTAATATAAATTGTATAGTAATAATACTTCCAAAGTATTCTATTTCATATATATCCATATTTGCATCTATAAGATACTCGAGTTCAGTGCCGGAGAAATGGGTCGGTTTCGTTGCGGGTCGAGTTCGTTTCGGGTCGAGTTCTCCAGTATTCGCGCAAGGTATCATCGATCCTGTGTGTGCACTACCCCCGCCCCCTTGCGACTGGAGCGCTTGTGTTTTTAGGTACCGGTGTAGTGCCAAAATCGGTTACCCTGCCAAAAATGGTAATTATCGCCCACCCAATACGCGAATGCGTCTGCACACGCTCTTCCGGTCAGATTTCATGGACTATCGGATGTACTACTATTTTGATGTGATTTTAATGTAAATAAATGAAAAGAGTAGTATTTAGATATGAGAATTACATGTCGTGATATGCTTAATTTCGGCAAATTTCATCACTGCGTATGTTCGCGCATGCGCACAAAATACTAGTGGGCGATAATTACCATTTTTGGCAGGGTAACCGATTTTGGCACTACACCGGTACATTGGTACGTTCAATCTCAGACTGGGCCTACCAAATATCAAACAAGTTTGATGATATTTAAAAACACTTGCGATCTGGGGTACATGAGGTAGCCCCTCTAAGATCTTAGCTCTATAGGACACTGACGGCTGAAATATGTCACCCATAACGATCGTTATGACTAAAAAAAACATGGCCCCGGCTTAAAGGCATTTAAGACAATTTGGCTTGAAAATTAAAATCCATGTCAATTTCCTGAAAATTTAATCTGATGATCTCCAAGTGTCGAGGAACACATATCTAGCAAAATCGGGGGTACCGTGCTAGTTTTTGATTTATAGATCAATATTATGATCATTTTGTATTAGAATATAGAGAAATTCTAAAAAGTATTTATTTTTACCTAGTAAAGCCCATGTCATTTTCCTCAAACTTTCACAGAATATAGTATATATATATATAGTACTACTTATTTAGGTTTTAAAAATTATAGGTCACCGTTCTTGTTTTTGAAACAATTTAAGAAAACCATATTTTTCAGTACATTTCCTATGTAAATTGAGCAAATGTAAATTGGCCTATATATATTACCAATTAAGATTTAATAAACTGGACAAAACATTCAATTTACTCATTAATTATTACATAGAGCTGTAGCCTACTAGACTCTATGATTATTAGAATGAATCCCAAGTAACAAGTTTAGACTGACAATTTACATTATTTGAAAATCACCAGGTGGCGCCACTGTGAATTGTAGGATACGCCTTTAACACTATTCCGCCCGGGGTGTAATCA
Organism: Alentia gelatinosa; assembly: GCA_950022655.1. NCBI lineage: Eukaryota > Metazoa > Annelida > Polychaeta > Phyllodocida > Polynoidae > Alentia > Alentia gelatinosa. The sequence goes on along the minus strand of OX465580.1, from coordinate 28,084,627 downwards.
TATAGAACGTCCCGAACAAGCCACAAAACGACATGATAATCTACGGTTCATACGGAACAAGGCGACTGATACGCCCACTACCCCGCCACTCTCCAAGCAGTAAAGCGCAGGATCTCTGCTGCTAAAACGAATGGCGGGAAATAGTTCCCAGGTCTCCTTCGTTTGTGTAATATACACAATCCGTGTTTTCAATAACAAGATGGCGGACTCGCGGGCAGTACAAACCTAAGGAAACACCCGCCTCAATGCATTATTGTGATATAATCGGGAAAGTATAATGCAGCACAGACTTGTTGAGAGTGAACATAATATATAGTTGCTGCAATAAGATTGTAGAGGACTCAAAATGAACTCGGCAGTGACAGAGGGCAGTCACGGGGAGACCGAGACGAAGCAGCAGGCAGAGCAGCCACTAACAACACTGACAGTTTTGCTTCCGGCACCCTTGGAACGGATGTTGCCGATAAATTCTGAATATATGCAGAAAGGGGCACCAGTGACATACGTTAGTGGTAGTTCTGGGTCAAGTTTGCTCCTGGAATGTTCCTCAAATGCGTGTGTATGCCTTTATGATTGTTCGTTATCCTGGTAAAGGACCGTTCATTATTTACGGCAGGGGGGGGGGAACTATTGGAGGGGGGGGGCAAATTATATGAGGGTATTTGCCTGGGGCGGGGGGGGGGGGGGGGCAATTTATTTAGAGATACTTGCCTGGGGGGGGGGGGGGGGGGGCATTTCATTTCGTGGTATTTGCCTCGGTGGGGCGTTTCAATTTCAATGATTTACGTTTTTGTGATTCACCCACATAAGAGGTTCTAGAACTGTGTATTTTGGATAATCTATACAGAGGCCAATAGTGTCTGATCTCTTCTAGCAAAATTAAGAAATTTATATATATATATATATATAAGCCCTGGTGATTGTGGCAGAGAAGATAATAAGTGAGGTACTGTAACACCTGGCAGTGCCATGTCTGTAGAATGGGAGCTCATCAAACTAAGACTTCGTGTAATCTGCCATGCAAGACGTCTAGTATTCGCAATCTTTAAAAAATGTCAAACATATGAAAACAAGCCAGGACTATTTCCCGCACAAGAAAACTGCAATGATTTTAGAGTTTGTAGGTTGTGCATGAATATGCTAAGAGTATCAAAGGCAATACCGCTGTTAGGAGATTGCTCCTTGACTGTATGCGGTGCAGCTCCACTGTATTAGTATCTATACTCAGTTCAATGGTCAATGTCAGGTGATAACTGTGCAATGTAGCTTAGCACATAGAAGTTGTCTTTTTGGTGCCTCCACTGTCTCAATAGAACACCCCTTAAGATAGGTCTTAGAGCAGCAGGTACAAGCTCCTGTTCCAGCGTGTCCTGACAGGCTATTGGTTCACTTCCTAGATGGTGGATATCTAATCCTATAACTATAATATGCCAGTTTGCAGTCATTGCTCTTAAACCATCATTAACAGTCCGCATTTCTTAAGGGCTGGATAGCTGCATATTGGAGGATTTGATTATAGATAGTTAAAATTTGCATGCCAGAATTCACCTGGCTTTATTTACCTAATATTACATTATATGTGTACATATACATGTCTATATGAGAAAGAATCGATTTATGGCTATTGCCTGGGGAAGGGGGGGCGTATATCCGGGTATTTGTCTTGGGGGGGGGGGCGGTTTATTTTAGGGTATTCCGAGGGGGGGGGCATTTTATTTTGAAGTATTTCCGAGGGGGGGGGGGCATTTCATTTGGAGGTATTTCTTAGGGGAGGCAATTTATTTTGGAGGATTTACCAAGCAAAACCCACACCCCCCTGTCATAAATAATGAATGCTCCCTAACCATCTAAAAATATTAAATCATTTAATAGTCTCGGACTATAAATCATATGACTTCTAACTCTAAGTCCGTGATTAGAACTAGAAGGACCTAAAATCCATATTTCATTGACGTCTAAAGTCAAGATTTGTGATGCATATAATGATATTTTGATGATATTGCTCATGATACAAATTCATCTACTAGATCTACACTTATAATATCTAAATCTAAAGGTTAAAATTATCTTTTAGGGGGCCCTCCCACCTACTACGATTAACTCTACGATTAACCCTTTGGCCTCATCGGCGACAAACAGAAAAAATCGTGGAGGTGTCGCCGACGACACCGTCAATTAGTCAGGTTTTGTCGCCGAGCTCTGTGCCGCGCTACGATGCGCTACGACACGCTACAACAAAAAAACCTTAATTGCAGAGGGTCTATGAAATTCAAACATGTTTGAATTTCGTAGGCCGTCGCCGACAAATGCGGCCAGGTAAATCCCTCTCATATGTGACCGAAATTTATGAAATGCAGATCTGATGCAGATCTGATGCACCATATCATGATGATGCTGCACTGCAAATTTAGAGTCATTCAATAAAGGCTAAGGGATCATTTTATAGTTTAGCTTGGAACTGATTTTTTTGTCTCAAAAATAACATTGTATTCCTTTGTATATTCTATTAAAAAATCTATTATAACGATGCATTGTTTCTTTGAATTATAACAGATTTTATAAATGCTACCTCAAATAGATAGTTAAAAGAGTTTTCCCGCCTTTTTTTTGTCACCGACACGCCGGGTAAAAAAAGCAACCCTCCTAATACGTTACGACGCACTACGATTAAGTTCCCGACGTTGTCACCGACACGCGGAACCGTCGGGAACTTAATCGTAGTGTGTCGTAGCCCGTCATAGTAGGTGGGAGGGCCACCTTACACGTTTATACTTTTTGTTTTGATAGCTGCCCTTGCTAGAGGTAGAAATAAAAATGTATTCTAACAAATTAATTCATATAGGCTAACTATTCTTTCTTCGTTTCAAACTGTGTCGTCCTTCTATTCCTGCATTTGGTTTTATCTTTATTTCTTTGCTGTTTTCAGGCATCGGTCTGCTTTCTTGTTTCAAGCTGCCGTGAGCTTCACAATAGAGAGCGCCGCCGTCGCTTATATCTGCCCCAATTCGTTTACCAAGTTGCCACCAGGTGTTCATGGGATGAAACAGTCGAACCAAGCTTCTGGCCAGAGACTGAAAATGATGTGAGACATCTTAGGATACGGTTAACCCTGTAATGAATAGACCCTCTTCACTCTGGCGCCATCTTGTAATGGCCGCCTATGTACGTCAATCGAAAACGAGACAAGCCTTCTCCACTCAGTCCTGAATATTGATAAAAAATACTACTGTTTCTCTAACTTGAAAGATAGAAATCGCTCTCACGTCTTAACTAATCGGCCGATTTGTATAAACAATACATTGTTAGAAAGCTGAGACTTATGCCTATCTATCTATATATGGTTCAAGGGGGTCTTCCACCAAATAGAAAAAACCATTGTACAACGCTCATACAACGGTTGCTGGAACATCTCTTGGAATTTTGTTTTTGTCTGTTTGGTGGAGCATCGCGCGATGCCGCACGATGCCCATCTGCCAGACATCTGCTCTTGGTTGCTGGGTTAGTTGAGCATCTGTTGAGTGTCTGATGGGGGTGGCTGGCGCATCGCCCAAGGGTTGCTCGCGGTTGCTGCAGGGTTGCTGGGACCTGGGCTGTGGCGTCTGTTGAAATGATAAAAAATGCGCTTCCACCTGCCAGATTTTCCAGGCGATGTGCCTGCCGATGCTCCAACAACCTCCAAGTGATAGAATTATAGCACCATGGAGTTGTCCCATTACCTTAATTCCATATATAAGGAATACAGTAGACCGAGTAGCCAATGACTGCATTCGCAGCAAACCCCGACCTTCACCCTGACCTCCTTACATAATATTTTCTCGCGCCTTGGGACGGCTCTGCAGTCGAGAGTTGACCTCGAATCTTAGGGGCCACAACCACCCTCATAGCATCGGCCGAATAACTGATTTATTAGTTTTTCGTCTGCTGGAATTGGGCATCTGGCAGATGCATTTGAAGAGTACGACACCTGCCCGCGAGCTTTGCCGGGACCCGCAGCGAGGGATTGCCATCAATACGGCCCGGGCGCTACCGGGAGCAGAGCGGAGACTGAAAACTCTGATACATTCTGTAATTTGGATAGAATTCTAGCACCACACAGCATGCCCCACACAGAAAGGTCGGCTGGAAAGTCTGTTTGCCTCAAAAAAGCAGTTGTTTGGTGGAATCGACCCTTTACCTGTGTTATGGATAAAATTTCCTGTCATAGAATGAAAATCGGAATTGTTTAAATGAAAAATATTAAAACATGTCACATTCCTGTTTTCACACTGATTTAATGAAAAATCCATCGCAATGACATATAGAAATAAACATCCCACCCTTTTAGGCATCTCAAGACATTTAAAATGATACCTATATTAGGTTGTGATGGATATTTCCTGAGATAATGGACTATTAAGACAGATGACATAGGTCAGTGGGGGATCATGGGCTGTGGCTGAATTGGGTAATTTAGCAGATATTAAACACTGAAAAGGAACTTTTTGTTTTTGAAAATGAAAATATTGATATCAATGAAAACACTGGTATCCCTGTTAAATACTTCAACAATTATTAGCTTCTTTCTTCGTTTCAAACTGTTATATTACATCAAGAAATATCTATCACAGCCTGGCAATATAGGTATATTAATTGTCTTGGAATACCTAAGAAGATAGGATGCTTATTTCTATAGGTCATCGCGATAGATTTTTCATTAAATCGCTGTGAAAACAGGAAGGTAACATGTTTGTGGATTTTTTTTTATCTAAATAATCTGGGTGTTCAATCGATGACTGGAAATTTTAGCCATAACACAGGTATATGATATTATAGCAGCAAATAGGCCCAAGTTTTAGCTTTTTAACAATGTTTTATCTATAAAGATCGGCCAGCTATTCACGACACAAGAACAATTTACATTTTTAGTTAACTCTGTGCCTATGGTACTAGCTTCACTTTTACAGCGCTCGCCTCGCTCTGAAGTGCGAAAATTTCGCTGGTCCGCAGCTTGTACATATCAGGTACATATAAACCAGTGGAACCCGTTATCACGGCGACTGCCGCGCCACGCTTATGTGCAAGTGGTGACAAAATGAATGGGCTGTGCTTAAATGACGTTATACCATTTTCGACCCCCCACCCCTCCCCTTCTCATGATTTGTCACACAACTCTTATCATTGTTGGTCATGGAGATTAGACCTAGCTCCCCCCCTTCTGCATGGTCTAAGGTGAATTCGCTATTGCTACGAGTTTCGTACTGGTGAATTCAATAACACTACAGTCCTGGGCCGGCCTACCCGTGTGGTGGTCAGGTCGGCCGACCCGTCCGTCTGGTATAGACTCTATTGAGGTTTTTTAGTCTGTTTACAGGTTCCGGTGTTCGCTGGTTGCCGACATTGTATGGTGATAAACCCCAAATTGACCAGTAACCAACAATTATTGCAGTTTAACAGTTTTCAGAAATCTTCAAATTGGAAATCCGATGCCAGAAATGGCAATTTCAGCTATTTCTACATGTTAATCCGAAATTATATTCAGTTTCTCCAGAGAACTAGTCTACTTCTCTGGTTTCTCTAATTATAAATAGGAAAACTAAGGTTCATGGAGTCGTAGTGTGGCCAACCAGTTGGGAGCGGAACCTTTACTTACCCGGGGCGATAGTAGGGAGTTTAGTATTGCTGGAGGGTCTATAGGGTTAGGTTAGGGATAGGAATAGGGAGAGGATTAGGTTAGGGTTAGGGATGGGGTCAGTGTTAGGGATAGGGATAGGTTTAAGGTCTGGTCTAGGGGTAGGGTAGGGTTAGGGGTAGGGTCGGGCAGTGGTTAGGGGTAAGTCAGGGTTTGCCACACTGTGTGTGGCCGGCCCACACCAGGGGTGGCCAGCTGGGACCTGAAACAGTATCAAATTCACCAGTTTTGCAGACTGAAACTGTCACGGTAGCGAACTCACCGCTGGACTGAAGTGGTCGCGGTATCGAATAAACTGGTATCCTTCTACATGACATCATTTATTGACGGCCTCTAAAGAGTACCAGTAGACTCATTGCTCATCCTTACACTTTGATTTCTAATTTTAAAATTATCAATTGTAAACCACTACCAATTGTTTAAGAACTGTTAGATACAATAACAATCTAAAAAGTGCGATGCAAACTGGCTCCATATATTCATTTAAGATAAGCATCTGAAATGGAAACTATGCGATAGCTATGTATAGATCAATTTTGGTTATGTTCAGGTATAATCCATACATTTCCATCTCCATCATTTTTCACCCTATGTACATTGTAAATCCTATGGACGTGTCTAGTTATGTACAACAACTGTATATTAGATGTTTGCTGGATTGACCATCAGACCTGCTCTGTAGGGGTCATGACTACACGTACCTTTGTGCAAATAATTTAAAAAAAAGAAAACGCCATTGTATATGTGAGTTTGACGTCGTAATGCACTAGCTGACACTCATGTATTACTACGCGTCAACCCCTCGTGGTTCACGGCCGCCTGTCCGTCAACAAAAGCATCGATTATTGTGATCATATCGTGATTATGTGATATGCCAATTTTGATAGAGTTATCTTTTTATTCAGGTATTTACCAAGTGGAGAAGACTTGATTGGCTTCTTGGCTTCTCTGCACCAGCTTCCTAATCCCCCCGAAGTTCTGATTATTGATGATCTCCATTTGTATATTTCCCAAAATGAGGTAAGAATTCAATTTCACTAAATCCTATCTACATCTATCTAATATCTAAAAATAATATCTCAGTTGGTCCGACTTAATAGTCAGAGATGGCAGTTTCCCACTCTATGTGGAAATCCACGTTTTTGTTTTTAGTATATAAACTTCTTTTTTATTGTGTAAAACAAAGATAATATTTATTGAACCATATTCACATCAATAAAATAGTTTTTGGACCTTTTCACAGAATCTCAGCCACACACCATGGCTGACACTGACATGTTTTCCACGTTTTCTCAGGCTCTCTGGGGCAGCAAATACCACATGAAAAAAATTGCATCCCTGTATGCCTATATTAATCCTAACATGAGTACCTATGAAGGACTTTTGTACTCTACATGGACGCTTTTTGTGGTCCATTCTATTAAGTCTTGGATAATTAAAAATAAAAGACGGTCTTTGGAAATGTCAACCACAAAAGGAATCAACAATGGAAGTCTTTTCATAGCTTTACCTAAGGACCTGTTCCACCGGGTACACTAATGGGCTACATGCGTTGCCCTTTTGTGGCCGTGCAGTCAATGGCTGTCTCCCAGGTAGCTTGTGGTTGATAGCCAGCTTTGGTCGGTGGCCAGGGGTGTAACCCTTTTTTAAAAGTTGACTGCAGAACGTCGACCATGTAGGGCCGCTCCACTACACAGATAACCATACATTGACTGCACAGCGGCAAAAGAGGAACATGAGTCGTCTATATGCAGGGCCGTTGGGAGCAACTTTGCATGCACCTGTCAAAACGTATTCAAGTAGGTTTGTGTCGGGCATTTGCCTTTCACTATTTTTTTAAAAAAGAAACTAACTTAATGACAAAATATCCATAGTAATTTAACGGAGCCACTGGAAACTGTCGGCCCTTTCCTACACTGTTACTCGTGAAATGGTGGTTTTCCCGTTCGATAATGTTAAAGGCGCTACTCTGATCGGATGGCGATGAAGAACTGATAAACCTGAGGCACACCGGTATGGTTTTATAAATCAAACTGAATAGTAGGCCATTTGCCCAAACTAGACCTTGAGTGGGTGAGACACTACATTGTCACTGCCGAAATCGGCAAGCTTAAAGCCTATAAGACACCTACCCGACCGCTGTGCCCAATTCTACCTTTGCCCGACGGATCCGTCGGGTCTGTGACAATCTGCATCAATCGTGTCGATGTACGCACTTCACCGACCCGATTTTATTGCTTTTCCCGACGCGTCGGCCATTACTACCATGTCAGATATGACCGACTCTGCCCGACCTTTAGATTCCGGTGTACGCACTTCACAGATCGTTACCGATTCTGAGTATGCCATTTAAAAAGCGTTGCTATCTATCCCTTAGTCCGATTCACAAGTGCTTTATATCGATTTGTAGGGGAGGCATAAGCGATTATAGACATGAAAACAGTTTGTTTATATCTTAAATAGAACAGAAGTTATTAAATGTTGAATTGTTGCCTATATAGACCTATCACCCGCCCCAGGGCTCAGTAGGGCCCGGCTCCCTGCGGCTCTCTTTGATCTCAATCGGGGTAGATTTATGAGGGTATAAAAGGAGGAGGTGTAATAGGGAATAGTGGATGTCGATGTCTTATAGGTATAAGACACCGAAATTTTATTCCCGACTCTCACCGAGCCGATGGTCGGGATGAATCGGGAACAAATTTCGGTGTCTTATAGGCTTAATGTAGATATTCAGGATAGGCCCCAGTGGTGGAGTCGGGTGGTCCCATGTTGACCGCATCTTGGCAGTACAGTACTGGGTTGATGTGGAGTGGCGGGAACCATTCTGATGGATTCCCTACCAGTTCCAACGGGCTGACCAACCATGTGTGATGAGTACGGGTGAATAATAGATGAACAGATAATCTCACTGAATGTATCATCATCTCTACAACACTTCAATATATATGGAATGTGCTTATTTATCCAATGTAACATTCAGTGGCGGGCTATATACTATTTTATAAGGTCTCTTTCAATGCTATGCTAACCTTGATTAATGTACAATATTAACTATATGTACTCAGAGTACTTGATGCACATTAAAACCATATTATGCTCATTACGATCTTCCAGAAGAAATAAAAGTTTCAAAAGAAAATCTGCCCCAAGCACCGGGATATTGAGGGTCTCCACTCTAACCAGCTTCCACTAGGGGGCCATCAATAAAGTGTGTACGCAGAATTTCCATAATTTTAGACCCCTTACCCCCTACTCCCTCAATCTTGTGCGCAATAGAACAAAGAAGGAGCATACACCCAAATTTCCAAAGTTGTTGGCCCCCCACCTTCCCTCGGTGCGTAAATAATTTATGGAGGACCGCAAGATTCCATCTTAACTCAAACTTGATTACATGATTATACTATGTAAAGTCACTACATGAACTTGTATGCACAATGGAAGACCGCCTACCACAAGGCGAATTGTTTTCCAATAAAAAATAAAAAAAAGATATCACAGCTTACTCCAGACTCTCAGCTACCCACTGAACGAACTGGAGGACCTCTTCCTCCAGTGTCCAAGGGAGGGCCTGGGTGACACCCATTGTGAAGATGCCTACCCGACAGGCGTCACCATCTGAATCCAGGAGTGGGAAATAAGAGAGGGCACTTTGAATTAACGCGGGATGTTTTTTAATACGTAGGATGCAGGCTTGGAACACGGAGCAGCTCGTCTCTGTGCCCACCTGGTGGATGCTCTACACACTATGCAAACCAAAAGGTAAGGGCGCTTTCTCTCTGGATCATTACATTTAGGACTTACTTCGCAGCTTTCCTCTTGCCATTGGGGCCATCCATAAAGTACGTACGCATTGAGGAGGGTGGGGGTGGGTCAGAAATTTCGGAATTCACGTATGCTCCTTCTTTGCTCTATTGCGTACAAAATCAGGAGGGGGTGGGGGATAAAAAAGATCAGAAATTCTCGTACATATCTTATGGATTCTCATTCTAAAACCAGCGATTTAGAACCTAAGTCCACATCCAGTTACTGACCTAAATATCCATCCTCCAGTATAGAGAACAATGTCATTGCATTGTATACTCTGGGGTATAGGATATTTTTATTCGAGGCGTCCTCTGTGCAACTACGCTTTCTGTTATTACTATTAGAGGATGTGATGGTACATTATGCAGCTCGTCACTTTGGTTCCAACTCTCCATCCCAAAGAAATCTTATGAACAATAGGCCATGTTTCCAACTATGTGGATGTGTGTATTATGCAACTCTTGCTGATTCTGTAGGATACCTATCTAGTACTGAAGGGGAATTGATATTCTTTTGGGGGGTGGGAAGTTAGCTCAGTGGTTAGAGCACCGGACTTGTAACCCCAAGGTTGTAAGACTTTGTGTGTTCGAGTCCCACCCCCAGCAGTGGTAGATTTACTGCTATAACAAAGGCCATCCTTCTCATACCATGTCTATGTGGTGTGGGAAGTAAAAGAACTCTCACCTCGGTAAATGTGTAGGGGTGAGATTTCTACCTGAATTCATCACATAGATTCGATCACCACCCTAGTGGTGTAAAAGAACCTTGACAAAGTCTGGAAAGGACCTATAATGGTTGACTGGACGTAAAATCAAATCAAACCAAACAAATGATATTATTTTTAGCGTAGGTCACTAGTTGTGTCACAGGAAAACTCTAATTGAAGTGTACAGCTGTATGAGATTTAACTACAAATTATAAATACTAGTGTATGAGCACATTGAGCTTCTAGTTCCACCTCCCGAACATAAATTCACCTGTTGCACCGCCACTTTTCACAGAGAAAACATAATCAACGGGTCGATTCTCTTGTCGGTTGAATGCGATTGGTTTGCCGAATAGCATCAATGCCTTTTGATCGGTTGGTTTATCACAGATTCACTGGTATCGATGTTCAATTAGGATTAAGACGCAATTAATAGTATTTTTTTTTCTTTCAGTGGGACTCAAAACGTTCATCTCATCCTCGGTGCTAATACAGTAAACTGTGCTCTTTCCGAATTATGGCCTCAATTTTTCCATGCAGTCTACACAGTAAAAGGTACAGTATGGAAGTATTTATATTGTCAGAAGTAAGGAACATGTAACGAAGTTTCACTGAACAGATTTATTATTACATTTCGTGAATGGATATAATTATTAATTGCTTATGACAAAAGCTTCAAGGAATTTCGTAAGGCTAGCCTGCATTCACACTTATAGTATAATTTACATATCCACATTACATATGAATCGGCGATTGCCATTGAATATACGTGCGATCCTTTTCAGACACGTCGAATCCCAAGTTATTCCAGATGGTGCCCGTCTCCTCATCTCGCCACCAGGTGCCAGCACTGTTAAATCAAAGACGCCCTCTTGTGAGCGTTCATTACATCTTCCATGGCGATAGCGTCTCTTTGGACAGTATCCACTCTGGAAAGTCGTCTGCCACGTAGCTAGTGGACATAGCTATATACATATATCAATTCATTGAATAAGTGTGATGCTCAAGAATTCAATGTCGCTGATTTTGCACTTCATATGAATATATAACAATTACGTTCTCTGTATTTGTAAATATAATTGTTTATTTTGTCTGAACACAATTTCTTAAATACAAATACAAGGATCGGCTTCGATAGTGTAAAAGCTCCTGGCATATTTTACAAGAGTACAACGGAAGCTGTTTTCGTCCAGAGAAAATTACTGATCAGGACATAAATACTTAATATTAATTCTAACGAAATATACAAAATAAATAGACTGGTGTATATATTTCTTTCAGAAATATCATCACCATATTACATTATCATTTATTACAAATGTACATTTCATCCTTCACCAGCAAGTGTGAAAATAAATCGTAAAAAAAATCTAATTCAATTTGTTTTGGGAAATATGAGGTCAACTCATATATACACGACTAGAGGGTCTACATCAGCAGGCACCAAAATATGTGACCTCGTAACACAGTTTATCACCAGGGATGTGACCTACCAGAATCTTAACACTATAGACTCATAATCATAACATGTGGATTTGCTATTTCCTCTTTATCCTGACTTTGTGCTTTGCCAGTTTTCAAATATATGTATATATAAAAAAATTATCGATTTTAACCATTGTTTCGTATACAGAAACACTATAACTTCATTCATCTGATATTTCAAAAGCATCATAGAAAACCGCTAAAAACTATTTCGTTCCCCAGGTGAGCGGACGAACAGTTGAGGGAAAAGTATAATCAATAGATCTAGTCTGTTAACTCTCTGTTAAACGATGAGCATGGCCTATCCATTGTTGGTTTCTGGTGGGATGGTGACTAGACGCTGTGTGCGTCGGATGGTCCGCTACAAGCGGGCACCCTTGGGGCACGAGTCGCTCCCTATAATACTGGCGGGCACTATGAGGGCACCTGACGGCTGGGCACGTGACATTCGGTAGAGATGACGTCACAGGCACAGTAACTTGCATCTTTTACAGACACATTGAGGACAAAGTCCACCCAGTCTTACGCATCTATCTCTAGTGGCGGCTACGTTATCTAGAGTCACGTGATTACGTCATGACGTGGCGAGAACGTCGTATTTAATCACGTGACGTCCGCAGCGTTCCATGTGTGCGCGAAGCCAGAGACGGACGCCAGATAAACGCGGAGGCAGGTGAAGGCAGACGTGGGGACAAGTAAAGGCAGTCAGTAGGGACTAGTGAAGGTTTCTGCTTGACTAGTCCACCTCAGAACTCAGATCTGTGTCTTCCACCATCGACTCCTGAAAGATATAAACCAACTCATTATTAGAGAAAAATAAGAACAATTACCAATAATCAATATATTGGAACAAGAATGCTGCTATAAATATAGACGTTATTTACCTATAGGGACTGAAGAGAGGCTCCCATAAAAGCTCTCTATGACCACTGGCTAGAATAGCCAATCGGCCTTGAAAACCTCGATATTTACCAAACTCTAATCGCAATAAACACTTAACGAATGTAAACTAACACACCCTTGTTCGCCTAAACGTTGGTTTATCCAATAGTCCACAGATAACACTCCTTTCATCCAGTCCTGTTACTCCAGCAATTATAGTATTTAGCATAGACACTGACAAGTCTAACTCGAGTTCAGTTTCGTATTTATCCTACCCCGTCTATGCTTTTGTATTACTAAAAGATAAATATTGACTCAACGACCAACAGAACTTTTTTTCATAGTAGCTGACATCCTGCTCTCTGATTGGTCAATATTGTTATTACTCTAGTGGCATAAAAAACACTTCATGTCACGGCCTGCCACATAAAATTTGCCTATGTTAAGTCTATGGCGGTTTTTTATTAGGGGTAGGATAAAACTATGCTATGATGACCACCCTCTGTTCTAGGCGTATGTAAGTGTTGCGGTTGCTCCGCTTACATGGACCAAATAAACATAACCTAGGGAATTTCAATCCGTGCCAAAATACCATAAGTTGTTTTCTGCCCCGCTTAACGGAGTGCTCCACAACTGGCGTTCTTCTCTACAACCCAAACCAATGTACATGAATACCAAATAACCATCATCATCTTGCTTCCCAGTTCTGAAATATTGAAAAAAGTTCCCAGTTCAGGAACACCTACAGTTAGCGCACTGAGAAACAATGTGAACACGTACCCATCCACCCTGACCGACGATCCAGCCAGCGAAGCGGTCCTCGAAGTAGCGCAGGGTGAGCTCCTTGATCTGCAGGGCGGCGGCCGTGCCGAGCCCAGCCAGCTGGACGGCGGAGCGCGTCAGGTTGAAGACGAGCGCCACCTGCTGCCAGCCGGGTTCTGTGCCCACGTTCTCGTGTATGATCTGCTGGAACCTGCTGTAGCTCGCATTCCTCACCAGCTCACTCACCACCGGCTGGAAGTCCGATAGCTGCAAGTGTGTATATACCGGTTTATAACAAGGACTAAAACAAGGGTTCTTTTTCAGTATGACGGAAAAGTGCTCGTGGCTAGTCCCACGGCTTTCCGAAGAATCCTAGGTTATTCCTTGTTTCCACATGTAGAGGAAAAAGAATTTGAAATAGTGTTTATGGTACCGTTAGGGAGTCGTCAAAAGGCGTACTCAGTGATATTCATGGACCGTATAGTAAAATAGTTTGCTTGCAGTTGATAATTTGCGTACGTGGAGGGTGTGACCACACAGATTAGGAACTATTCAGAAAGGACTTTGTCAGTCAGCAAGAAAATCAGTTAACAGGTTATTAGCTATTTGTGTAGACTACTCACATCTCCGGCTGCCGCTCTGTCACCTTTGTCCCGCAGAATCCGCCCTATCTTCTGCTCTATCGGGGTACGTCCTCCGCCCCGAGCGCCGTCCTCTTCTGTCCCGTCACTCGGTGACGCGCCACCAGACGCCGCCACCGGTACGGTGAGTGACGTCCTCAGGGTGGACTGCGCAGGCGTCGGAGCGGCCGCCGGAAGCGGCGCCGACGCTGACTTGGGCACGGGCTTGGCGGCCGGCGGCGCCCTGAAGAGGTCGGTGCTCTTGAGTGAGCGCGGGCTCTCGAGGTTGTAGTTGTCGGCGATGGCGGCGAGCTGCTCGGCGATCTTCTCAAACAGCTCGTCCTTCTCCTGCTCCGTCTTTTGCGCGAATGGCGTATGCACCACGGGGCCGTTGTCCACTAGCAAGCCCGGTGACTTGCTGTCTGTAAATCAAAAGGATATTCACAATGAGGTACGGTAATGTTGAGAATGAAGCCATGGTGACTGTCCAAACAGAGGTATAGTTGTGGTTTGCACAGACCTGATCCAGCTCTATATAGAGAGAACAGGGACTCACAGGAACACTGGCTCTTGGTCAGTTAGTACAAGTTTAAAAGACTCTTACTAGATGTACACGATTCTTATTTTCTAAGAGTTGATTTTTTTATGGTTAACTTACCATATGTCAACAGTATTGAATGGGGCATGAATCATGAGTACCAGCTAAGATAAGATCACAGACAATGTCTATGTGCAAATCGCCGATGAACTCTTGATTTGTTTACTCTTCTTTTTAGACAAGATATTTTTTCAGCATATACATTTGTAGGGCACCATTGTAACTATGCATGTATATCAGAGCTTGTGACTTAATGGAAAGGCATATGGCTCTATTCCAATTGAGAGCATTGCCTTGGCTTTTCAAGGTATCAGAACATATGAATGGATTGAATACAGAGACTTGAATTTCAAGACAGTCCGATAGATCGCCGTTCATAGCGTACCAGTACTGGGTGTGAGTCACTGTTTAAGACCACCAGTGATCGATGTGCTCGGCATTCAGTGAATGTATGAAGCATGCATGGGTTCGCCTGGTGTGATTTAAAAACAGGAATCCTTGCAGGAGTTCACTATTTTTCTTTTCTTTTTTTTGGTTTTCAGTTACAGTTCTAAGTAAGTAACACACTTGCTCATTTGAAATAATGCTTTCATGGGACACATTATTCTTACCTAAGAATATGGATGTCGGATATTGACATCCATATCTCAATATAGTGGAACCAGTCAACGTTCTTCATACATATATTTGACATGACGTCGAAACATGACATTGGTATCAAGAAAATAAGGTTTTTCAAGCAAATCGATTTTCTGTGCCATAATGAGATTTCCAGAACGGCAAGAGGCACCATATCTATTCTGATTTCAACTGATCATATGTACATATGACCAACTCGTGTCATGTCATCTTTCTAACATTAGCAAAGAATACTTAGAAAGAATAGAGTCACTAGAGACATTTTATACAAAGATATTGGATAGTTTTAAGTGTGAAGACTAAACCTAACATACCATACGTGATCAACTAGATTTAAGTTCTTATCAAACTTAGATAAGAACTAGCAAGGAGGATTGCAGTGTCTGAACTATAACATAACAGTACATTCCGATATAGGTCTGAATGAATGAAAGGAGAATCACATACCGTTAGGTGCTTTTGTCAGCCATGAAAATTCCGAAAAGACAATTTAAAGACATCAGAACATTGAATGGCTGAAGGAATGCATAGGAATAATCCATATATCAGGATGTAAATGTATGTATGGACTTGGAATCGATTGCTATTTTAACAATTTTCATGATGAAATGGCTAATTTCGAGTTTGATCTCTCTTCCACAGTTTATCACAGACACGTAGATCACACGCTTAACATAATCTTTTGGCGTGTTACACAGATATTAGCGAAATGGTAACATCGTTAACTGATAATAGATATTCTATCTTACTTCATGAGTCCTAATTTAACCACTGAACCTTAAACTTAAGATCGGCTGCATAATCTGAATTCACAACTGTTCGTGCCCTCGTTCTTCGAAATCAAATCCACTCACCAACTTCATCTAGTCCGTCGAGTTCGTCAGCTCCTTCTATCTCTGCTTGAAGTACAAGGCCTTGTGGCATGACGTCACGTCCAGTAGTCACGTGGGGCGTATTTACAGCTATATCTTGTAGGCGGAGATGTCGTCGGTCGGGAGACGTTCTGACGTCACCATTGACGCTATTGGCCGGCGTTGGCGCCAGCGACATCAGCGCGGGCAGCGGCGGCGGACGCGGGCGGACCACGTGACCGTCGGCGGAGTGACAACGGCAATAGGGGGCGCCAGTACGCGGCATCGTTGTATCATCCTGGGGCGCCGACTTCCGGTTGGATGCGGCGCGACGCTGTTGGCGACGTGACGTCGCGGGGTCCTCGTCACGACGGAGCGTCGCGTGCGCCGTGATGGCGTCGGCGGACCGTGACCGCGGGGGTACCGTGGACGGCTCTGTTGGCAAAGACATATAAACACACTGGTCAGCTAAAGGAATGAACAAGATATGTACGAAAGTATTGCAAGTTTGAGGAGTTAGCTCAGTGGTTAAAGCACTGGGCTTGTAACCCCCAAGTTTGTAGGACTTTGTGGGTTTGAGTCCCACTGCAGCCACTCTGTCTGCTCCTCCACCCCCAGCAGTGGTAGATTTCCGACTATATCAAAGGCCAATCGTTCTCATACCATATCTATATGGTGTGCGGACAAAAAGAGCTCTCACCTCGGTAAATGTATAGGGGTGAGAGTTCTACCTAATTTCATCTTAGAGATTCGATCACAATCAAAACCAAAGCTACTCAAACAAACAATACTCTGTATCCGTGAAATCAATGACCCCTTCCTTTCCAGTATCACTAAATTCGACTTAAATTGATTAAATCCTCAAAAAAGGTATCCACTGCGAAAATGCCGGTTTCTGATTTGATCCTGGAGCGTTTCTATCGGGTGCTTCGAACAGTCCTAGACGCTGATCCTCCAGTAGACGCTAGGGGCGTGCTCTCTGTCGCTGGTTGCCGACCGAATGACGGACGATCGTTCGTGGTCACTTCCTCTCTATACCCCCCGCATTGACCACACCTGATTATACAGTGGGCGGTGAGTCCATGTTTGTTATTGGCCAATCCCCTGAGGCTGGCCATCATCCAGGTGAGGTACAGAAGGTTAACTCAAGGTTCTTCTTACACACACGAGGTGCTCGCCTCCGGACACCAGCCCCCATCCTCCGCCCAGCTCATTAAACACTGACACCGGCATATACACTCAGTCCGAGTAGGATTTGCCCTGCTCCCCCACCCACATATTTCGTAACTTGTACTTATTGGGTCAATATACCTGGTTATGAGCCAGGTCAGATTGCTGAGGGCGTTCTGAAGTGGTGTTTTACTATTACGACATACCTGCATTCATCACTTTGTAACTGTATACCTCTTAACGAGTCAAAGGCCTCTGTGATATGTGAGGTATTCTCATCTACTCGTCTTTCTTTATATGTGAACGTCTGCGACCAAATGACAAGTAGGTCAATTTGACAATTTGCTCGTTGGATGACAGTATCATAGACAGCGACGATAGAAAAACCACCTATTTCAGTGTCATTTACGCACATATATCCAGAGACTAGCATATGTTGGATCTGTCTATCTGTCTGCCTCGTCTAAAGCTACACTTAGTTCTGGTCCTAAAATTCGAATAGATAAATTTCGATGCTTTGATGCTTACCCGGACGAGGAGGTATATTTGGGTGTAGCTCAAATGATCCGTTCTTTGATGGACACAGTTGTACATAAAACATACAACACTTCCATTTTCATCTAGCTACAATATCTTTATCTAAAGCGGCGAAACTTGATATGACCTGTGTCGCCAGTCTCTAGGGTGTCTTTTAGATTCACAAGCACCGACTGAATGCGTCGCTTAAGACGTTTTGAAAATTAACCTAATGGTGTTGATGTTATCCTCACAATTCTTTGCTGAATCTTTGTAAAGGTAGAATTAAGAGGATCTCCAATCCTAAACATTTCTCTCAATACATCAATGTATACAATATAGATAGTATTCAAAACTCTACATGAAACTTGAACATAAGCAGTTGGTGGATCGTTTACAAGTTCCTGTATGTTATGGGTTGGGTTATTGTGATTACCTCCTAGTGTTCTCTCTGTGCTATACTCTCCGGTCATGCTGGTAAGTGTGTAAGAGATCTAGACTCGACCAAAGACAGTTCAGAAGTGGCAAGGGAAGCCATATGAGTGGCAATATATTCCTAACCCGATTCTCCCATATCAACCTGTAGTCTGTCAATTACTACGCTAACCAAAACAATGCGTATAAATTCTGTATGTTCCGTGCACACAGAAACGTACAACCAATTTCCATATATGGGCAGCATGCAAGAAAACTAGGTCCATTCATTGAGCCATACGTAATGTAGACTTGGCACCCATCTCCCAACATCCATCCCTTGTAGAGTATGCAGCTCATTGGCTAAAATGCCCCCATCTTATCCCCGTAGACATCGCTATACCCAGGAATGCTTCCCCCCGCCCTGTTGTGGTCAGCAGGTCAGTGCCCTGGCACCGTGCCAGCGTGTCAGGTGGCTGGAGGTGAGGTCATAATTAGGTGTTTGCTGTGTAAATGATGAAGTCTACACCACCATGGCTGCTGTTGTAATCTGCGTCGAGTCCGCTTGTAGCACAATGCATGTATGGCATTTCTATATAGTGGCTGTGGTTTGATGTTGACTTTTACATAATCATTTCAGGAGGTCTTGGGCGGCTGACTCAGTATCGCCGTACAAAACGGTTAATGTATGCAGGGGTAGATGTCTGTGTGGTCCGTGTGAATGACCTTCCATATACATTTTGTACATGTATACGCACAGAAAAGAAAATGTACTTATAAGACCACAGCCTTTAACTATGCGTTACACAAATAACACGTAGATCTTTCTTTACCATAACCAGACTTCTTTTAGGAATAGATACATCCAGAGGATCTATAGAAATGATATACAATATCCACATATTTGGGCTAACTTACAACTTGACTATCTTTCTTTCCAAAGTTTATTTACATTGGTTGGTTTTGGGGACCGGGGACAGCATTCAATACAACCAGCATTTACTGGGCTCTATCTACTACTGTCGGAGATATCCAAATCTATTCGGGACACTCTCTTCCACCATGTAAATTAGAACATGAACACATCACGTGACTTTGAGATGCATTTGGATGGCTGCGGTCCACTACGTAATATAAGAGGGCGGGTCAGTTGGCCAGTGACCCTGGATCAACAGGGTCAGGAGAGGAATGGAAACTTGTGGATATTTATATGACCGAGTTTCCACGTAAGGTTCTGATTGCAAACCAACAGAATCTAGTATAATGTATACGGGACTGACACGAAATACTAGAGTTACACCGCCCACCTGAAATCAAACGGTACACAAAGCGATGCGAAGGCAACTTGTCCTCTAGGTAAGATGGAATGAACTAAGAATTTCAACTTCGTAATATATGAGACTGCATTTGGATACACTGCGACGTACCAGTTCAAAACAATCTAGTTTTGCAAATCATTTATATTCATAACAACCTCTAATCACAATTAAAAGTAAAGATATTCAGATAATGAAAAGAAAGAAAACACTTCTAGAAGACAAAAACAATAAGCAAAGAATAATTATCACCAGCTGACCCCTTCAATTCTTAGCTGTAGTTTAAACTGAGACAGAATATCATGAGACCTTAATTGAGCATTAGAGCGGCAACTACTTAGATGTGAAAATGAAAAATAGTTTGATTGTTCACTGAAAAATAGTCAGATTGTCAATTGGTTACATTGATAAAAAATACAAGTTAAAAATAAGTTTGATTTATAATTGATAAGATTATAACAAAAAACCAGATGAGAACACCAGGATTTTTTTCAAGTGAAGATGAAGGTGCATTACCTTTATGTGAGCCCCGACGCCTCAGGCGGTCGCTGCCTTTCCGGATTGTACGGAGGATACTGTCAAAAATGCCGCGGTGTTTGTCCTTCTCAACAGGTGTGGTGGCAGCGGCATCTCGGGGTTGCGGGGCGGCCCCGTTCTCCGCCCGGCGTTCCCCATACGTGACGTCATGCACCGGGCAGCGTCCATTCTGTGCCGTGACGTCACTGTGGAAGCCGCGGTCGCCGACTGGGGACCGGTCGGCGGAGGAACGCGACTTCTCACTGCTGCGCTGTGGACGCAGCCTCGACCGGAAGCTGCGCTTTGTGTCTCTGGTTTTGGGCGTTTGTGCCTCTGCTTCGCGGAGCTCCTCGTCGTCGATGCTGTACGGATCGAACGAAAGTCCGCGATTTTGCTTCTTCCGGCGGAAGCTCTGTCGGAAGCGCTCCTTGGCGCGTTTGAAGATGCTCTTCTTGGAGCGCAGGCGTAGTTGGCCGTCGACGATCTCGTACTCAGAGCTGGAGGAGCTGCTCGTCGAACTAGGTCGCGGTGGCCGCCGCGTCTTGCGCTTCTTCTTCTTGCGCTGCTCTTGTTGCGCTGCTGCGCGCTTGAGTTGCGCCTCGTCGGTGATCTGCGTCATGAGGTGGATGCGATTGCGGTGGCTGGAGCTGCGGCTGCTGAAGGAGTAGGTGGAATTGGGGGCGGAGACGGGAGAGTGACTCGTGGCGTCGTCGTCCGGCATGGCCATTGCGTCTCCTCGGCAGGCTGCCATGCCCGCCGCCCCCGCCGCCGCCATCCCGCCTCGCGCAGGCGCGGCAAAGTCTGGCTCGTCTTCCCCGCCGCCTTCTGCCGCCATGGAGGACTCCCCGGATCGTAAGTCGTGCGGCGCAGGTGTTGGGAGCAGCGCCGAGGGTGGGGCAGACGCCCCCTCCGAATGACTGTGAACCGAGTCCCCTTCATTTCTCAGGATGAGTTGCTCCAGGACTTTCCGTGCCTCCGCCGTGACGTCACTGATGGTCTTATGACGTGGCTGGCGTCGGGACGCGCGTTGGGAAGGACTAAGGTACTGAGGGCGGTCGGACTGGGCGCGGCGCAGCGTCCCGTTGGGCGTACTCCGCAAGGTGGTGCTTGTGTCGAGATCCGATGTCGTTGGTGTTCCCAGCGTCTCATTCGGCGTGCGTGACGTCATCGACGACGTCCCGGAGCTGGCGGAGACGGGCGGGGTCGGCGCCGTGACGGTGAATTCGAATTCGGTGACGTTCTGGCGAGCAGGCGCCACCAGGATGGGTGACAAATGCGACCCTTGGTGGTGTGGATTGGGCGGGTCCTCGTCCGGTGGCGCCGGCTGCTGCTCCACGATGACGTCACTCATGTCGTCACGTGGCCCAAACACAAACACCTGCAAATTGAAAAAACAATACACTGTGTGAGTTATCATACAACTTCAATACCATTTATATATGTATAGAGTACTTTTTTACATAAAATGTAGATCTGACAGATATGGACATATGATCTACGGTCTATAGACCTATGGTAGTAGTCCAGCACCCCTCCAAAAGAGCGTTTCTCAAGATCAGCTTCCTATTGTGGACCTCTACACCAATACGACTAACATTTCGGTGTGAATTATTCTCTAAACAATGAAAGAGACTATCATCAAATTGAAGTGCCCCAGATACCAGCCCAGCCCCAATGCCCCAGGAAAACTGGTTTTATCTTTTCTTTTTACCAGTCAACGACACCAGAGGCTAACGACTAGGATAAGGACTAGATGAAAACTTTTATCATTTCCCACACGATCGTCTCCATCCCAGACCAGCGTCACAGACACACACCTGGAGTGGACACGCATGACACGCAGCAGACGATATTAAAAAAGAATTATCAGAAAAGGCGGGAACCCTGCGTCACGCGGTGTCCAGATGAAGGCACGATAACACCGTGTTTATGACCCGCTCCGGGCCCAGCCGCTGGTCGCCCGGACCCCCAACAAACCGGGTCGCTCTAATTCCAGCTCCCTTTTTGCTCTCCTACCAGCGCCGGGGTCGTTTTTACACCATGTGAATCAGCCCTCTGGCCACCGATGCTTTGTTCACTATGCACTTTTGGTTGAAAAAGGGGAGCGAATGGATTCATTTCATTAATTGGGCCAAACTGTAACGACGCGCGTTTCATTTTGGGGTTTTAAATTGATGGGATTCAGGTGAAAGCAGTAACACACTGAGTCAAAAAATACAACCTTCAAATAGAAAAGAAACCGCGGAAAAAGCGGCGGATAAAAGGAAAATGTCCCACTTGGCAGCGGTATTAATAACCACTCTCGTTTCCCACGCTTAAAAAATGCCAGACGGATAAAGAGCGAAAGGTGACAATGTAAGTGCGTAATAAGTATTGTCCTATTTACAGTGTATTACAGTCTTCTCAAAGGTACTTCCAATGAGCCAGCTATATTGACGTGTATCTTAATATCAGGAAATCTTGTTTCTACTACAGTGTTCACCCCTTACCCAAAAAGCTGGACCGAATCTTAAGCCTGCAGCGAGGTCCCCAACGCCGCCGGCCAAAACCCACCCTGTCTTCTCTTTTTATCCTGTTTTAAATCTTTTTTCAGAATGATTTTGATAACCTTTTTTTACCAGTAGGACTGTCCTTTTCAATAATCCTCGTCCCAGGCACATCTCCGTCCACTGGTCCGCGTTGCCCCTGGTTTCGGAGGTGCCCAAGGAGGAGGAGAGTTTTTTCCCCCCTAGCCAAGTCACCACGTCCCACCCCAGCGGTGGCGCCACAGCCCTACTGGCACCCGACCAGTCCCACAGACCCCACCCTCACCCCATTCCCCAGTCACCCCACCCTGCTAACTCCCAAACACTGAAAAAAACCCAACAAAAAACACCCCAGAAATCAAAAGTGGTTTTCTATTGGAGAGTTCTATGTGTTTTGTTTTTTTAATATTTTTCTTGAATTATTTTTAACTGCGTCGGCCACAGGTCTGGACGAGGCACGGCCCTTGATGTCCAATATTTGAGGGTCCGTCGTGAAAAATCACTTGGCGGAGTTGGGGGGGATGGGGAAACAAGTGCAGTGGGTCCCACTCAAGGGGTGTCGCACAGTGACGCCAACAACCATGACTGATAAGCCAATCCAGGTAGCTGACACAGCTTGGGGTGCGGCGGCCGCGAGCAAGAAGCGGGAGGGGGGCTGGCCCAGTCCCGAGTGGTGTCATAAACAAGTTATGACGAAAAAGCAGGAGTATCGGTGAAGGTGCTTGAAACTCTCACAGATCAGATTACACTTAATATTCAAGTCGTGGCGGAACCCCGGGCAAGGCGCCTCCCGCTCCGTCAACGCGCTGCACGGCGTTGCGAGGGTGACGCCTTTTGACATTGATACTGACGCCAGTTTCTAGGTCTAGTGCCTACTACGCAATAATAAATGAGCTCTCCACGTCTTCCCTGAGAAGGTCTTAACAGCCAAATTACGGTTTCTCTAACACGTGAAGGCATACCGTTTCGGGCTGAACTAAAACCAAGGCAACCTATAGAGGACGCAAATACATATCGATACATGTATACATATAGAGTTATCCGGCGTGCTGGCTTTGGTAAAAGTCTAAACCGAATATACAATATTCTGTCTGTTACCCCGTCATACCTATCTACATATATATACATCTAACATGGTCTAATTTTGCTTTACCAGAGAGTGCGTGTTGATCATAAGGAACCTACAGTGTACCTATTTAAACGCTACAGGTGTCAGTCTTGTCTAGTCTATCTTCCCCATTGATATAAATTTCACCGCCCAGCCACTGCAAACTGTAAAATGATATCACCTCACATCCCGCCATGGCTCTAGTTTTAGCGGGAGATAGTACAGCAAGCTGATCTTTTATGCACCAAGAATCGCCAAATGACGAGTCTGGTATTGCGAGTTGTGTGCGAGACACACTGCAATCTGCACGTAACCTAACTTTCTGAACCCACCTTTTGAAGCCCAGAATCCGTAAAATAAAAACAGCACTACCCTGAATTTATAACCTTACACTTTAAAAAAAAAACAATCCGAAAAAGTAAAACAAAATGAATTAAAACAGGACAATCTGACCAGGACAGGTGAGTAAAAACAAAACAGGTGAGTCTACGCTTCACTAGTTCAAAGAGCGGGTCTAATTAACGAAATGTTTGCGCACGTCGGGAGGGCGAGTTTGTGGGTGCTGTGCGTGGTGGGTGGCGGTCTGCACAGACAGTGAAAGGGTTCTAGTTGGCGGCGAGCTGAGCCCACCTGGCGGGCCCGGCCCTCACAGGTGTGTGTGGGGGTTGGGGGTGGGTGGGTGGGTACCTGCACAGGTGTGATCAGCCGTGGTGGCGGGAGGTGTGGTCTCCAGGCCCGATACGATCAATATTCACCGGGCCCCTTATCAGCTGGAGAGGAGGTGTGTGGGAGGGGGGAGGGGAGTACAGGAAGCCGCGGATAAAGTACTACAAAAGACCGACAAAACGTATATTGTATAACCCAGGTGAGAGAAGGGGTTTTACCACAGCCCCAAGAACGGACCATTGTCGAGTAGAACAATAATCGAGGAGGGTGTGTCGTGGTGGCGGTTATTGGGAGAAAAGGGCGCACACAGAGAGATCGGCGATGATTATTTCCCTCCTCTTTGACCCAATTCGTAACTCGATCAAAATTAACCTGGGGAACCAACAAAAACGTATAGACAAACAAACGTCGGTGTTTGCCTGCCCATTATGTGAGCCCCGCCGTCTCGGCTATTGAACACCACCCCTCACCATCCTTTCCCGGAATGGAAGGCCGACCTCAGCCTCACTCCCCATTGCCCATTCCATCTCCTCCCCCAAACTCCCCTATCCTCCGGGCACCGTCATAACATCCAGGTCGAAATGCCCGGCTATCCCCCACCTTCCCCCCCCCCCCCTCACCACATCCCGTCAGACCCCAACATAACCAGGTGTGAAACCTGACCCTTGGCCCCAGTGGTAGCAGAACCCGGGCCGCGCCCACCGCCTACCATGCTACCTGCAGGCGGCGTCGCTAACTAACGCCCAGCGTCCCATCCAAACCCACGCGCGTCTAGGGTGGCGGGGACGACTTTTCGGGTTGGGAAACCATATCTGACTGTGCACACCTAAAGGGTGGCGAATTACGTAATGCATCGCCGACCTGGTATTTGATGCGCGAGGTCTGTAATTAAATGGGCTGTCCACCAAAAAGAGCTGTTCCTTTTGTCCAGGCTCGCCCTGTCTCGGGGCATGAGGTGCTCCTCTCCGTCTGACTCAACCCGAGTAGCTCATTAATTGCTCCGTTCATTGCTTAATTAGGAAAGTATTTTTTTCGTGATTTTTTTTAGGGTTTGAGGTAGGGGTTGGAAGTAAATGTGGTAAAACCCTGAATCGTTTATTCATCAAGTTGAGAAATTATTCAATAACTTTCATATACATGTCCTCTAACTATCAATAGATTTTTATATTGCATATATGAAGTTGATAATCTCTGACGGTCACAGTTGATAAAGTTGCGATTGTGATGTGATCTTAATCTGATAGGTGTGCAACAAGTGAATCTGATAAATGGCGAGTTAATTGGCAACGATAATCAAAGGCATGGGAACGGTGTCATCCACGTGTGTTTCCGGTGTTTTGTATCACTATTCTAGAGTTGATGACTCAGTTTCAATTAACACAGCTTATGAAATACTTTTAAATCCCAGAAGAATACTACAAGCACTCGTTGAAATAATGCGAATCTGCTTCTGCCCAGTTGGAAATCAATTTGTGAAGACAGTAATCTTTTGGGGAGAAAACATGGTATCTTAAAAATAAGAGTGAAATCCACCTTTAATTGGGACACGGATTCCAACAGTAAAATAACAGCGAGTGGTTTTTAATTTGCACCCCTTCCTACAAGTCCCAGCCTAGGTCCAGCCATGGAATTCCAGTCCATGTGTTACGCCTGCACCCAACATTACTTATAGTATACTACTTGGTCAAGAAAAGCAGTGCGAGTTTTACAGAACTTTGTCATTAAATAAGGAACTAACAGAACAAAGTAGCCTCTTTCAGCATTTAAGGTATATAAACAGAGAATAAGCCAATATTCCCAAATAATGCTAATGATTTAGACATTTGCCCGTAAAATATGAAATTACATCTACCGGACTATCAAAGTAGCGCTAGTTTGACTGATAACTTCTAAAATTTAAATAAGGCGATTTTGCACGAGAAAGAAAGTAAAGAGTGGTCAATGGTTAAGTGAAAGCGGCACAACAGTGATCTAATCAAAGCTGAAGCTCTGCACTACCGGGGGCTGATTTACGAGCAGTTCCTTTAGAGAATACAAGCCCGAATCTTAAGTGGCAACCTCCAGATAGGATTTTTCAAGATGCCTGGAACTTCAACGCAACACTAACTTTAAAAGTATCTTTAAGGATTAAAAGCTACTGCAGAATGGATTATTTCTAAATCTCAGACGAACATGCTGGCCGCAATCTCAACTTCTAAGCAACATACGCAGACCAAGTAAAGCTATCAGTACTAGTGTGTCACCTATAGTCAGTTAAATATCTTCTCCGGTACAAATAGCGCCACAACTCACA
This sequence comes from Alentia gelatinosa, assembly GCA_950022655.1. Taxonomy (NCBI): domain Eukaryota; kingdom Metazoa; phylum Annelida; class Polychaeta; order Phyllodocida; family Polynoidae; genus Alentia; species Alentia gelatinosa. The sequence continues at coordinate 28,058,088 of OX465580.1, read as the reverse complement.
CGAAAGATATGTTTTTATCCTACCCCTAACGTAAAATCCCATAGGCTTAACATTGGGTTTCCGTATGCCACGCTGACTGGCATACGAAGTTTTATATGCCACTAGTGGCATACAGCATTGTTATCACGTAATATTCCAAAATCGAGGAGATAGGGTAGGATAAAATCAAATCCTGATTCGTTTTAATCTTGGCCACCGCATTCCACTCCTGAAGTTTTGGCTCCGGACTTCACTCGGCTTCGCCTCATGAAGTCACTTTGCCAAACTTCAGTCGTGTAATACGGTGGCCAAGATTAAACCTCATCCAGTTTTACGATAATATGTATTGGATTTCAAATAGAAAGTATTTCGTAGCCATAAAGATATGTATATATGAATGTCTTGCTCAATAGTCGTGGTAGCAGCCTCGTGTTTCACCATTATATATGAATGTCAACCAGGATACACGCTAGAGGTGATCGTGAGAAGTTATGCACGGGAATTCAGGTCTGATAACCAGAGTTAATGTCACAGTAATCAATGGGTATCTTCAAGTGGTGCACATATCATATGATATAAGTGAGTGTACCTATTAATGATTGTATTTGAAAACTCTCTCCTGGTCCGTCTGACTTAAGACAACTATCGAAGTACTCAGGCACCATATACTTCTATGTTGTAACTTTCTCTTCTACGTCACTATTTATCAGAAAAGTATTCATGTGCGTTTCAATGATGAATGAGTATTCTCCTCATTGGGGGCAGAGAAATGGGATAGCCACAAGAACGCATAATGATATACCACATGACAACACCTGGACCATTCTCACATAATAGAAAGCCGAATTCAACAGCGTGAACACTTAAGATGTCAGGTACCTAGATATTTCGTAGCATTTCTTTCAACAATCAGGAATTGTATTGTCTGTCTGTAATGCCAGGTGTTCAACACCTGGTAAGTATAAATTCGTGTGGAGTAATTGAATCCGATCACACTAATGAGTGGTTTTAGAAATGTGGGTCCTTTTTAACGCATTGTTGTAAACCGGAACCCGGAGGTGGCACGCACTATGATTTATAAAATATGACTCACCCAATAGCTCCAGAGGAAACGGCCCATTTCATAAACTACTTATATATAACGAACTATACTTCTAATATTTCTCTATTCTATGGACATTCACAAACCATCATAACCTTGTTCTTCTAATAGTGACCTTCCCGGCCTAAACACTATTGCAGTATATTGAACTTCCATTACCAGTAACTAAGGCGGAAAACCCGATATATATTCCTACTAAAAAAATGCGGGAAAAAAACGTATCAATCTTACGTACAAGGATGTGATGCCAGAGTCCGCTCAGCGGGTTCCGCTTGACTGGGACGGCTCGGGCGGGAGTGGGGACGGGGGCGAACAGCAGGGCCCGTCGCCCTGCCTGCACACCCTCACCCCCGGACAGCGCGGCCATGGTCATCCTGCTACTGAGGCGGGGCGGCGGGGTCGGCGGGGACTGCGGCGGCGGCGGTGGAGACCAGAGGGCGGCCCCGAGGTAGAGGGTCAGCTGATCGGGACTGTACAAACAGCGTCCGTGCTGCGAGACGACGGCTGCGCGGACACTTGTCATTCAAGCGATACGATCTTGGCTTCAAGGTGTGGTCAGGAGACAGGAGGCGGGGTATACGACTGAGGTAGGTGTGTGTGTATCACGGGGGAGGTAGACGGCTGAACGATTTGCCTGGAGACGGCGGAGTGGATGGGAAGAGCGTGTATCGGTTCCCTGATAGGTGAATAATATCACCTTGACTTGTCGAAAAAGGCAAGTTTTTGCACTGGATTCGCTCTCAATGATATCACTATATTAGCAGTCCCAGAGTTCAAATATCAAGTACAAATTGAGGTGTGCTTTTTTGATCCTTTGATCCTGTCATCACCAGACTGAGAGGCAGTCGAGTTACTTGCTAAGACAGTCTGCACAGCAGACTTGGCTAGTTTGACATACAGGTACTTGTAGTGTTCATGCTACTCCCACGTGTCCAGCGTTAAGGAGCGCACACTCTCTCGGCATGAGTTCGTTATATATACACATCTGAGCTGTCAGTCTGTGAAGTTGTGTAACAAAAATAAAAACTGTACATTTTAAGGACGACTTGACTCAGTCGGGCTTTGTGAGGGTAGGTATAGGCAAACTGATCACACGGAATCTGTATAAAAATAGTCTTGAGTAATGGTTAACGGCTACCTCTCCTCAACACAGGCGGCCTCTTTGAGCAGCTCCCTGGTGAGAGGCAGAGGTCGAGCAACTCGCCTCACGGTCTGAGCTGCTCCGGGCTGCTCGCTGACCACTCACGTGGGGTCCTCGTGAGATCACGCCTGGTGTCTTAGACGTCAGGGCGTCCGCTGGGACGTAGTACCAGTTAGCGACGCGCGACGCACGGCGACGTGACATCACCACCGCCGTCGACGCGAGGTTCATCGTCGTTTGCCGTTCGCACATCCGGTTTCGGCCGCCGATCGCCACACTCAGTCAAAGGACGGCGAGGTGCAGGTGTGGTGGTGGTGGTTGGTATGTGCGTCGTCGTGCACGTGCGTGCTGACCCCCTCTGGTGGCCGTGTGTGTCTCACTGACACTCGTCACTCTCACTCTGTTTAAGATGCTCTCCGTACGCAGTCCTCGCCTGCCGAGCTCGGTCTGCCTGACTCAGCGCCGAGACCCCGCTTATATTACCCGCCGCGCCCGCTAAGGGCGCTCTGACTGACGTAATGCCGACAGCAACGCCACCACGCGCAATACAACCGAACTACAGCAGAAAGCCGTGACCTGCTCCGCGCCTCCACTGAGCAGTTCTCGTTCTGCCCGAGCTGCTCTGCCGTCAACTCGACCCGCTCCTTCTACACGTTTAAGGCAGCGCCGGGCTGGGCGTTCGTGCTTGTCAATCACTCCCCTTTCACGCCCGGGATTGGCAGCTCCGGCATCGCCAGTCGCCCCGCCCACGCGGGTACCCCGTCGAGATCAGCTGTCCGGGGAGGCGGACAAGCGCGTGTGGGTGTGTGGTGAGGAGGCGGAGGGACCAGTCATTCATTGTTACACCAATTGACCCTGTGAGCATCCTTCAGCGCACATAACTGCAGTGCTGAGAAGCCAGACTAATAGTAGTGCATTGGGGCGGGTGTCGGGGATGCTGGGGCTCTCTGGAGGTGAAATTGACAACTCATAAGGCACCCCTGAATGCCTTGTAAAATACCCCTTGCTTCCGCACCCAATTCTATCGTCTGTGGTCCACCACTTGATAACCGTTTTACAAATATCTATCACTGGATCGTTACCAGTATATATTTCTTAGTCATTTCTTTCTTAGTTATCTCTCCGTCTTTTTTATAGACCATTCTGATTCGTGTAGAATTTAATAGATTCAATTTTGCTGAGGTATGACCCTGGTATTTGTCTAACCTGAAAAAAAGAAATCGACCCAACCTAACCAGACTGTCGTGGATCCAAAAAGCCCTTTGTCAAACTTCCACCCAGACCATCACCAAAAAATACATTTGGGAAAAACTGGATTCGAACTACAAAGCAGACCGATTTCCGTTTTTGAGAACAGCAGTCTTTTAATCATATTTGATGGCGCCACTCACGCATCACACACCAAAGGCCATTTCCTGTCATCACCAACACAAAGAGAGACGGGCAAGGTACTTACACACACCAAGATGCTTCCAAAATCTACACAAGCTAATAAACGTATCTCGTGTCCAGCTGTGGTATGAGGCACGTGCAAGTGGCATGGTTCACTGCATATGTGTTATCATCCAGAGAATGTTTCCTCATATGAATTTCAGAAGCGGTCCTCTCTCAGGCTCACAATAAAATCCCCCCTGGACGTATATGCCGGCTATAAAAACAAATAATTCTGACAGCCGCAATGTGGGGCCTGTCAATTAGCGTTAAACATATCTAGAAAAAATGAAATTTACGTCTATTTATGTGGCGTTCTAGACTGAAGCGTTTAGCAAGCAGCGTTTAGCTTCCTGTTAAATAATACGGGCCTAAGACCAATATCAGCCAGAAGGCACACACTGTTTAAACATATAAAATACCCATTCTCGGTGGGGCGGGTTTTCTGCTACCAATAGGTTGGGGTTTCCCCGTCCACTTTCGGGAAAAAACTTCGACAACGTTTGTAGCGATAAAAGCCACATCAATCATACATCTGCCGTCACAATTGTGGTGGATGTGTACTTCAACAAGAGGCATGGAAAGGTGACTCAGTGCAGCTTCTCTCTCAGCACTTATAGAGTCTTCTGGTCATGGATCCTAATATCAAATCACAAGACGACTTAGACATGTAGTAGTCTAGAGAAAGTGACTTTGTACCAGGTCATTGATTACATTGTGATCACGGGATAAGATTGATTATATCAAATATTATGTTTGAGGTCAAGACGTATATCTACCATATAATATATCCACTAGCATCATGTCCAATGAATTTTCCGATCATTTAGTTCTTTACTATAAAGGCTATATGCACCCTTATGGTATTCAGCTATAATAATATATCCTACACCATCCAATAATCAGGAAAACCATTAAATGGCTATGAAATCCATCTATTGATTTACTCCTTAACAATTGGCAACAATATCAAATGATGTACGATCAAGTAAATTGAGCATCATTATACCTAATTAAAATTAATAATTCATTGAACTAAAATATAACTAGTCACTGTCAAATATAGGGTGGTCATTGTTGTTCTCCAATATCAAATTGCTCACTTCGTTGATTTAGTGGAAAATTACATTGTTCAGGTTTTGTCCTGTATAACTTATGAAATAATATATGGAGGGTAGATATCTATCAAATTATACATAATGGTAAAAGTGTCTCCAGATAACCCAAAAGAGGAGGGAGTTGATGAAGCCCACCACTTCCCACACAGAAAATACATATGGAATTCCCACCACATACAGGTTTTTATCAACGCCTCAGGCACGACCTACGACGGACTCATTAGGAATGACTAACACCACTATCTGCACCACATGCCCAGTTCACAGCCGACCCCGGCGCCCGTGCCTTTGTGACTGGTGTGTTTTTATCCCAGCGTACATTCCTCAACACGAAGACCGGGAACATGAATAGAGAATTTAACTCGTTTAAACTACCATTGGGACCAGACAATTCGCAAACACGCGAATTGTAACCAAACATGACTAGCGGACCGACCTCCTAATTTGATGGAGTGATAAGGGACGACAACCCCGCACCCACTTTTCATTTCAGATGGATTTTTTTAGATGTTTGGAAGCGCGGACACCAGCAACGTCATCCCTTCTTCCCATTCCCAACATATATGTATGCGTAAAATGAGATAACTAATTTTAATAAATTGGCAACCGTGTGCTTAAATATGGTAAACCTAGAAATTTGATACAGCTAAATAAATGCAAGTTGATAGATTTGTCATACTCCTCCTTTCAAATACCTGCCTTCCTTGAGGTTGTGCAATTATATTAAGTACACTGACCTGCATACACACATACATGCCAATACCTACCTAAATGATTTAAATACCAATTTATTTGATTGTAAAACGATTTAAAGACGGCATCGTCCAGAACTGCGCCATTAATACACAAATGAGCATTCTCTAATACATAGTATGAATCATTTGCATAGTTTCTGTATTTATTTTTGTGTTTTGTGTGCGATACTGTTAATGCTGTCTAATATTCAACCCAGACAGAATGCATTGTATAGGATTAGCAACATAATGCAACTGATCTGTCATGAGGCCGCACCAACTCTACAGTGGCCTACTGCAGGGCCCGCTGCTCCAGAGCTTAGCCAAGACCCTGGAGAAGAGACCGGTGGCGACGCAGCACGTTAACCAGACACATTACAATTAAGCCCACCTCCAGGGTAGCCGAAAGCCGTCTAAGTGTGGTGCGAGTCTACAGAATGTCATGGAGAGATTGTCGATATGAATCTGGTGTTAATTATGTATCTACACCAGACAATGGTCAGCCGCAGGTGGCAGAGCACTCCCCTCCCTCCACCCCCCCCCCCCCCCATGCCCCAACACACCAACACCAGTGACATGAGGAATGTAAACGTGTTTACGTGTAGGTATGTTCACACTCCGCAACAGGGTGTGGTCACCATGATGAGACGATTCCTTTGTAAAACCACTTAATAAACAACGCCGCAATTGTATTCTGACTGAAACAATCGATATCTACTACAAAGTGCCTTCATCTTTCAATAACGTCTCATACTATCCCTATGGTGATGTTATCAGTCATATCCCACGTTAAAGTATATATATATATATATATATATATATATATATATATATATATATATATATATATATATATATATATATATGGTTGATTTATAACACACATCTTAAAAAATCAAATAGAGTGGTGCGAATATACCCAAGTATTGTCTGTGAAATATCAGAAGGGGCAGCCTTCGTGTGGAAGAGTGGGGAGTTGTAATCGGTATCACTTCCAACAAAGTCACACAGCCAGTTGATGCACGTGGAGTGTATACACTGTGCATGTTGCGCATGAAGGAGTTGGGGTGGGAAACGGTATCACAGACCTTTGTGAAGTGGTACACTTAGAGTGAAGAACTCGAAAGTGACTCATTCTAAATGGAGGCAGAGCGAGGTAAACGTTTCGTGTTGAGTCTCACATCGTTCTTGCCTCCATCAAAGAGCTACTCTTTCTGGTAAGATGGAAATATATGGAGATCCTTTAATGTTCCCAGACAAAGGCTGTTATTTTCTCTTTTATGCGAGAATACACACGAGACCGGACGATTTGAATTTAACTGAGGCGATATACTGGTCTATCATAATACAATCTCGAAAAACATATCAAAGCCGCATCCATTACAACTACTTATCAAGTATATAGAGATGAATTAAAGAGTCTGGTTTTAATTTCCATACAAGTTAAAGTAAAGCTGAATCCAAGTGCAAATACGTGTATGTCCGGGTATGGGATGATTTCATTAAGCTTGTTCTTGCAGAGAAGTGAACTTTGAAACTGACCCAGGTGTACCCAATTGGCACTTATTATGGATCAACACCGAATCCACTGACTGTTTACTCTAGGGCGTATGTAGGTAGCAATTTTCAGTGACCCCGATCTATGTATGTACATATATATCATTATTCTAAAAGCTGGGTGTATTATCAAGTAAAACGTTTTACCTTGGAGTACTTCCTTCGACATAGCCATATACCTCCACTTGATAGTCTCTCATACTACAAAGGCAGTCATGTATGAATAAATGTAAGTAAATATTTTTTGAAAATTACTCTTTACTGTCGCTCTACGACTCATGTCGGTTCGCATTTCCTCAGAGCACCAAAACAAATGGTCGATATAATGAGCTTCCACGGAACCCTTCCCTTGTCCATTCCCAACATATTGAATATAAACATTGAATATTAAAAGATCATCATTCTATCACTATCTAACGATCAATTGTTTAGTTGATTTCTGACTATTTCTGACTTTCCACCTGACCTACGGTACCCCGAATAAGCCTCCCTGAATATAATTTAAACCCAATAAGATAACTTTGCAGAACCCATACAGAAGAAAGCGGATCTATGCATTTTTTCCTGACCTGTTATAACCCTGAAGGTGTCATAGATGATCTCAGTGGCTTCACGCAAACTATAGAGCAACTCGCACTATAATACTTCACTCGCTAAAAGTGGGCCATGTGAGCACGACCGAGAATCAGCGTGTCTTTCTGCACGTTCACCGCTCACTTCACCTCCGATAAGCGGCATTCCTGGCCTCTGCGTCAACAGCCAACACGCCCAGCGACAAACAACAAGTGTGGCTGGTCCTTTCAAAGTTCCTGGGCAATTTCTACGGAAATCCCCGACGTGACACGCTCGGGTCTCGAGTGGCCACCTGTCGGACCGGAGCCGATACTACGCAGTGGTGAGGTAACTCTGCACCGAGATCGCCAAGGGTATGCTCGAGTTCACTCAGTGTATGTTTGTTTACATGTATAATCAGGATGGACGCGGTTGCTACCTGCAGACTACGTTTTCAATCACGTAGAACTGCCATTAACAAATATATTTATGTGGTGAATGGATTGTGCAGTTGCCGTTCAAGTAAATACGACAGCATAATACATGGCATTATTTGGTTTTATAAACAAATCAATTTTCCTGACATTGTACATCGCACATCTGTACTGAAAAGTGGCCCTGGATTAAATGACCAACATTCTTTTAAAGGCTGTGTACTAGTTGGGAAGTATTATTACATATTACCTACATATCACTATATCTGTCTTGATATAGTGTGATGAAACCCATTGGCATTTACAATATTCCAATAACTAATTAGGCCAAGTCAGACAGGCTTTGCAGGTGAATGTCTGCGAATGGGTCTAAGTCGGTCGCCGAGTTAGCTATCATCATATACATTGTACTACTTGCTATTAGGCATATATGGCGTATATACATTGTCGATGCCCTGGGTTGTAGTAAATGATGCTGGGATGAAGGGTTAACTTCCATAGAATCGATGTAAGATATCTTTTTTTTGTGATTCTGAGGTATAGTAAGGTCTCTCGTCCCGTGAATACGACCCTTCGCCTAGGAGGTCGGGCTGCATTTACTGGTCCTAATGACATCGAACGGCCATCACTATTGGCTCAGTAACTATGTTTCCTCATATTATTGTCTAGAGTTCATCCTATGGCAATAAACACCTAAAGAACGGCATACGACATAGATATGTGACATTGACAACCTCTTCGAACTTCAATAAGGTATAATGGGGAAAGTTAGTGTTTTAGTAGATATAATATCAATCTGAGTACACTATACCATATGGGGTATACTGGACATATACATGAAGACATAGAGAAGTCCTTACTTACTGATGATAGGTTGTTCCTGCTACAGACGCAAACATCGACTACAGCTCACTCTGACGATTAACGTATTTTAAATCCTTAACAGGGCGGGACCCCGAATACAACCACAGCTATCTGAACAGCTGGAAACAAGAACAATTTATCCTATTCGACATCCTATGAATGATTAATTGAAACCTATATGTTTACCATGAGCCAAATCAATCATTTATAGAGGGGAAGCACCTCCAAATTTCGGCGATTCGGGGCCTTGCGTCAGCAGCTATTTATAGATGACAAATTGATAGGTTATTTTCCGCGAGCATGTTTAAACGGTACGTCGCAGTTGGTGGTGATAAAGCATGAACATTGGCCGGCTGAACAGTACAATAGTGAGCGTCAACGGAGTCTACAAGGTTGCTGTTTAATGTATGACGCCTTCATGTTGTTTTATGAACTAGCCATGGCCAGACTGACTGTTTTCTGTCATTAATCACAAGAAATACCTGGCGCCTGCCCACCTCACTTGATTAGCTGGGCGGGGTTGGGTTGGGGTGTGAGGAAGGGGTCGAGGTAGCCGGCATGACCCGCCGGCCGACTGGGCGCAGGGCGCGGGCGCCAATTCTACCCGCGCCCCGCCCACCAGTCTCCACCCACGACCCCCAAAGTCCGGGTGGCTGCGTAACCCCTTTGTCCTCAATAACACGCACTACACTTTCCGACAGTAAAACTCATGACACTGTAATCAAAATCTGAACCTACCGGGTGCCAAACGTTAGTGAGTCAGCAGAGTTTGATTCTTTATACGAGCAAATCTGTGGATAAGCCGTGTATACCCGTGAACATAGTAATGTAGAAATCGAAATATGCCTCAAGTCATATTTCTTTATTAGTACACGCGTAAGTCTATTAAATTACGAACGACGTTTTATTTGACACAAATATGCGGTATATTCGGGTGTGTAATAAACTACATGTTATGTATAGTTCTTCCAGTTGTAAAGTGTTCTGTCGAGCAAAAAAATGCAAGGAGGGGATGTGTCCAGAAAACGATTGACTAAGTGGTAATTCTAATAAAGTAATCATTGGAGATGGCTGTGTTTTTGGTAATAGTGGTAATTTGGAGGTGGGCGGGGTGGCTATGTACTTGGTACTCTCAGCTGACATCCAAACATGCAGAATCACAGAGTGCACTTTGCCTCCTCCTGACCCCACGAGTCGCACCAGAGACCCGTACACTCAGTCGCCACCAGGGGGAAGTACCATCTGTAGCTGATTATTCTGGCCCGCTACCTAGCACCTCCTACGAGTACTCCTCAGCCTCTAGGGACACAGTCAGACTTCCCGGTGACAAGTGAGCAATTCTCAGCAGTTCCGAGCATATCTGTGTAGTTTTACATACCAGTGACCAGCTCGGGGCATAGAGCTTTGGCTTTTGTCAAATCTGAGCTAATCTTGGGGCAGGTTTGGGCAATTTCTGGGCAAGACATTGAAGAGTTTTGATAAACTTGGGTCATATCTAAACAGCTACGAGCATATTGAGCAGCTCTGAACACACCTCAACAACTCACGTGCGCTGCTCGGGCATCTCCCTTGACCGCTAGAAACCCATCGAAACGGGCTGGGTAGATTTACGACCAGCCCTTCGTCGTGAAAACGGCCGGCAGTTTTGAGGAGGAGATAGATCTATGAGGTCTGGCGATAGTGTTTGTGGGGGAGAGATGGCGCTGGAGTCCATGGTTTATTCATCGGCGCTCGTTAACAAGGCTGATGGGTCCTTATCGTTGATGAGATCACACTGTGAAAGTCACGGTGATATACCGGCGAGCAATCCGCCCGACAGAACGGCCCCATCAGCGACTCGGAGCAGCGGATCCCGGTAGAGACAACGGGTGAATCACACGCCCCACCCATAACGCCTGCACTGTTTGACGGGACGCAGAAACCCCGCACGGCTAATATTTGAGCGCCCATTGAGAAAACGCGGTTACAATTAGCCGCAAAAAGCAGGGTGTGGCAAGGGGCGGCGGTCGTGTTGTGGCCGGTGAGACGAATAGCGGGGAAGTGTGACTGGCTCCGGGAGCGCCCCCTATACCAGCATGCGTGTCGCCCCCTGGTGGGACGTGATGGTGGTGAGCTGCTCATTAGCCCAGCCTTAAACTATTGAGTTGCTCACACCCGGCATAGGTTTGGGTTCAGCTTGTGTGTTTGGTCTCCCCCTTTTAAGTGCCTCTTCCTGAGCCATTAACATAGTTACAATATCCCATAAAACCCTACCTCAACCCGCAACCCTTTTAGAAAAAAAACTCCCTGACCAATCAATTCACAACAGAAACCTTAGTGCGCACGTTCGCACCGCTCGTGCGGGCAGTATGTGGAGCCACGAACACGACTTACAGACAATAGCAGCCCAGTTTGTGTCCCCGAGTGGTATTTACAACCTTAAAAGACATTTTTCACAAAAACAAAACAGGAGCCTACGAGCGAGCATATTACCCTCGTCATCTCTACATCCGAACAAAAAAATTATTGATTCCCTGCGGATGGTGGCCCACATTCACAACCTGTATTTTTATGAAGATTGCCTTGTTCCCTGTATTAGTTTTGAGAATGACAAATGACTGAACATTTGAGTCATTATTTACCTTTCATTTTCATGTGAATACACGAAGAAAAATAATCCCCGGTGAGAATTACATGTCGATGAGTTATAAGGCTGTGAGTGACGGGCCTGAAGATCCACTTGGGCTACATGTTGGTCTTTTTAAGATTACCCTCATCAAAAAAACACACGGTGAAGGCAAGTGTTGCTCTGAATTTTAATTAGCAGTATAATCTGATAGCTCCGTATCCATCACATCTGTTACTGCTCCCTTGACAGCTTAAAGCAGTCATAGTCATTACAACCCCTGCATGCTACGATGCTGGGGAACGGGTGGGAGGGGGAGGGGCGACATAGCTGCGTTAATTATAAGTAATTAAAGAGGCGCTCCCCACCGCCCGCCGGCCCACTGACACGAGTCAGTCACGTTGGCACTGGGACGGTGTTTTTTGGCGGGAAAGTGATTACGTCACGGCAACGAGAACGAGGTTGTTGTACCTGTCGTCTGCCTCTGCCGTCGCCAGCCGGGTACCCTTGCTGCCTAGCGTCCCGGTCGCTGACAGGGTTCCGTCCCGTCCCGGACCATCCAGGTACCCCGTCACACACACGCGCGCCCATTATTGGCGTTTTTAATCAGCGCAAAAACAAAAGATCAGTCGAGTTTTCGCGAGATCACGGACCGCGTCCCAACACGCGACGCGCCAGTGCCCCGCCCCCTCGCGAGAGATCTGCGCAGCTCACAACCTCCGGCGCGCATGCGCAACCGAGCGTGAAGTGTCAACCCAAGACGGAGGACACGACGGGTGCCACCGCCGACTTTTGTTTATTGCTGGGCTAGGAGAGTGGGTTTTTAATTGCTGCTCCTTAGTTTTATTGCCAATCCTTAAACGCAACATCAGAGACAACGGGGAGTCGGGGAGCTACTTCCCTGGCAGATATTGACGAAAGCATGTCCCCTGATTACGGAGACGCAGCAGCAACAAGCAAAGTCGGAGCAAAGTAGTTCCAGGCAGGCGAACAATGCAAAAAAACTTGATTAAATTGGTCTGTAACAACAATCTAAAGTACTCTGACAAAAACGACACGAATCAAATCCAAGGACTCGCTGTTAGTTTGAACGCGTTAAGAGAGGCACACGACTAATTGTATCAATTGCGAAATGGTGTGCTTGGCAGGCTACCTTATATCCGCCTGCCACCAACAGTGAACGTTCCAGCGAGTTACTCGGTTAATAGTTTCCACTGCTACGTGGTTTCCTACAGGGCGGGGTGACCGACTGATAAAACAATCTGTCTCCGTCCGCCTAACACGATATAAGCCCGCGGAAGAATCCACCCAAACATGATGAAATACAAATAACATGTCATCTTTCGGCAATGTTTCCTCTCTTTAAATAGCCCGAGCTGCTCAGTTATGCAAGGAAACAAAAGACGGGGAGAAATCAAATGATGGTCAATAACTGTCCGGGCTCTTCCTGTAATCAGGGAGTGGGAAAATAACCAGGACATTGATCCATTAATAGGTCGTAGCCCACCATTACAGGCGTGCTCCCTTCTGATTTATAGGGTGTCCGTAATCTGGCACACATCGCGTTATAGTCCCCACGTTTGATTCGGTTTTGGATGGACATAAAAAACAATAAAGCAATTACGGCATCTGGAGGTGCGATAGGACCTGGGGCTCGGTGCGGGCCATATTTTTCTCCGGTAATCCCCGAGACAACCACTGGCCCACCCACCGTGTGGTGCGAGCCTAATGTAGGCCGAACTCGACTACCATGTAGGCAACTGCAGGAATAGGGACAGCAGCCTGAATTGGCTACACTCGCCTATTATTGCGATGAAGTTGGGTAACGGATAATATATATATGTAGTACTACATATACTTTATACTGTTAATTCCGGTAAAATTGGACATATGCCCAAAACACCAGTTTACATCATTGTAAGAGACACATGGTACAGAACATGAGGTTGCGTTGTGAGTGCATCTCACATACAACCTACATAAATCTAGATGTTTGATTAATCTATAACGTGATGCTCCCGCGCAGAAAATAGTGTTAACATCAGTATATAAAATGTATATTATTAAACTACTTCAGGGCCAGGGGCTAAGAGATAGAAGGATATATGTCGGGTGATCTATTTATTATTAGAAACATTTTATAATTGTGTGACGATGTTTTGCTTCTTATGACTTTAAGTTATTTGATCCTACTAAGGTGTGATCTTAAGTTTGATCCTAATAAGGTGTGATCTTAAGTTAGAATTTATGAATGTGTAATACTAGTTTAATTCATAAATGCGCAATAGACAGAATGCTGAAATCCTTAATGTGAGACAACAGGCGGACGGCAGAAACAGAGAAATGCAAGCAGTTCATTCTTCAAAAGCGGATGATACAGTAACTCATTCCCATTATTAAATTGAAGAAATGATGATGTAGGCTAACAGGTGTATTTTGTCTTCCATTTTCATAGTACCATATCATCCGCATATTGAAATAAAGCATTTGCATATAAGCGAAGATAGGACATGTGATATCCGTACCTCTATCAAGAAAGAGGACAAGTACGGGTTGGTTAAGCTATTCTTTACGTCCATCGCACCCTGTCCATTGTACAAGTCGGACTCGCTGGTGTTACTACTTACGAGTTGGGGGTTTGGGGCGGGCGCGGGTCCCCGTCACAGGCAGGGATAACCAGGCCGTGATGCATGGCCAGGCCACACTGAGCGGTCCAAAACTAATGGCCATCGCTGTAAGCTGGGGATCGGGCGGCATTATCGTGGTGACGACGGGACGGGGCGGTGGCCGGGCCGGGGCTGGGGGTGGCCGGGTGACGGGAGCGGTCAGGGCCCGCGCCACGCCAGACTCTGTCACCGATCTGTTATAATTAAGACGGCGCCAACTCGCCGGCGACCACACGTGGCGGCCAGGTTAATTACGACACGTGTTTGGTGCGGTCTCGGCGCACGTGAGCCATCCGTCAGCGTCACGTCTGCGCGTCACGCCCGGCCCCACCCGGGACCTGCCCGGGACCTGACGAGGTGGTCGGAGGGCATACCTCCTATGAGGGATATTGCGGGTAATAGGGAAGCATGTGGCGGTACACTGTTGTGGTATGCCGCAAGGTGGGGGTAAGAAACAAGTAACCCCCCATCTCCCACGAGCCCGGATAATACATAAACGATACAGATAAGAATATACAAAACAGAAGGAAGGCGTTGCGAGGTGGATGTAATTTCTGTTTGTTTGTTAATTGTGAACTGTCGACAAAGTGACTTTTTCAGTTCAGGTAGCAATAAAGCTGCATAGTGATGGAATGATGAAATGAGTAGATGATTGATTCAGATTCTATCCATCATGACTCGTAAGGGAGTTAATTTTCCCCTTAAATTCTTTTGGAATTGAATATTGTTGGACAGAGGCTGGTGTCAGTTCCCAGGCTCACATCCCGCCAGTATGGGGAGTCTTTTACGTATGTGTTTTTGGGGACACGGTAATTCAAAACTGTTAAGATGGGGTGGGAGTTGGATGTTGAGAGGCGGGTAATGGGGTGGAAGGTGGATGTCTAGGGGTGTGTGTGTTGAGAGGTGGGCGATGGGTGGAGCAGTAAGCTGGGTTGTAGGGGATCTCGTTAGGCTCCTGGAGACGAAGGGACGTGTAAATTAGTGTTACGTGCGGCGGTCAGTGTCATCCAGGCTCCCACACCTCTCAGCCGAATGACAAGGCGACGCACAGGACGAGGGGCACTCTCATTTTACAGGGAGCTGATGTCCACTGGAAAAATCACGCCACAGTAACTGGTGTGATAATACACCCAAACATATTATACCCATATCGGCGGTAAAACAAAGAGGAGCAAGCCTACCTATTTGGATGGGTAGTGACTAACAATCACGCACATGCACACAAGGACACACTTACAAACAACTACACGAAGCCCCAATGAAAAACTGGAAAATACCAGGTTAGGCAAGAAATACCCTGCTGTTCAATAATAGGAGAATGAAGTAACACCATTTCATCTTGTCTAAGATTATGTGGAGAACAAACTCGGTGATAGGAATCTGCCTTGGGGTAAGAGAGGGTAGTTTCTCTCCACTCCAGAAGACGCCACAAGCAGCTGATACACCTTCACGGCATAAAACCCTGAAATGTGAGCGCGAAGTTCCTCAAGTGCTGATTACATTTTTGTAAATCCGCGTGCCCAAAACAAAGCGCATTTCTCGGTAATTACAGCAGGTCCTTGTTCCCGGGTTCGGTGGTTACATCGATGGAGCAGAATCCCAACACATGCCCCCCCCCCCCCCCCCAATTCTACTGCACTACGAACATGAGCCGTAAAGACTTGAAAGATAATCCGTCATAGCTACAGCTTCATCGTCAAGTCACCAGGTCCCCCAGCAGCCTGGTTCCTGTCAGCTCAACAAGAGGGCTCTGCGGTGAGCGCGCAGGAACCGGGAAGAATGGGAGGAGGAGGGGCTGAGCTGTTGTAATTCCAGGCGATCAATCACCATAAAATTTAATGAAAAACGCAGAAAAACAACGTCAAAAAAATTCCCAAGCGGGTGGGATGCAATGCAGGCAGTAGGGACCGGGTCTCACTTGAGGGTTGCACCCCGCCTCTACCCGTACCCTTTATTGGTGCCCTAATCTCACTGCAACCCATATTAAGCACTGCAGTGAATTAGCATACGTAATCCAAAGGGGTGTACACTTTTTTTATTCTGCTTCTTCCACTTTCGGGAAATCTTGAATTTGCATTTTGCTCCCTGGCGGTTTCACTTCCCACGTTTGACCCTGAGGAAAATGAAAGTTGGTCCAGCGTCCGTTGATAAGGAGATGAGACGCGGCGTTCCCGAGCGTCCCCGGATGTGGCGCACGGCGAGGTTAATGACGCTACGGACATGTTTCATTTGTGTTTTAAATCAAGCTCCTTTCCGCAACGCCACCAAACACACCATTTAGAAGATGCTAATCAGAATCATGTCAGCGTCATGTTGATGGATTTACATGCTTACTTAAGAGGTTTTTTTCTGAAAGGGGAATGTTATGTTTATATCAAGATGGATTTCTTTGTTATGTGTTTTTCCTTCCGGGTGGTCCACTCTTCCTACGCTCTTAATCGTCATGATTTATTTGCATTAAATTCCCATCTAAGGTCTTATCGTATATACACTTGGAGTTCGTAATGAGAAATATGGAAATCACTGGTGGAAAGTATTCAAATTAATTTTCACAGTTTCAGAGAGTTGGCCATCGATCATACGGGCTGCGGATAGTGGCTGACAGCTCGGTTATCGGCCCGCGGTGGTTGACCACGGCGTCCCATCGACGAGAAACTCCCAGTGTTGTATACGGGGATGATTTCTCCGGGGCCATGGAATCTCGTGGTCACGGAGCTTTAATTTCTGTATAGCTTGCATTACCGGGGCAAAGGTCTCTGGAGTCTCTATGTCCAGTTCGAAGATACATGGTACCATGGATAGTCATGTTACGTATAGCGGCCGGCGTGGATGGGGCTGGAGGTATTTGCGACCAAAATCGAAGACTAGGGCTTGGGCAGAGTGACCCTAAATTACACTGATATGGTTGTTTAAGGGTAGGATATAACGGGACCGAGTGCCTAAAGTCCTACAGAGACGGGCCACTTTTCACTGACCCGTAATGTTCAGATCATCTCCACAAGTCAGCTTCATTACAATTGCTAGATGGTACCCTTGTCCATGTTCAGTGACATGTAGACGAGAAAGCTCGGTCATTTCTGACAGATCAGTAATGGCTGATTGTTTCAAGGTTTCACAAAATCAGATCTGAAGATCCAGCGATCAGAATGAAAAAAGAATCTAGTCCGTATATCAATGCCTTAGTGGCTCTCGTCTGGTGTTCTCATGCACACTACCACGCCTATGTCCCTGTGTTTGTGTTTGTGTGTGGTCGCCTGGTAAAGCACTGAAAGCAACCAGGTGGGGTTGGGATAAGTCACATGCCGCCATAATAACTATAGACCGTGTGTTCCAGCTCTGTTCACCAGGTGGTAGGTCGGTGACCAATGGCCGCCCACCCGCAGTTCGCTGGTTACTGACCCCTCCATCAGTGCAAACAGCTGTGACCGCAGGGCACTAGTTCCTCCACCACCCGGGTCAACGTCTTCGGACGAATGGCCTTACAATGAATGATTGAACCGTAGTCCAAAGCCTCATATCCGAACGGGATATATAAGTATACATAAGCGTGAATCTCTCCCGAATTCATTTATGTTTGCCATCTTTTCTTTGAAAGTTAAAAGTTGTAGAGTCACATAAGCTCGTTCGATATACAAACTGCAATTTCAGGTGTCCTGTCCATGTGATCTGGGTAACTAAGTGCACAAAGTGGCCAGCATGACAGTGTAGATCTCTGCCCAGTGACCGGTCTCTATGACAACCCCAGGGAGGGGCGGATAGAGGTGGCGCTTCTATCGCCCCACTGGTAGAGACTGACCACCCGCTGTCCGGCAACCACGCCATCAGTCAGAGAACGAGCCAACCGTGATCGTCCGGGGACCCGCGGCCTCATAATGCAAACTGGCACCCGTCCACCGCCAACCAGACTGGGCGCGCCGCAAATCACCCACATCAAACTTTCATTGCGCCAGACACATAACAACATGTAAAACTCTGCCAAAAAAAACAAGAAAGAGGGGTTCGTGGTGAGGGCCGGAGCGGCGGCGGCGGCGGCGGCGGAGGTGGACTTCAGGTGGTCGCTACCTTTAATGAGCACATGTTTTGCATTTCATTAGTGACGAGCAGTTCCGAGCAGATCCCAGCAACTCATCCAGGGGCAGACTTCTCGAGGTGCCTCTGCCACCCCGCGGCCGAGTTTCAAGTCTGAACTATCCACGTGATTGAATTCCACAGAGGTGATTATCTCTAATACATCTCTCGCGGGAATTAATTCCTTTCAGTCTCTTCCCTTGTCCACGTTTTTTCCTTACTCTTTCCCTCCCTTTCGTTGTATTTTTTTCCACTAAACTATCAGCGTTGAGGGTCTGATGTAAAAGGAAAAGAATTCTGTCAAAACCTGATTGCTGATATCCCGCAGATTAATTTGCATTTGAATTAATGCAGAACTAATTATTCTCAATTCTCTACTGTGTTTTTTTAATTTGGGGATTGTTAGGGGGGAGGGGGTTCCTGAACCAATCGTCCTTTTGGAAGCCCTAATCATGCCGACTCTCTGCCCACAAAGTCAGTCTTTGTGGGTCGCCTGGTGGGCCTTATGTTCACTGTATTTCATCATGTAAAATCTCCTTACCACAAGCCGTTTTACCATAGTAAGCGCGGACCACCACCCCTCCTCCCCTCTTTCACCCCAACCCTCTGCGCTCCCTACGGGACGTATACCCCACCACACATGGCCGAGACACATTTCACTAAATCAATTCACGCGGACCGGTATTCAATTAGTTCAATTCCGACGTGATTAAAACTTCTTTCATTCATTCACCAACACGTCCAGTGTTCCGTCACTCGGCATGGTGCTGTCCGGGCCAGCCGCGCCACGCTAAGAATACGCATTTTCCTCTTGGTTGCCCGGGCTGAACAATTCGAAAGAGTGATGGGGACAGGCGGAGGAGGATCCATCATAAATACCCACTTATCCATGCACATCAAAATAGGAATAACCCTTCATTGAATAACTTCCCGTTCAGCTACATCGCGCTACAAGAACTAATCACCGTTTAACTACAGACTCGAGGGAATGCATGTTCTATGGTACTTGATTGTGCCATGTACAGATTCTGTAATCCCATAGAAAAATATTTTAACATGTCACAATAGTTTCGTAATGCATGTTTTTATTGTTTTGTGAAGACCTATCATCTTGACGATAGAAATGGCGTTTTAATTGTTTCTATTTTGAAAGATTTCAAACTGAGATGTATCTGTTTTTGTTAACTCTACGTCCAATCAGATTTACATTTCTCTTCTCAGGCTTTCGTGATGGGAAGAGAAGGATGAATTCTCTCTTAGACTAAGAAAAGTTTACTCAAATAATCAAAGAAAAATCTCAAAGCAATCAACAGTGCAGGTGATTGTCGACAGCCTGCTTCTGGTGGAGACCACGTACTTGCTAAATATTACCCTTTCAGGTCGTTTAGAACAGATATGCTTCGAAATAAACACAAAGGAAATTAAAACTTGCATTAAACAAGCAACTCTATAAACAAAATTCAATCTTACAAAAGCTCCTAAAACTATGGAATATTTCTCCTTCTGCTATACAGAATACAAGATGTGGTAAGAAAAACTCTTCACAAAGCCGATGCTACCTTGATATTGGCAACTTCCTGACAAATGAACAATGTTGCTATTGAGTCTTCAAGTTGAAATTGTTCTGGATCAAAACAAATGGTGCATCCAGCCATGGTAACGGTTCCCAGGGAGCTGTTTCAAAACCATAGACTTAACCCACGTTTTGAAAAGGCTCCCTGGTCCCTACTCTCGAAACACAGGTGAATTTCGATGGAGTGTAACCCAAGCATATTCTTGGTCATTTTTTGTCATAAAGTCTATCAAAAGGGAGGCTGGGAAGTCAAGGTTTCATCTGATTCGGACTCATCAGGCATCTTTAAGTGTGATCACAAGGCGTGTGACTTTCGTCACGTTTTAGGGATCAAAACTTTTGTTTTAAACCCACAGCAATTCATCAAAAGATGAAAAGGAAAAAGATGGGACTCCAGGCAACAGACATCAGTCTTGATAAACTCAAGAAATGAGAGCTGCCCGCTCCTAGTCTTTTTCCCCAGTAATTGGTTGGTTTAGTAGAAAAAAAGGTTCTGCCATACAGAGTACACTCAGCCTCTCAATAAAACCTACAGCCAAGGAAGGCAGTGAATCCTAAATATTGTCTAATTGGTAAGATATATTTCAGACAGTTCCCAGATGATGCATTACATGTTGTAAGTAGTATATAACAAGTGGCGCATTCAGCTTCAAGTTGTATTATGTTGGTATTACCTCTTAGGTATTCAGGGTAGCGACCGAAAACTATTTCGAATTGCAGGTAAACCACTGCACCTCCCATTCTTCACCAGTATGACTCACTGGCAGACCATGAGTTATCCACCTTTACTTTTGTACATACTTGACCACACACCATTCAACACCCCTACGTGCTCATCGTAGACAAACTTCCAACAAGCGTGACAACAAACACAATCCCAAAATCTCATTCAATTGTCCTCATATCCGCTCAACGCACACCCATGGGCCTGATTCACCCTTCCGTCGTCACACACGCTTCCTTGTCTGCCAGACCGATAAGAACGGAGATTATCTGGCCTCCGCTTCGCCCGGAACCCTCGGCAGACAATTTTCAAACAATCCTAAATCCCGCCACACACTACTTCCCGCAAGACGTGTGACCCGACCCACAATGCACCACACTGAGAGCGCGCTAAGCTTGCTGGGACAGACACGGACGCTGCTCTGCGTTCACGAGGGATCCGCGCGTTCACGCCTCAATCAGCACGCCGGGGGCCCAGGAGAGAAGCGCGGGAAAAAGTATGAACGTCACAAAGCCAGACGACAATTTGACGCACCAAATTTCAGAGTTCATAGCAAGAGAAAGGGGAGTGATCTGTGAGATATTTTTTCACGAATGAAAGTTATTATTAGATTACTGTAGATATGTTTGAGTCGGGTTGGTTTCAAAGGTGTGGGAGGGATTCTTTTTTGGGGTGGTTGCGGGTGTTTCAATTCAAGGGGAGCAGACGATGGGTGTGATTGTTACAGCAGAGTTCTGTGTACTCACCGACCTCACACTGAACGGGAAAGAGACCCTGGATCAAAACAGACGATGATCGCCGATGAACCGTGAATAATTGATGACTGGATCCTTGGGCTATACCTGGTGGGCGCGTAGAGGTCGCGGCCGGCCATGTCCCCCGCCCAGCCCCCCTCAACACCCCGCCGGGCAAAGTGATGTTATCTGTGATACCACGTCAATGCCACACCACCCCAGCCCCCACTCAATGGTCACGCAGAGGGGGCTTATCTCATGGGACACGTGTTACAAACAAAACCAACCAAGAGCCATCATATATTTTATATTTCATATTATTGACCAAAAAAGCTCATCTGTGAAACTTTAATCAAGTAGAGACTACCTTTTCTCCCGATATTCAACAAAATTCACGTTGTGTTATTGATCGTGCATATCATTATTCCGTTCTTGTATTGTGAAGTGGCAATGATTTATTGGATATTTCGTCTTATCTGATGGACGCTCAGTGGTGACAAATTAAGTTGTCAATTTTTTCAACAATAGCAAAGTGACTGTCTTTTTCAGAGAAAGCCACAAAACAGTCAATGATTGCAGTAAGCCACCTGTGACAACGATGTGTCAGTGCTCTTAGTTACTCAGGGTTCGATGCTGCAGGGTTTACTATTGTTACCATTATTTACTTTCATTTTACACCAATCCCCACCCCTACTCACCCCTGTCGGTGGCACCAGTCCATTTACTATCACATTCAAAAACGGGTGCATAAACAGATCCATATTAACGTGCTTTAGTAATACAAACACTTGGTGTTCTGTAAAACTGGAAAGTTCAAAGAGGACAGCCACTCCAATAAGGTAATCGAAATATGGCTAGAACAGATAACAGAATTCTGCTATAGAATTGTCCCTAATCTCCATATTGCCCGCACCTGTTCTCTTACCAGAAGTTATTCATGCATGTCGGTAGAACCATACCAGGATGTGGTAGCTTCTGTGTTAATTGACAGAAACCAGTTACTAATCTAAGCAAGTCGGGGTCGTAGATTAGAAACAGAACAGTCTTATAGTGGAACATGATACATTGTTCTGTGTCATGGCCTTACCCTGATGCTGGTTAAACGGCTAGGCGGAGGTAGGCCTAACTACGACTTCATCCACGCCGACACGTTCGCAGAACGCCATTACCTCACTTCCGACAGATTGGAATTGGCGTTGGTCACCAGGTGCTCCCACACAAGGAGTTACAAGTCACCGGGTACAAGTTAAGATCGTGTTTTACGACCTGGGATCGTGAATCGGGAGGCACGTGATCAGTCACGTGATTAGTCACGACGGGCAATTGGCACGTCACGTCACGTCACGAGGTCACGTGGTCCCAAGGGACAGAGGGAGGCACCCGCAACCTCCTACTCCCCGCCAAACTTTTACAAGATATATTTGGACAGGTGTAGGAAACAGATATTCTAATTATACAAGTATTCATGTTGCGCTCCAGGGAATGGAAGTATATACCACGGAAATGAAGCTGGTCCTCCCAATAAATGAGATTATCTTCATTAAGAATAACGGTGATCATATGAATTTATTCTACAAGCTCGCACCACAAGTGCATCTGTATTTATGTATGGAACTAGGTGAAGGGTTTAAGAACCAGCAATGTTAACGGGAAATGTTGCAAATTCTAGATACATTGTATTGTACATCCATCTAGGACAAGACAGTCACACCTTCTTAATGTGTAGGATACTAAAAAGGCAACTTAGATATATATATATATATATATATATATATATATATATATATATATATATATATATATATATATATATATATATTGCGATCATTGTTGCATTTTGACAAGATGAGGCATATAGGTTGAGCCAGTGTTCATCAATTTCTCCTCCCTTGGCAAATACGTGTCAAACGTAATCGTTGTTCAGAGATGTCTGTTAACGTCTAGGTCCTTTCCAGACTCTCGCAAGGTTTAGCTTTTCTCACTGATTTTACACCACCAAGTTGGCGATCGAATCTATACGATGAATTCAGGCAGAAATCTCACCCCTGCACATTTACGGAAGTGGGAGTTCTTTTACCCCACACCACAGATACATGGTATGAGAAGGGTTGGCTTTTGGTATAGCAGTACATCTACCACTGATGGGGAAGAAAGAAAACAACAGCTGCAGTAGGTTCAGAGATGTATGTCATACAATAGGAGTGTGCCTTATGACGTAGATTTGAGATGAACATCACATATGTTCAACTGAGATAGGAGAAATCACATGACACTGACGCAAGACGTGAAACCATGTCAATGAATGCCAATCTCAGTTAGTAGGGTATATATTATGTGGTGTCGACTTGAGTAGGAGTAGAGGACCACGTCATATGATGTCAATCTCAGATGGTAAGCATATCACGTGACCTTCAGTGACGAAGTGTTACAGCGCCGACTCAAGTCGACCGTGGCGCCTCCTAGAGTAGTAAGAGACAGTGCGGCTTGTTCCCGGCCAGCTGCAGGTGTAGTGGCTGAGTGCAGGCCGGGTACACGCCTACCTGAGTACAAGCTCACCGCGCCCCCTGGTGGGCCTGGTGTCTCTGCCAACCCGGGACAATCACGCACTGACGTCTGGCGGTTAAAATAACAACCGTAAAAATAAACACCACTCACTGCAATCCCAGGGAGAACTAAAACAGTCATCCGAATTCATTCAGAAATGGGACGATGTTCAGTAGTCGGTGTTTCCCATGAGTCTCCTCGCAAAACGGGGTAAACGGCAGAGACCTGGTTTTTTTACGGCATCATGTCCTCTATTACAATCAACTAGAGTGTTTTATTCCATATCAATGTCGAATGTTTGCTCAGGGTAAAGTAACAATAGATTCACAACTTGCAGAAGTGATGGTAATGTTGGGAAGGCGTTGGAATGGCCGATCTACTGTCCCTTGTACATACGGGTGCTTGTAATAAAAAAAACACCTTTGTAAAGAATGTGCTTCAATTAGCTTATTGTTCTTTGATACATCATAATTGTATTAGTGCACTTGAAAACCGTAATGGACACCCATGTGCGATCTTATATTCCCCTCTTGAAATACGTTGAAGTTGCTTCTTCTTCCCCATAAATCACCCCTCCATTCTCCTCAATCCCTTTAACCACTTCTCAAATTGTTTCTTAACGTTTCTAACTGCAGTGTAAATGATTACAAAATGAAACAATAGTGGGACTAACTCAGGCCAAGTTGAATCCTCGAATCAGGCGGAAAAACACAAAAACTCTGCTTCATCCAGTGTCCCCACCTGATCGAGGATTTAATAAGATTACACGGCTTCACAGAAAACCTACTGGTGTACGGGGAAGGGGCGGGGGTCCTGGGTTTGCCGGCTTAGCGGCTAGCTGCCACCGACGAGTCTCTAAAGGGTGCCGGGGTTTTTAGTCAAATCTCGGGGGTAAAAAAACAGTGTGGCTCCCCCCTATGGGACCAGGGCTATGAGAGAGCCTCCGGGGACGACGGTGGCGCCGCGGGCAGCCGGGGCGGCAGTCACAAGGCTGTCTAATTAAAATATTGAATACAAGTCCTGTAGTGTTTGAAAAAGGCTGCGGGGTTCGGACAATGAAAGGCCGCCTCTTGGGCACGCCAATGATGCCGCACGCAGATCAACCCCAAAATAAAGAACAAACATTTAATAAGATAATCCCGTCTGGGAGATGAAGTGAAAAAAAAGACTATGTTCAACAGTTCAATAACACAGCACCACATTGCCTGGCGATCCAGAGCACTTAGTTTAGAGACGAACAGAAAATAAGCATATTGGTTTAAAAATACGGGGAAAGCAACCCGAAATGCCCAGGGACTGAATACACAATGGACTGACATGTCTTTTTTCAGGTACAGTCATACACGTACACTGAGCACAGCACGGATGTAAATCAACCCTTAATAGCTTACGTCCTTAGTAATTTAAGAAAGCAGGATCAGAGAAAGGAAAAATAAGAATTTGTTTTATTCAATTTGTAGCATCTCATCTCTTGTCGTATTTTATGCTACGTTGACCGCAGGGACAGCCACATAAGCTTTGTGAAAAAGTGAATATCTCAGAAACACCAAGTCTGTTACTTGTCCCTCATTTTCTTTTTTATTTCTTTGCTAGTTTTGAGAGCATAAAGGTGCATCCTCAGTGAGTATCGATCATCATGGAACTGTATTTTAGTTATAAACTAATTCTTCGCAGCGGGTCCTCGTCACACATAGGTTAACCCTCCTACGGTATCGTTGATATTAAACGTATTCACTGATATTATGGCAATACAGAGTCTGTTCACATATTTGTATACATCGATATTGCAGTAGAGCTAGAGGAAAAACAACATTTATTCTTAAAAAAAAGAAAAGAAGACAAAACGAAAAAGAGGGAATACTGCGGCGCCCTGCGGAATTGTACAGTAGACCTCCCTCATTCCCCTACACATGTCATCATGGCCCCCTGACAGGCCAGCGTTTCGTCGCCTTATGGGGGGCGTCCACCAACCACGACCAGGCTACGACAATGGGTTCCCGTCAAGGTCCACGATTGGCCTACAATTGGAGGCCTTGTCGTGGTCGGTGGACCCCAGTTCATGTAATTTTCTTTAATCTTTTGCAGAATCTGCACATGTGAAATTCTGGAGATTTCGAGACAAGAACTATTTGAAAACTAATTGCTGATATCTTATCTGGAGAATCTGTTACTGCATTATTTGTATACGCATATAGCGAGTA
The DNA here is from genome assembly GCA_950022655.1 of Alentia gelatinosa. Classification (NCBI taxonomy): domain Eukaryota; kingdom Metazoa; phylum Annelida; class Polychaeta; order Phyllodocida; family Polynoidae; genus Alentia; species Alentia gelatinosa. The sequence goes on along the minus strand of OX465580.1, from coordinate 28,032,061 downwards.
TGCTTGAGCAAATCAAAAACTTATTCGGCAAGCAGAATACCGTTTCCATCTTCTGAGCATTGAGAGAAATAAAGTATATGGGCTTCGTTTGAAGGACGGCGTCATCTCTAAAAGTCACCATATAAGGCATTTATCTAAAGATCACCATGCAAAGTAATTCCATGAAGGTCATTGTGTTAGATACCCTTTTGAATATCATTACGTAAGGTCAAACAGTGAGGGTTGTTATCTAATGCTAAATTAAGGCCACTTTTGATATCTTCATCTAATTGCTGACAATAGACGGTAGACGAGCAAGATATTTGATAAAAGAGGCCATGCCATGAAGACACATGTTCTTCATTTATTTTAGCATGCAATCGTTCAAACGTACCAAATACAGAACTAATCTGTCGGGGCAGAACTGCTTCGACGCAGGCGGAGTGAGATACCACCCAGACACAATCCATATCAGAGACTCTACCCTGTCCCTGGAGAATATGTGGGTTTCTGTGAGTGTTTGGTGAATGTTTCTAACCCTGACGGTAAGCCTGCCTGGTTCCATGGGCGGTGGTTGGTTGGCCGAGTGCTGGCAGTGTGTTAGTGATGAGATCAGCTCCATATAAATATTCAGCGAGGTGAGTCGGGTCAGCCGCAGACACTGCTGGCGGTTCCCAGTCCCCTGTGTCTATGTTCTAACCCCGCAACCCATCAGCCACCCGAACACCACGAGCCGCCACTGACCCGCTCCCCGCCTCACCCACTGGACGCCGCTACGTCACGCTGCGCTCGACGTCATGTGGTGACGTCACAAGGAGCGCGCCGACGTCGGCGGATTAGTTTTGTCACCAGGTGTCGGGTCTGCGGGCGGGCGGGCGGGCGGCGGGCGGGGGGGTTGAGGTCCCGGATGGTAGGCCGCCCGCATGCCGGCCCGGGGCCCAACGCCGCACGTGCACTGTGCACGCTGCATGCCTCCCCATCCGTGCTGCATCCTGCACGCGCGCACAGACAGCGTCTGCGCCGAGCGTGGCGCCCCCACCGGGCTCTGGGCGCAGCACGCGGCGCCGGGCGCGCTTTTTGTACCCGGTTCGCAGGCGAGGAAACATGGTGCGGGACTTCTGCAAAGGTGAGGATGGCAGTAATATTTAATGCGGTAATAAACAGAAACATTCTAATTATCTGGGCTCGTTTGAGATGGAAGGGAAGGGGTAGGGACTGGGCTCCGTTCTACCCCCCTCTGATTAGTCCGGCCGCGGATGCTGTTTTCCCTGCGTAAGGCAGAGACGTGTTGGCGGTGTGAGATGCAACAATTAGAGGGTGACGGGCAGGACCGGACTGCGTCCCGCTATCATTAGACCACTATTAACTATTCAACTGTTTCACCCACACCCGCGCGGCCACACGCCCACAACTGAAACTCACCGAAAGACTCCACCGCTTATCAACCGGTTAGAACGGCGCGCCTCCGCCCGATTCCCAGGGTCGCACTGCGCTGTCACCAAGGCGACAATGACGCGCGGCGCCCAGGTAACCCGCCCTCCCCCAACAACCCCCACCCCGACACTCCAGTGTTCCCGCTCTCCGCGTCGTTACCAATGGTAACAGATGACGCTGTCTCCTCGCCCGGTTCCCGCCATCCCCCATCCCACCCTCCACACACACAGTTTGGAGCCAGGTTCCTCCCCTCCCCCTCAATCGCGCCTATTTGCTCATCGCGATTCTTCATTTGCATTATAATCTGCCAGCAGCTCTGAGCAGATCGATCTGGCGGGAGCTGCTCGCCCGGGGCCCACCTCGCGCGCGGGCGGTCAACGCGTACCCCACCCCCAATTCTACCCCCGTGACCCCTTCCAGGGCGCTTGGTGAGGTCAGGCGTGTCGGCCAAACCCCAGTGTGCCCCCTGTCACCACTGGCAGTCAGCCAGTGTCACATGGCGGGGTGATGTATGAACATGTCATATCACAATGTTGGTAAAAGTACTGGCTTCTGAGCCCAATTTCGCTTTCGTTTAATGACACCATTTTTGCTTAAATTGCTTGCAATTTTGTAAGGTTGGGCGATTTTGCTTGGTACAGCCTTTTTCGTTTGTTGAGTTTTGCATTGGGGTACAACTCCCATCTATCCGTTACCCCTACCCCATAGTAATATCCCATGCTGTGACTGTAATGGTTTTGGTCGGCTCAAAGTAAAACATTACAAAATATTTTTCAAAATGCAACTATCAACATCTATAACTGCTTTTACAGGCCGATGACGATGACCGGTTGATGTTTCTCTCATCAACCGTTTCTGTTTTAACCAATAACTGTTTTAACCGGCGGCGATTTTTCGCCTGCAACTGACTTCGAATGACCTGTCATAAACCTACCATACATCCTCTAGGATGGTTTAAGGTCTTTTTTGATACATCACTGTGAGGTTATTTTCTTATATTTTTTGTGTGCCTTTGAGTTTTTGTTCTCAAACCAAGAATAGAATAGAATAACTGCCTTCTCGCAAATATACCTGCCGGGATATTAATGAATACCAGTTGTCATAGTTACCGATGGTTTTACCCTGGATGTAAGCATGGGGACCTGAGAGATAAACGTTTCCGTAATGCTCACCTTACAGCGGCCTCATGTACGTCCCACCTAGTTGTGTTCCTAATGTTAAAAAATACCCAGTGAGCAGTTCAGTGAGCTGCTCATCAGCCTTGATGGATGACATCTTTTTTACGTGCCCAAAACCTCTAAACCCCAACTTGTGGTGCCAGCTCTACCGCCATTGATTACCTCTTTTGTCATTTCTCATTATTTCACGTGTCTCTTTCTCGTTTTATTAGCAAATATATTCAACACGCGGGATTACTCTAATCTGTTTTGGGATAGATGTATTTAATAAACAATACCATAATTCTATCTTTTGAGGGTGTTAGGTCAAACAAAACAGAAAAACGTTCAAAAGCAGCAAAGTGGCTTTAAACGAGGAATGAACACTCTGAAAACATCGCCATAAAAATGTGATCCTTTTTCAAGTCAAACCAATTGAAAAATGCCATTTGATTGCCACCAACGATTCCTCATCGTCTCTCATTTTTTCATGAACCCAGTTGTGTGGGCCAGGTGTTTGCATGAACACACATCCTCAAACAAAACACAGCAAGATATAACATAATAAATTGCTAGGGTTGCATAGCATTACTTTAGATACTTTTCTTAAATGAATATTTGGATGGGATCTGTGTTTCGTTTTTTTCTGATTATATCAATCTCAGGTGTATTGTTTCTCCCAATTATGGGTGATTGAAGCCATAGGGTGATAAGTATGTGACCTCGTTATCTGGTTGAATTAATTCATTCCATCCAGTCAACGTTTCAACACTTGGACGCCTTCTTCAGGGGGAGGCATGTCTTTAAGGTATCACTGAATAAAATGCTTCTTGAATTTAGTCCCTCGACCCCTGACTTTTAAGTCTTAAATGCAACCTCTCCCTTATATTTTCCGCTAACATGGTGTAGCCTCTCGTCTTTGTTATAACCACTCAGTATATGACGCGGTTCTGACCTTGATAATGAATGGCATAGAATCGTTGACATTTTCGTGATAGGTGCAGTTTCTGTGTATGTAGCGTCCGACTGGCCTGGACACCGGGGGCTCTGACACTGACTCGGCCTTGAGGATCACACTACTCTGTTTAACCACACTACAGGGATTCGTCTGGATCACATGGAAGACCATAGGAGGATGTTCGGCAAGCAGTATGAATAAATGGTGTGAGACGAGGCGTATTTAGAGTCCGGATACGACTGCACAATATTCAATAGAAATGATTTACACATCAGAGAAGTATGAATGAAAAAAAAACTTTGATATCATGCAATATACATGTTTAGCATTCCAGTGGATCTCTTTTCTGTTCCTCATTTGGTTAGACTACCTTCAACCGAAATAATTAGTTGCGTGTTTCCAGAAGCGGTTCAAACATACAGTATGATCAGTGAAAATGTCAAGGGAGGACAGCTTGGCCTTGAAGCCGCTTTGCCGAGGGCTGTCCACAGAGAGCCTCCTGCAGAGCTGAAGGGTGGTTGCATGACGATTCCAGCGCATTCGTGAGTTACTCAAGTACCTGGTGCGGCGGAGTTGGCGCGGTTTGAAAGGCCTCTGATCAAAGCCCACCCCAACAGGGTCTGACACCGGCACACATAGTTCGTGGTTGACAGTCTGCCATTGTACACTCACAAAGGTAGCACTAAGAGACAAAAGTGCCTGTGCTTTAAAGGTTCAACCCGCTTTGATGGTGGAGTTTGAGCCAATTAGTGAGCAGTTCAGATTGCTGGGTGCGCGTCAGCACGAGCTGCTCTGTGGTGATAAGACCTGCCCTTCTCATGCTTAGACCCGGGTGCTCGTGGCAATGTGGTCTTCCCCTATCATACAGACTATGGAGCTTCTCATGTTAATGTAGACTGCCTTTCTTGTACTGATTGATGTGTTATATCCGATGGGGTGTTACATTTATTTTATGGTATTTCACTTTCCGTGTCGATGAGCAATTCCAAGGTAAAAAGTATCGACATACCATTAGTTTGTTCACTTCTTAGAACGCCGACAATTCTTCCTTTGATTTTCTCCCTATCAGCTACAACCAAAGCAATCTTGCAGTTCGCTACATCTACCACCAGATGGCCATTAAGACGTGGGTTAACAAAAGGTATGCTGTGACACAACAACCCGTATTGTTTGGTGCCCAGAGCTGCTCAATACTAAGCAGGAACTTCGTTCTCACCCTTTACGATACTCTTGACTCAGATCCTCCTCACTTAATAACCCTAGTATATGCCAACCCCACCTAAGCGGATCTATCTCTACCCGAGCAGCCAAGTCAGAGCCTGATTCAAGCGCTCTGGCACGCTTACCCCTGAGTTCCCCAGCTTATCTGTAACACCTATCTGTACTCTACCTTTGAGCCAGCTAAGTAGCACCTGGCCAAAACACTTCACCTCATTCCCAGCTCATATCTATCCTAATGCACTTACTAAACAACGTTCCCACCCATGTCAATACTACCGTCTCGAGCCGCATCACCCACCATCTTAATCTTATCAGAGCGTGAGGCTGCCGGAGCCGCCAAACCCCACGGCTCTTCGATGTCACTCGACACCCATTCCACCTCACCACTCCCCGTCCTCAACATAAACTTCTTTCTTGCAGACCCCGCATCCCCGAGGCCGCAGTGCCCTCCTCTAGAGGCCGATGCGGCTGCTCCTCCAGGCGGGCCGACCTCCCCGACAACCCCCGCGTCAGATCATCACCGGTGGCGCCGCCAGTGGTGGACGGCGGAACTAGGCCTAGAGGCTTGCCGCTATGCCCAACGTAGTGGTGATGGTGGTGGTGGCGGCGGTAAGAGTAGTGGATGTTGATGTATAGTGTAATCCGTGATACCCTGGATATCCGGAGACTTGAGCCGTCATTATGATAAGTACAGACATGGATGGATGCGTGTAAAACAGGAGATGTGAAGAGAGGAAAGGGGAGGAGAGAGAGGGATAGAGAGAGATCAGGAGGGTGGGGGTGTTTTTATACCGTTTTATTTCTGTCTCTCCCTCACTTTGGCACATTACATCAGCAAACCGATCTTCCGGCCTGGCTTCACTTTGTTCACAGACCGGCCCGTCAGACCTTATTTCATCATCAGTGCGATGGAAAAAGAGACAAAAGACCCCAATGACGGGCCTAGATAGTAGAAATAGAAACTGGAAGAGGAGTGTTTTTCATGATTTAAATTTTTGTACCAGTGAATGCAGGAAGGGAGAATATCTATAAAACGAGACCAACAGCCTCTTTGCTCAGCAACCCTCAGCGTAAACATGTTCAAGTCTTCTCAGTATGATTTTTGTCTTTAAAGAATATCTTGATACTTTTCAAAACACTTTGACATCTTCGCATTTGGTAATGTGTGAAAAATAACGTCCAGAATCATAAATTCAGTCCTTTGTCATTACATTGAAGGTGCGCATCTAGGAATAAAGGTTAATGGGCAAATCCTCCAGGGTTGGGAGAGGGCATGATAGTTTCTGTCACTGAGGGAACATTTGCAAGTCTACCGTTCAGGAATCCAGCATTGCGACATAAAAACAGACAGACTCGGACTGTTAGGAGTGTTTAGGGAGTTGAGGTGCCACCCGGAGCAGACACTGAGACAAAGACCCACACGGAGGTACCTTGTATACATCTATCGGCGCGCCGGCAAGATCACCAGGAGAGGCTATATTTAGACTGAGCCCTAGATCAGCCTGCAGAGGCTGCCATCTAGCGGCAGGTGGGGCGGTCAGCCTTACCCTACTGATCACGTGTCGCGGCAAAGACGTTTCACAGATCAAACGGACGGGTTTTGTCGGGATACAGACCAAAGCCTGCCTGCCTACCTTACTTTTCACTAATCAGTGGTCTAATTAACTAAACAATACCAATATGATAAATGCATTTTTTCCTTTCGCTTCGTCTTGCCAAAGTAGTATCTGATATCAGACATAAGTAGCCATGTAGAAGGCAGCAGTATTTGATATACATTCTATAGACATGATTAACCCCATAATCAGCTCAATTGTCCATTGTGATTCGACATTAACTTTCTCGTATAAAGGAAATGGCGTAAGAAAAAGAACAAAAGTGCAAAATCAGCGCAACGTCAATGACTTTGCTAAGAGCGCCTACTTCTATGACAGACTAATGACATGACGCCCTAATTCCTGTCCCAGACTTGTAATTAATTTCATATCTGCAGCATTTGTCTCTCAGAAGAAACACTAATAATCATCCCATAATATCATTATTACGGAATACAAATACAATTATGAACGTATATATCATTACTTCCAAAACAATATCTGGATAAAGATATATTCTAATGAATGCACTTATCAATTCACAAGTAGAACTACCACAGCACAAAACAGTGTGTCATAATCTTTCAATTATCTTTCGATTTTTTATTGATATGGTCCGTCTGATTTCATTTCTGATTGCTCTGGTAAGGACCACAGATGGCGGCCCTACCAAAGTGATAGCTTTCACGCTGAGCCCCTGCCCTGGGTCCAAGGACGGTCGACCCCTGATCAGTGCCTGAATATGTGCCTGCAGGGATTGAGGAAACTAAAAAGTACGTGCAAGTATGCCAGCACTTAGGCTTCTAATAATTCAGGCAGCTTATACGTCACATTTCGCATATTTAAATTTAAATTTCAAAGGTAAAACGGAGTATTAGCAACATTGAGTAACCTTTAGATATACGATTAGAAAAAATAACTCAGCTGAGGAACAAAGTGGAGTGGTGTCCACATGACCATCACACAACAGGAGGCGCTCTCTGTATGACTCCTGTGTGATCTCAGCACTCTCAGATGCCCTGCCAACGCCTCCAGTCCCAGCTGACCACCGGTCAGTGGCCGGAGGCGGCGCGGCGGGCGGGCGGCCGTCAAAGAGCCTCAGACACAGCCCGGAGGACGGGCTCGGAGGAGCTCTTGTTGGCGACGTGCCCTGATGATGCTCCCGTCTATGGGAACAAAGCTTAATTAGCACCACAGACACAGGAAATGTACGTCTGGGGCGGAAGGGGGTGTGTGGGGAGACAAAAGCGACGTATCAGACCGTGGAGGACAAAGAATGCGTGAGAAGAGCGTAGTAGTACATGGAGAGAGGCATTTGTGGCAGGTTCACAGGAGATGTCTACACGCGACGGTGACATCGACCGGCGGTACTGGGACCTTGTTTCGAGACTCATACATTGAACGCACGAGGGATATCATCCGGCGATAACGACACATTAGCGCTGAGTCCACGTTTACACACAGCGAGACAAAGTATGCGCAGATAATTGTTGTGCTGAACACTCCACATCACACACGGTTGAGGTATCAAGTGTCCTAAGTTAACACCCTGGGTTGCATTGACAATTTGGTCATGTCACGGATACGGCAATGCGGTTGTTACCTGATACATCCATACAAAGGAAACGGGAGTTCTAAAAGGATGAGCTAGGAATCTACCTTGCACATGGGGTCTTTCGGGTGATTCCGATCACAGTCTTATGTTTTCAATTCATCAACTTGATCCCGTTGCTTAGCCTGTCAATATGTCGTAATCTGCACATGGTGGAAATGTGTCAATAAGATGGATTTCCCTACACAATATTCATCATGAAACCTATCTATTTAGAACTTGGCTTACTCATATTTATATGTATACAATGGCAATTTTCCTGTCCTATAGTCTGAGACCCTCGACCAGTTGAGAGACAAGACAATGATGATATGACGCAATGACAGTTGTCTCGTGGATTCAAGTATGAGGTATGAGGAGGCAAGATAACGCATATAAAGACTAGGAGCAAATGGTATGCTCCTCATTGATGAATCAAAGTGGAATTATAAGTGAATGACACTTAAAAGGTTTAGGTTATATTCAGTCTATGGGTCTTTAACCCACTTGCACCCAGGCAATGTGTCTCCACAACAGCCTTCCAGGATCCAAACATATTAAGTATTAGTGGGTGAATGCGGTCTTTCGGTCTTTTGTGATTAGTTATAGTCAGCTGGGCATGCCTCTAATAATACCATGTTACACTGACCCTCTGCTTCTTTCCCAATGTCACAGTGTTTGCACCCAGATGGTGACGGGTTAGTTTTTTTTCAGCAAGCTCAAAGTCTATCTGACCACTCGAACCTTTAGGTAGCGTATATGAGCATCAGGCTACGGCCCAACTATTCGCACCAAAGTGTACCCCGATATCATATGGAGGGAAAGCTGCACCAATGGTCATGTTTAATGAGGTGTAAATTGTAAATGGAAAGAGAAGTGTGAACATTTAGGAAAGATTACCAGACTAGCACGGTGACTTCTTTCCCACGCACCCGCCCCTAATCCACAGACACAACAATACACTACTGCCCCAGCAACAACGCTGGCAATCTGCGCCTAATAGACCAATAAAAGAAGATGGGTTCCCTCTCCTTTCCCCCGGGCCTGGGGACTGCGAGGGGAGTCCATAGTATCGCCCGCCTTCCGCAGGCAATCGGGTTTAATTACGGCTGATAATTGATGATCTTATAACAAACCCGCGCTTATTATGGGGTAATGAGGGCAGGTCGGCCCTCAATTAAAACGGAGACGATGGTGGGGGGCTATGACACCACGGGGCCTAACAACTGACAAGGTCCGTGCAAACCAGGTGTTACCTCTACGTAAAACTACCTCCTCACCTGGATGTTTAACTGGGGGCTTTAAAAGGTAGAGCAGACACTGAGCTGTTCCGAGCCCAGTCCTGACTTGAAGTGTAATTACTGGAGTAAATATGATGAGAATGAGTCAGTCTGTGACTGGGGACGCGCTAAGGTATTTGAGGGATCAGGATAGGATCGGGATTGCCATGGATTACTTCTTCAATCATGTACAAGGGCCAGGTTTCATGAGTACGGGGTGGTGAAATAACTAGTTAGGACTAGCTGATGAATGAGATAAATCTAATGTTGGCAACCTGGTGCGTACATATTTAAAAATTCTAGATATTTGCCCCAGGGCTGCCCTAACTTTGCTAAGATAATATACATTTTTATCAATAGCCTTCTGTGCTTGATAAAATACATTCAGTATCAGATTAAATAGATAAAGACTTAATTGGGTTGCTTAAATATGAAAGGAACCGGGGCTAGTGGCTGGGTGATGGAGTGGTTGCTGCAAATCACATTGGATGTCATATCATTGAAGTAAAGAAGAAATTTGAATCTCATATGAGCCCAGCTCTTATAAGAAATACAATCTGGGCTATTCATCTGGGAATAAGTGAATCGAGAGAATTCAGAGAATAATACATACAATGCATATAAATGCTCGTCTGTGAACTTCAGCTGACAACTAGTTTACTAGAGGAACAACCCTCCGGAGTACCTCATTTGAGGAGCAGTGTACTGAGGAAAGGTTTATTTGATGAACTGCTCAGTCAATGAACAATCAACCCAAGGAACTCGTCTGAAGTGCAATTCACTGGGGAAACATCCAGAGGCGTCCTGCTTCGTCTGACAAGTTCTGCCTAGCCTAAGAAGTACTGCCAGATCTGCCAAGAAGTGCCTCGTCTGAGACTCATTGGAGGCATGGAGGAGGACTTGGTTTGTATTTACACGCCTGTACTTTAAGCATGACCTGACAGACGCTGAAGTCTGAGGTCTATAATTGGTCACATTCTCACGACCCACCCAGGAAACCGGTGTTACCCCACGTTTCCGCTATGTGAGGGATGTCGACTTTAATTAACGACCCGTCTCACCCCGGAGAATTACAGAGCTGCATCTGCCGTCCTGTATAACCTCCTGAATTAGAAAAAAATATATAACCAGATCCACAACATCTAATACAGGAACCGGAAATTAACTGTCACCCCACGAACGCGTACTAACGGATAAAAAAAATGTGCGTGTGAGCAAGATGGCGGCATCAGGCTCAATTTCTCTTCACCTCACATACTCCCAAGTAATCAGCGACTGACTGGAGCTAGTGGCTGGGTGATGGAGTGGTTGAACACTCAGGTGAGGTACCCAGATGTCTCCTATTGTGTTACCTGGATGGGTTCAAAGTGGGGGGTTATTAAGGAGATGGGTTTACTTAACCCTTAGCCTCCTCTCTGTGCTTCATCAGAACAGGTAGCCTACAATATGTACCAGATATAGGATGCTATAGGAATATTACACCAAAGTAATGCTGCTTAACATAACATTAACTATGTATATAGCCCTTCCTGATTAAAAGGGCATGAGTTAATTTACGTGTACATATCTATTATATATATATATATATATATATATACACACACACACACATATTCATATACATACTGATAATGCTATGTATATATGTTGTACGCGTTTAGTGGCTCACACAGATCTAATATACGCAACATCTATACATATATCTAAAAAAAGAGGCATGCACGACCTACATAGTAATGACCAACTCTCCACATGCAAACTATTGGCAGCAAGGTGATCCTCTGGATAATATGTAGGTTATCTTCATGGAGGTAATAATCGCCGTGGTAATTATCTTAGATAGGCCCCGCTCGGAAAGCCTACTCCTTAACCCCCACCCCCTACCCACGAGCCTTATAAAGCACAGGCTCCGTTAATCACCACAGTCTCCGTCAGAAAATTGGCTCCGCTCCATTTTTTTCCATTGAACAAAATGAACCCCCACCCCTAATCCTCTGTTTGGCCTGGCGCCTTACCCGGCGTAGGACGAGGGGGTGGATCGACGGGCGATAATTCGGGTTTAATTGACTGTTCCCCCCTGAGCGGGTGTCGGGACGGGCGCCTGGGACCAACGCCTGCCTCGATCGTATTTTTTTAATTACGCTATTTTTTTTAGAGGAGAAAAAAAGGTAAGTGGGTATGAAGGGTAACGAGGGGGGCTACACTTCACCATGTAAGCATGCCATGCTACATGCTTTCCTCAGCCGGAAAGCGGGTCTGATTGCGGACATTTAAGGTGTACACATGCAGGTTTAAAGACTAGGTTGCGGCGTGGGTTGCTGGACCGTGGGAAAACTGGGGTTTGCACGCAGAATTGTGGGATTAAGTTACAGAACAGGATGAGGGTTTGGGATCGACAGTTGGCGTCGTGCCATAATCGAGATTTCCATTCGGGATCTAAAAGACAGACCTGTAGGCGAGATAGGTGCATTTTACGTTCGTTAATTGATACGTTGGATTAATTTTCTTAATCACTCATTCGTTTATCTGCATGAAGCCTGTATGTATCTTGATAATCATAGCAAAGCTGTACGCTCTTTCTATTAAACTAGTAATCGACAAGAACAATATCATATGCACATACGAAAACCCCGCTTATCAATAAAATGCGCCGAATTCTATTATTGAGCACAGAATATCTATAATGCATTTTATCAATATGGGAAATACATACGTGTACTATAGCATACATAAAAGGAAAGTACATTAGAATTAGCAAATTCATTGCATCTAAAACATTTACATTAGAATTAGCAACCTTATAGCATCTAATATAGATTTTATATAGACAGGGTGGCAGATGAAGGTTAAAGCCAACCATTCTGTATAGTTTCCTGTCTGAGTCAGCTTATGTTGAATGCTAGCTGCAATGTCCTTTTTTCTAATAGCATGAAGAAGAATTTTATCTTGAGAATTGTGTCATTCAGCTGATTTCCATCAAAAGATTGGTGAAACGCTATAAATCGAATCTGAATAGACAATGGATGATAGTTGAATTAATATCAATCCATAACTGAATCTTCCACTACTAGAAGCTACTAAAACATCGGACTGCTTTAAATAGGCAGTGTTGCAGATAAATAGTTGTTGATGCAAACCATTTTCTATCGTTTCCGTAAAGTCAGGTCACAGTGTTAAATGCTAGCATGCTGGCTTCAATATCTTCTTTTGATAACAAAAATGGGAAATCAAAATTCCTTCGAAAGTAATGGCGATCATGACGAGCAGTTATTTGTTGTTGTGATCTGAAGGTTCGATATTAAAAACCTTATTTTTTAGTTTGGCGGTTCGATGAAAAAAAATCATTGAATGGAAGTTTTCAGAATTCTGATGTGAATCGAAATGGACAATGGGAAAATCCCGAGGAAAAAAAACACCTATTAACGTGAAAAGAGAAAAGTGGAGTAATTGGTGAGTAGTTCCATAGTGAATATGACGACGGTGTCGAATGGACTTAGCCAGGTACGCCGCAACCCACAACCCGCATACCTCCCCCCTCCATTCAGACACTCCCACCTTCCACATCCCACTGAACGAGGCAAACAGTATCGAGTATACAGAAAAGAAAAACACCACCGTGGAGCACTTTAATTTTGAAATACATACGCTCATAAAAATGGGGACAAACTACGCCTTTCTGTAAAAAGTAATTTTTTTATAGCAGCAGATGCGTTTAGAGATGCATACACACGAGCAGCCCCCTCCTTTCCCGCCGCTCTCCACACAGACCACGTGAACACGTGTTGCCTGCGCGGTAATTACTCCAGACCCGCCATGCATGCATTTCCATATCTGAAAAAAAGACACCTCCGTCTCCCGCCATGATTCTCTTTGTGCGAATTCAAATTCCGTATTCCGAGAAATGTCATATGGATGCGAACCCTAGTTAGGAGGAAGAATTGAAAAAAAAGAAGACAAAATCGAACAAGGGTGGGAGAGAAAAAAACTCCATGAGCAAAGTGTGGCCCTGGGCGGTCCGATTACACGCGCGCCTACCCGAGCAGGGTTTTAGGGCGCGCCTCGTCGCCAATGTAAGCCAACCCCTGCTGATGGGCCCGGTAGAGGCAGGAGCTTTTTTTTGTCTGTGTAGGCGCAAAAATGAGAATTTATTATCGACCCAATTAAATCGGTGACACCACCGCCGACCCCCTGCGACGCCAACCCGAGCCAACCCTGATCGGCTAGTTCCGGCGTCCCGGCGCGCGCCGTTATTAAACGCTGACAAGCAGGCCCGGAACCAGTGCTCATCCCCGATCGACCCCCAAGTTGTGTATAGGACAGGGAGGGGGAATTTTTTTCATTAGCAGCGTTGGGTAATTATAGAAAATTGAATAGCGGGAGAATTGAGCGACTGCTGGTGTGGGGTATGAGGTTTTGCGCTTATTGTCCAGGCGTTGACGGCTGCCGTTCTTAGCGTTGCTGGGTGGGACTTAGCCCTATGTGGTACGAGGTGTTAGAGCTGGGAGGAGGGTGTCAGGATGACCGTGACAAGGTGAACCAATCCCGGTGCACTGCCCGGGTTTAGGCGGTCACAGGGATTAGAGAACGGTCTGATTGATGAGCCGATAGAGGTCTGCCGCAACACGCCTTATCCACGCCTAACACAGTAGCCCTGTAAATAACCCCATCACATACTTCCACTACTTCAGACTCACAGATATGCATGCAATTTTTCCCTATTATCATTTTTACCAATAGGATGAATTGCCGCATTGCAAATAGATCTGGATAATGGCTAAACGTTTGAACAAAACGCTTTGAGGTGATTGGAAGTGATATGATCGGGGTTGTGAGCAGCCCTATCTCCGGGTACGGCTAAGTAGGGGCTTATCACATGTCACAGGGCTAACCACGTGAAAATAGGCAATGTACACGCGCAGTGAAGGCCCCGGTACGTACATGGCATCCTAGGCGCTGATAAATCACGACAGATTCATGTTGTGACCCAAAACAGCAATAATGGCATTGTTAATATCTTACCATCCTGCCATTGATATACTTACTGCCAGAACCATGATAATATATAACCATCCTACCACTGATATACTTAGTGCCATAACCTGTCTGTACTGTACTAGTACTCCATTGGAAGAACTGGCCGGGCAGCTAGAAATGGTATTTACTGATTAATAAAGAAAGAAAGAAAACATGATAATATGACCATCCTGCAATTGATCTACTGTCAGAACCACCATAACGCTCTTATACTGTTACAACCTTCATGACCACCATGTCAGAAATTATACAGCTTTTGCTATGGCGCCCGTAATTCAGACCATGATACACACTGCAACTAACCTTAAGAAAACCACTAGATTGCATTGTCACCTGAGGTTTAACATGGATAGTTCTAGTCTGCAGGACGCCTTGTTCTGATGGTCCATCATTCCTGACTGTAGGGTAACAAGTGATATAGGAGAGGTATCTGTTTATCAAGCTGTGCAGGAAAGGTGTCTGTTTGTTGAATGGTACAGGTAAAAGCCAATGAAGTATTGCAGGAACAGTGCATATCAAGTAGTATAGGGAAAGTGTCTGTTTATCAAGTAGTGCATGAAAAGTTGAGTGCACATCAGGTTCAGTGATTAGGGAGTTCATCACTGCGGTTATGGTTATCAGACAGGGTCAGGGTCAATGGATAGGGCTAAAGTCTAGAACCTATGGGCGTGAAAGATGTTTCAAGTCACCATTCAGGATCAGGGGCATACTCAATAGCCAGGGTCATTCTCAATAGCCAGGGTCAACTTGAATAGCCAAGGTCCCTTGCACAGGTTCGGTTTGCAGTGGAGAGTCTGGGTTACTCTATGAGGTCAAGGTTATCAAGAGGGGTTAAGGTCACACAATGCACGATCCAGGTCAATACAAGGCTTTCGGGTCGCGGAGCTTGGTCCCAATCCAAACTCATTTAAGCGGCTCGCTGTGCCTGAGCCGTGTATTTCAAATGAAAGTCACCTTGTCGTTCATTAATCAGCGGCTAACCGCTACCTCCGTCCGTGTCCGTCACGCGGCGCTGATGACGGTTAAGTGCGTAATGACGGCCTTCCCAGCCAGCGCCACGTGGCGGACGACGTCGCCGTCCCCACCTATCACGGGCGCCGGGGCGGGTAAAGGGCGGGCAGAGGCAGGGGTCAAACGAGGCCCGCGGTGCCTGGTCTAAGTATAGGCTTGACGGTCGGTGCCCTGTCTTGCCTGGCTGAACCCGACGGTCAATAATACACCCCTTCTCCTTTCTTCTCTCCTGCCATGACCGCCCGCTAGGTCAAGCGCCATCTCGCGGCGCCCGCCGCTTGTACCCGGCGACCGGCCAGACGCACAGGCCTAATCGCCGGTCATGCCCTTAGCAACAGGCCGTGATCCATCACCATGGCAACCGAAATACAATTGCATTAGGACAGACCATGTGTCCGGGGTTAGGTGTCGAGTGGTAGGGCGAGAGGGGATGAAGGGATTCATTAGCCTGAAGTGTTTATGTTGGGCAGAGGCGTAAAGACAACACTAGGGACAGAGAAGTCACCATTTGTTAACCTGGTAGGAGGCCTCTTACTAGTGTGTCTCTGTAGTAAGAGACCTTTCATTAGCTTCTTTATATTGTATGAGGCCTGTAACTGTTTCGTTCATGTGGTCAGACACCGGACACGGGTTTCCATCTGTGACAGGAAACATGTCACTAGATTATCCATACCGTAAGAGGTCTCTTACACGTTTATTGTAGTAGTAGGGGGCTTTGAATTGATTTATATATGTGATAGGAGGCCAGTCACTGGTGGGATATGCATTTATGTTTAGAGGCATGTCACCGGGTTGCGTATGTGTGGTAGAAGGCCTCTTCTTGGTTTGTACATGGTAGCTAGTCCTATCGCTACTTTTTGGTCTGGTAATAAGCCTGTCACTGGTTCGTATATGTGATAAGAGACCTGTCACTAGTTTGTCTATATATGTGCACATGTGGTAGGAGGCTCAACGATATTATTTTCTCTGGTTATTGGCCTGACGATGGTTTGTTTATGCAGTATGCAGTCACTTGATATTTTTTTTAATCATTGATTGTATTTTTTTCATTTGTGCAATACGATGCTGGTTACCTGTTTGTTTACGCTGTGCGTGGGTTTGTTTGTGCGTGAGTATTCGCTGTTTTGTTTGTAGCACCATGTAGGACGTCTGTCTGTCGACCTATAAGGGAGGACTGTATGAGGTACAGCACACACTACCTGCACACGCTTATTTTGAGTGCTTCCTACTTGAATTGTATCGATCCAATCGTGAATACAGACACCAGTTGTATCTTTGTTGGAATGAATAAACGTTGATCTAATGGTAGATAAACTCCTAATTTTGATGTAAATTGAAACAGTCATCATCAATAGGACTACAGAATATAATGGCCACGCATAATATGTTTATCACGCATTATTACTTTAATGGCCTATTCTCTTATTTTTCCTGACAGGGATACTTTCTGAAGCAAATAGACAACCTGATCGGCCGAGATGTGCTTCACTTTGATAAATGCTCATTACATTCACTGAGACTAATTTCTTTACTATATATTAGTACATGTAAATGTAACTTTAAACGCATTTCAAAATGACTAGTATTATTTTCTCTAGATAAATCAAGTAATCCATTAAACCTGTAATGACTCTATACATGGAACGCTAACCTTCATCGCACATACACACTGTGTTCAATCTTCAGATATCTGTAGCCTGGCACTGAGGCTGCCCCGCTGACCGCAGACTCAACCAGCACGGACGGGCGGTTTGCGTGCGCACCTTACCCGCCACGCATGCTCCTTAATGATGCCTAATGGACGGACAATACTTTAATGACCAGCCCAGCACCCAGACCCTCTGATAGGATTGGCTCGACCTCTGGTCAGCACCCCAGCCCAAGCGCACACAATTCAACTACGAACTTTAAACACACTCCGTATTCAACTCTGTTTACCCGTGTCCTTTAGATTATAGACTGGGGAGTGAAAAACGCACTGAAATCTGATGCAAAGTTTGTTATATTTTTTGGGGTTATATTATAGGTATTGTCATTGAACACTTCCATGAAATCATTATTGTGCTAAGAAAACAAACTGAACAATACATGTAATTGCGTCAGATTGGTTAATCGTAAAATCGTGAAGCGCTACAAAAAAGAATAATTATGGTCCTTAATGTTTAATGATCTGGACTAGACTCCGGCCATGAAACAGCAATCTAGTCAGGGACTGACAAAACTGCTCACATAATTATCGTGCAATCGGGAATCGTTCAAGGTTGACGGCAATTCCTATTCGTTGGTAACACCACGACCCAAATTCTACCTGTATGCTGTTCCTATACAACAAACCAAATGCATCATATTCCTTCAGATTGGCCAGTTCCGTATCATCCGACGCTCCGTATACAAACTTTCTAAATGACGGAATCCTTGCTATAAATGTCTTCTGCAAACAGCGAAGAACCACAAGTGGCAAGCCCTTCCCTATCATCACTTGTCCAATCCAACATGCAGTGAACACCTACGAACAAAGATAGACTATATATTTAAAATACGCGGGTTCATCCTTCCACCTGTGTGTGTGAAAAGACGTCAGGTATCAGCGTTCCACATCACTCCCATCATGCTCTACATTGCCCATTATGCGCGCCACCTGGTGGGACGCCGTGCCAGGTGGCTGGCTAATTACGGGCGTGCGTGGAGACACGTAGCGAGAGACGTGGTGTGTGTGTGTGAAGGTACAGGGTCCCTGGACGGGTCGTGGTGGGGCGGACACAGAGTAGCCAGGTAAAGCTGGTGAAGGATGGGTGTGTCGTGAGGCCCACCTGAGTGATGCTCGTCATGCTACTGTGTGATTACAGGTGTAGGAGGAGGACACCTGGAGAGCCATCTCTGGTGACCAATCACCCCCTCCCGCACACACCATCAATACACTAAGGTTACTCATTGCACAGCCACTTACGTTTTCACCGTGTTACTTTATTCTTCGACTAACAGGTCAAATTGGCTAACCTGACAAACTATAATGATTAATTACCACAGGGTGGGTATCGAGTAATGGTCGTAGGGACACTGCCAAGCAGTGGAGTCTCAACCTAATTCAATGTTGAATCTACCCTGGCTATTGGTAGCCCCACTTTGCAATAAACTGTCCTTCTCGAGATGTATTACAAGTCTATTAGATCAGAGTTGATTTGTGTTTCACACATTCATATTACTATCTGTAATTTCATGTCGCAAAATATATGTAACTTTTATGGTATTTCGTCTTATTTCAATCTGAGAATATGTGTGTTCGCGTTAGGTTATCTAACATTGCAAAACTAGCACTGGATCCACACTTCTAAGACACCATGCTCAATCCTCCCATTGACCAGAAATGGCAATAACATTATTTTAATTCCTTGAGGTAAAAAACTCCCATTGAACATGCATATCAAAAACAGGGATACTTGATTTACCTGCGATATCTCTGACTGATGATATTATAAATCTATATGGGGTTCTTTCAATCTATCTAGCCTCTTTTACGATTGGTGGATATCTTTTTGTCAAACGAACATTTTTAGACCTGTATAATACTGGGGCACCCATGAGTTCACTATTTGTATTAACTGAAACTGCGCTTCAGTGGATATCTACATTAAAAATGATACAAGATGGTATAATACTCCAAAAATGTACTAACCATCATTTTAATGCATCCATCTAGCTGGTTTCCCACAATACTTAAAAACATTAAGTAAGGACTTCTTCTATACATTTCTCCGGATACTTCCTAATATAGCATAAATCTTATATAATAATGCCAGCATGTATTTGTAATCATAATACATATCTATTATACCGAACAAGACTTTCTGATCTATTGATATTCAAATGTGTTCACATTCCTTGATGAAAGTCCAATATGACCGAAACTAACACATATAGCACGGAATCAAAAGAATATCCCAGGTATATATATATATATATGAACCTTCCAAATAATCCCTATCAAATGTTTGTCAGATCCGGGGTCTGTGGTTAGTTTATTTATGCAATTCTGTTTGGTATATGGAGGAAGAAAATACTAGGTTGTCGGTTACATGTAATTCTTGATTCAAGATGGACAGGCGCTGTGTCTTTTTTTATCCTCCCTTCTTTGGCTCACTGTTCTTGCCAGCCAGTGCTTATTTTAGAGGTTTGAAGTCCATGTCATGGTAGCACTGATCCAAAGAGTAAACCCAAAGGTCGGTACCGTAAAATGTTCAGGAGTAAATTAAGGATTCTTATACGGCACTTTCTAAACGTCACGTAGTGTGAGGTATGCGCCTCCAATATGGAATGATACACGTTATCAAATTGAAGTGCAAATCATTGTAGCCAGCAGGTTAATACCCTTGGCAATTAGGGAGTACTGTTATCAGTTTCATGCGAGTTCATATTCAGTCGCCAAGCGGGCCGTTTGTCACACAGGACATGGAGGAGGCCAGGAAGTCGGTATCTGGTGTGTATAAGGCGGTTCACGGGGAGTTCATCCAGGTACCAGCGACGGCATGGAGCGCCCTCTATGGCCAACCTCTACACTAAGACAATGAGAGCGCGGGAAGACGGCCGGAATACTGATCGTTTGCTGCGTCCATGCGCTGCGTCCTTCCCCGCGCGCGCCGCCCGACGAGTGGTGTCATTAACCGGTCACAGCGTGCCGTCAGCCAAGTGTCAATCTCCTTCTCAGGAGAGGAAACGACATCACCTTCATCTGTTTTCCCCCCAAAAGATCTAAATCATGTATCAAAGACTTCTTCACTCCCTTTATGATTATTTTTTTATGAATACTTCAGGGAGTTGATCAAGTCAGTGAAAGAATTATTTAAATCTTTGTTTAAAATCTGAGCAGACGACTTTTGGCTTGGCAATTCGCGGGTCAAAATGGTTAAGGAACTCGTCTTTTCGATGATCACTTACGTGACATCTTCATTTCCTTTGATTAGTCACGTGATCGCATTCATTTTTTTCATCAATTGTCGCGCAACTAAAATGTTAATCCGTCCATATCATCGCGAGATGCGACTGACGGGGAAGGAAGACTTGCCCCATTAATATAAATACGTCAATTAACTTCCCTGTTGAACTTATGACCTATAATTATTAGAGTTCTTTTTACACATATATCATACCATTATTGCTGAGGTTGCATTATTAAAACAAAACATTTTGTAAACAGATTTTCTTAAGACGTGGCGATGTGTCGTTATATGTAGCTCTACCGTTTAAATGACATGTACACAGTTTACATGTATTTGTAATAATAAAAAAGGTTTATGGCATCACATATCAAATTCCAATATGCCACGTGCACAATGGCGATGCATGTATATCAAGGTGATTCGCATGGATCAATTTTATTTAACATGATATAAATTATCTGTTGTTGATCAGATTATGTCCAGGGTTGCTTTAGAGAGGGTCAATGACAATAAAAACGGTTTCATCTAAGGGAATCTTCAGGCTGCTTATGTCATCCCAGACTTGACAGTTGGTCGCTGTCAGATCTGGCCCCATCCTCGTGCTAGGACATGTTTAATCAAACATTTCTTAGTGGTTTATGGGGAGCTAAAATGGTTGAGTATCATATTAAGATGTGCCAACGTAATGAGATATTTTAAGGGTTTTAGGTTAGATTAAGGGTCTGGTATAAAAATTGATATGCACATAAATAATGTTTATTCATGTTATGGATGACATCTTAATTACATAACTGTCCAGACAGGTTTTGATACACACAAAAATCTACTCTGTAAACAGATGTCGGCAATATCATAAAGAGGCATTGGTAGAAATGTAGATCCATTCATGATCCCTATCTTATAACAGGAATTCTCCGTCAACCTACCTTGTTTATCTAGCGTTATAGATATCTTTGGTCCATTGGTCACTCCATGGTGACTATAACCAAGCAAACACAGGTATTGTAATCATACCAAGTTTCGAGAAGTAAATGACTTACCTCAGCGATGTCACTCTGATGGTGTACGGTTTTGACTGGGCACAGGTCAAACTTCATTGTAATTGGTGAGGATGATATAAAACTTGAATCCTATTTTACACCTAATATATCTCAGGAGAGGAGTCAGTGTCGATCATTAACGGTTATCCCCATTTAGGGGAAATGTGATGTCTATTCAAGAAGGAGTAAGATGTTTGTGTCTCAGGGCTTCTGATGTCTGGGTCTGACTGAGTGGCCTGGTCTAATGTATATACTACACTGAGTGAGTTTGCTTTTGCCCACACAGTCCGCGTGACATGCCCCGTCTAGTGGGTATTACCCGGGGTAAAATCCAGAACGCCTGGTTGCAGTTTCGAACTACCCAACCGAATCACCCTCACCCACTCACAATGCAAATACTTGTTTAGGTAAATTACAGGATCAGACCGTTGTTATTTGTGATCTGAAATGGGGGAGGGGCGTCTCTTTACATTTCTAACTGTGTCAAGTGGGACTTCGCCCGATAAGAGACCAAAATCAAGAACGTATGAAGTACGATGTGTGGTTGTGAATAGACAGACTCGTGCTGACAGAGGTTATATATATATGTAACCACGTGTTTACCTGGTTCATACTTTACAACGAAAGTGATCCGACATATTGTGACGTCAAAGTCACGGTCTACCAATTTTACGTTTCTGGAACCTTCCGTCGTTGTGGTTTTATAATTTCCATGAACAGACTTTAGCCCGATTGATCATGAGTACTGTGGTAAGTATGTATTCAAGATAATCAAACAAACCAATCCATACAGCACATCAAACTACGGATCCCGGATTGTCTTTGTTTTATGTACCAAAAAATAATTGGAATGGAATGATGCCTGCATAATCCTGCAACAACTAGTAAACCCCGATCCCCTAAAAACTATTTAGAAAATCATGAAAATGAATCTTGAGAAGCTGTTTATGTTTCAAATCATGTCTAGGATTTGTCTTTCATCCTGCGTTGTGACATGGCATAAAAAGGATAAATAAATATGGACATTACATGCTGTTGAAAGATCAGCTTCAAAATACTTAAGGGTTTGTAAAACCTAACGCCCCCGGCTTTAGCATCATTAAGTTCCGGAGGCTGGGGGGATCCCCAGAGGCAGAAATCCTCCTAGTAATCCCCCACTCTCCCGTGCGGGCCGTGGAGCGACTAATTAAAACCTGACATTGCAGCGTAATCTGCGTCGCGTACCAAACAATGGCCGACATGAGACGCCGCGGGTTCCCGCGCCCACCGTGACGTCATGACAGCAGAAGGTCGTCTGCTTGTGTCGTGTGGATTTAAGCGTCGGAAACCCTTAGCAACCAATCAAGGAGACTTAATCAAGTACCTCTAATTACGTGTTTTTCACGCAATTAGATTCAAATCAGGACCCTAGTGCTCCCGACAGGGTGGCAGCGAGGTCTCCATAAAATTAGATTCATTGGAAAAAGTAGTTACTCTGCATGGCGTCTGAGAGGAGCTAAGGCGTCATTTTGCACAAAGGTGATTGCACAACAGCTGGTGACATGTTTGAAACACGAAAAGATGGATGGGAATTAACAGTTTTATCAATTATCAGCGCTTTGGATTGAGTGAAAGTATAATCGATTTTCTGTGTTTTGCTATTGTCCTTTTTAAGTGTTTATTTACTGACGAGTAAAGCTACCTACAAGTAGAGAGATGAAAGTAGGGATACACCATTAAACCCTTATTCTAACTTTTGACAAAGTCTGATTTAAGACAATTATCTAGCGTCCCTATATATGGATATAATATGCCATCTGCTAATCCAAGTATCGAGATATAGTTTCTGTACATTCTTTACCATCTGCTACCTGACTCGATTTCACATTTAGAATATATAAGCTTCTATATATTTATATGCACATATATAAATTGTATCATTATAAAAGTAACTAGGCTTCCATAAAAATGTACACTTCTAAAACAATTCCTGAAGTATGTGCAGGTGACAAAAGCGCATGGAATCTGTAATTGTACGTATATATGTAGATCATTATTTCGAAGTCCTACTTGCGCGATCTGTGTGACGTTTCCTAGAAGCTTACCAAATATGATTTCTATATGCTATACGAAATCAGTTATATCACTGGTTTATGTAGTATATGTACATGTACATCCTCCTACATGTATGCATTTCGTATCACGATAATACCTAATATGACGGTATTTAAGACAAGATGATGATGTAATAAGTAGTTCTATGGAATATGTTGAATGGGGTATTTATAAACTGGTATAAACAAAAATAATAATGCAGTGCTCACAGGTATGTAATCACGAAAGCCTTGTGTCGATATCAATATTTCTCATCCAGTGAAACCCAAGACAAAGGAAAATTTAGGACCTGGAATTTTCACAAAATTCCTCGATCAAAAAAAGAGACACACACGAGGGGAGTTTCCATACAGTGTAATCATACAAGTCAATATAGAACTGACAGCCAGTGATAATGCACCATCCAAGCTCAGGAGGCAAGGCCGTGGTGGTCAGTATCAGACATGGAGAATCTCCTTAATTCTATAGATTACAACAATGTAATTCATAATTCAAACTGATTGTGGGATCGAGTGAGAACATCCCTGGAAATGACATCCACACGAAAGTTCTGCCAAGTAACAATGAACAATTATTGTCTGAATTATTAATGTATCAACAAGTTATTGCATCTCTGAAGCTGAATTGATAAATACCTGTTATATAATCACCGTTTTTTTTCAAAGAGGTAGCCTACCCAGTCTTTTTACTCTTGAAATCATGATTTTTTCCACTAAGTTACTAAATACATAGGAGCGTTTTTGCTTCGTAAATAAAGTTCATCCTGTATGGATTATGTTCATTTATCGACGTCCATTAATTCTGGTTACCGAGTATCCACGGCTCCCCACAATGCAATTTATATTCTTACACCAGTAAAAATTGAGTTAAAGGAAGAATTAAACTATATCTTAGCACACCTGACGTATGGACTCTAGTGGTTGTTATAGGGTTATGGTGGGGATTTCTGTGGGAGTGTGAAAGGCTGGTATTTCCCCGTGGGACAGCTGGGGACAGGGTATGAGTGCTACTCAACTTCTGTAACACATCATCACGGGCTCAATTGATCACGGAATAAAAACCAGGTTCGGATGCCAAGAAAGAATTCGGGTTTTTTAAAAACTTTTTTTATCTATCCTAGAATGGTCTGCAAGGATGTGTGTGCAATCCTATTTTCAGTAGGCTCTAGGACCAGAGTGTGATAGATGAAGGAATATTGGTTTGTTTTAACAACAGTGGGAGAGCTAGTAATATATAGATAGATATTCTAAAGAAATACCAATAGATCGCTTGACACAGTCTGTATAACACAAACCTAAACCGTACGAGATGTAATATGCATGATAGAAAGGAAGAGTGACGCTGCGTTTTAAACATGGCTAGACAAGGAAGTGAATAAGATCTACCTGGCGTGTTTCGCAAAGTCGACCTAACGGAGAACTAGTAAAAAGACAATAAAAATTCTAAAAGCTACTGAAAAAACATGCAGTGTAATACAGGATGTCCGTTGACATATCTGTACCTTCTACACGATTCTGGCAAAGTGTCAGATGTAGGCTACAGCTTTTTGTTTTCATTAGCCCCATCGATGATATAGATGAATTTCTGCATACCCTCAGTTGCCATTTGATAAGTCCGGATGTCAATATAAAACAATATGCTCTTGGTGAAGCTGGTCTGGAAAGCTAAGCCCAGTTGATAATTTTAACATGTACTGATGGGGATCGAAAGTAGCAGCGATTTCGATGCAGCGATTTAGGTTAAGGGACACAAATACATGTATACATATAGGCTATTCAGTTTTAATGTTGATCAAAACATTTGCAGATGGAACGTACCTATCAATATCTGATTACCAACAGGTTTTCCGTGCGATTCTCATCTCTACATCCTCGACTATAATGAATCCTCTGTAGCGACCTTCTATGTTCAGGGATGCCAGTTGGGGTCAGAAAAAAACATTGAAATATTTTCCATTGCGATACAGGGTTTACGCATTGCATACGCATTACAGTGGGTAACCAAGCAATCAAAAGAAACGCTCAAGTTTTTACTTGGGTCAGTGGGGAGGTTCAGTGGGGAATCATGGGCTGTCGCTAAATTGGATATATAGCAGTTGATTTTTATTTTATTAATCTAATAATTTGCCACATGGGCAGTCTTCCATTATATGGGGAGTAGTATGCCAATAGTACACAGAGTAAATTATCTTTTTAATCTGAATATGAAAACATGAATTCCAATGGAAACATTGAAAACTGGCATCCCTGTATGTTGTGGGTCTGAGACTAGGATCATCTAAATATAGCAGTTAATAAGACAAAGGATTCCGTGACATACCTCACAGAGAGCGTACCAGTCGTGGAGAAGTCGCGTCACGGCCAGCATGGTGACGGGACGCGGAGGGGGTAGTGAGGGGTTGTAGGAGATTTACTCCTTTAGATCTACATCCCCATCATGAACCTCCCTACACCTCTCCAGTCGTTACTATGTGGGTGCTACATGGCTGTGGTTACAAGTTCCTCCCGCCACAGTTATGACACAATGGATTTATTAGAAACGACGGGTATCTCTCCATTGCACGTAATCATGCATACTGACCGCTCCTCTAGTAGTCACTGAAATGGTTCTTTTCCCAGAGATATAGGTAGCCACCTTGGCAGTTCACTAAGTAGGTCAAACCTCTATCTCATTGATGAAGTCCATCCCTGACATCATTCATGTAATCCACTTTGAAAATCGGTCGCATATCCAAACTCACATCACTGACGTAATCCACCAGCTGTATCGATCACATATTCCAACTTCCATTACTGATGTATCTGCCTTCTATATATCCGTTAGATATGTAAACTTCCTTCACTGATGTATTTCACCGTCTACATGTATATCAGTTATATATCTACACTTCCTTCACTGATGTATTCCACGTTTTATATCAGTACTAAATATTCCAACGCCCATCATTGATGTCGTCCATCTTCGCCGTTAATACTGTTGAACATACAATGATCTAGTCTTCTCAACACGTATCTAATGTGTGTAACTACTGTCCTTTGTCTGGATCTCTGGTGGCCTCCTGTGGAGTAGTAAAGCCTCTCCCCGCGTTCGGAGCGAAAGACAACAGAAAGAAATGGTTGCCAGTTATTGCCAGGATTTGTCAAGAGACCCTCAACCTCACACCCGGGTTAAATATAGCACAGCAAGGCTTGCCGAAGTTGAGGAGTTCTCTGATCAAAGTTCCTCCATTGTCCACACGGTAATAAATCCGAAACTTAGTTGCGAAGGGTGGTCATGATCTAGTTCTGTGACAGAACTAGAGACCGTAGCTCTTGGACCAGTGTGGTCGTCCTGGACCTAGGGGAGAGTGGAGGGCGTCTGGGGTTGTGTTGGGAGATGGACACGGCCGCGTATTAGAGACTGGATCCTTCATTAGCACGAAGCCGTGGGGCCTCCCAGGACTGCCCCCCGCCTGTTCCCGGTCACTCTGATCCCCACCCGAGCTACTCTGTTCACCCGTGAGACTCCTCACCTATAGAAGGCCTGTGATTCTTCTCTTCTTTTTTTTAATATGCCGCATGCAATGACAAATCACAAACAAACTTACAAAAACCTGTATTTCCATTAGATAGTTGAACTTTGATTCTCAGAGCATGGTAGATATATATCTTCTATTTATTTTTATCTGCTGATAACACAAGATACATAGCTCAGGCTGTGATTTATAAAAATGTAACTTTGTTGATGGTACTCGGTAGGAGGCCCATTTCTATGCTGGCTGAGAGAGTGTGAGTGGCCTGTGATGACCTCAGATCTGGAGGTACATAATCAGGACAACTGACCCCAGCATCACCCCTGGAGTGCCCCGGAACAAACACTCACACATATTCACACACAGAGGGACAGCCGTCTGCTGCTTTGTGAGTGTAAACACGGTAGACGCCAGGCTGAAAACGCCGATCTCCCAGCAGATGCTTGGTTAAAGTCTATGCATTCTACACCTTGAGTAGAATCCGAGTGAAGAGTGCCCGCATAACTCACCACAGAATTGGTGCTGGTTCCTAAAACCAAACTGCAGGATTTTTTAAGAAAATAGTAATCTTGATTTACGCCGAATTTCAAGTCAAGATAAAAGGTGGAAATAGCGTTGTTCTAATTTCATTCTTGCATACGAAAATAATATTCAATAAAAATAACATTATAACATTGCCATTTATCATCAGGATAGGGTGTGCTGTCTGACTCTGTCAGAGTGAAAAATATCATCTTGGTTCAATTTAGGAACAGATCTTGGAAATGTTCTCAAAGTAGGTGTTTCATTAACAGGGTCATTTTGGGTCGACACCGACTATATAACAGCAGGTGTTTCAAAGCACTTTACCACAACCGCAGCTGGAACGTATTGTCTATCTTACCATTGCCCTCCTCTGTCATTTCAGCAGGTTGAATTATAACGTGGTGAGATCGAGTCGAGTCTGGTGGCTATTCTTAGACACAACGCCTGGCCAGCGGTCAGTGGTCACCTGAGGTCAGGGTGACGTCACATTACGTCAGACGTTAGCCCTGTGCACACAGCTCCTACGTCACTGCTGGCACATTTGCAGTTCCATAGGGTATATAGCTATTGTGTTATGGATACGGCCATCTTTCCCCCGACGTCAAACAAAAACACCATTTGCTGGGTGTAGTTACCAATGGATTAATAAAAGAAGATATTAATGTTGTTCGCTTGCCATAGAGGAGGTTTATACTCGTCCCAATCGACTGCCCCCCCCCCCCCCCCTACTATAGTAGTGCTACCTCACACTTCCCTGGTGGAATGACGGAACTAGCAATCACTCTGTGTCGTATACCAGACCATCAATTTCTGCAAGGATGAATACTCTCTGAATTTGTCTAAAATCACTGAGAAGAAGTATGAGATAGCTTCTGATGTAGGAAACGCATATAGCTGCATCTATTTTAATTTTTGAACATTTACCGCGATCTATTTTCTGTTTTTGCTGAATGTACATGTACATGTCATATCCAGACTGACAACACACTGCATCTTAAAGAAACACACTTGAATCGAGTGAGCTATATTCCTATGGAGCTGCGCTAATGTCAGGGAAAGTCGGCGATATGTAACATGGTAGTAATTCCCGGCGCGTCGGAAAAAGTAATGAAGTGTATACGTCGACAAGTATATCACCGACTTAATTCTAACTAACCCGACGGATCCGTCAAAAAAAGATATAAGGCGTGATTGGTATCAATCGGCGTGTCAAGATTTTATAGGCCTAACACTATGTGATTAAAGCCACTTTGTACAGAGGGGACTCGGTAGTGACCTATATGACCAACCATTATAGATTGTTTGAGATTGATATAAAGCAAATACAACGTGCGGACACTCTTCACGTGGCCAACTCAAGGGTGCACTTACCACGACTATTTTGATATATCGTACACGTAAATGTTTTAAGCAGCGCTTTTCCCACAGACAAAGGTATGGATGATACACATATGTACTGATTTATCTACCCAAGTATTTCCGCTGAGTCACTACTGAAATCCACAAACGGTGGAATATTGAACATCATATTATTATGTCGTTATAACAGAATAAATAAGAGGAATGAAAGGTACTTCCCCCAGTAACATATGACTAATACAGTTTAACCATTATCAAATCAAAATTAATACATTATTAATTCGTTTAATAGTGATTGTGGCTTTCCAAACAGACAAAGGAGGGGTCAACTACACCATGAATGTGATATACGTAAACCACTAATTGTATTGCTAAAAAGATATAAACCTTATAAATAACATAAACCGACTTATCATTATTATCATAACACAGGGAAACAAAACAGAAACGCAGTCGACCGTGTCTATATCACCTGCCATTAAACCACAGGTGAGTAATCGTGCGTGCAATTTTCCTGCGACCTTGCAATTTAAAGGCTGTATTGCTAGTCGAAACTTTCAAAACACAATGACCACAAAGGCAACTTATGGCAGCTTGACTCCATCGATCACCGATGTCTAAAAGCCAAACTATTAATAAGATCTCTACAATAAATCAGCGTACGTACAGATTTATTGAGAAGCACGATAACACACACTGCTTCTCCGTCTACTGCATATATCCATGTACTGTGTACATGAATTCATTATCCGCCCAAAGGCAAAGTTTCCGTAGTACACTCGGAGGAACTCTGTATGGACATACCCGGCGCATACAGATATGTTGTATGCTCCGGTGCGCAAAAACCGGTGCATACGCGTATAAAAAGGATAGTACATATCTAAAGTTAACTAAAACTGGCACGCCAGCAGTTGCATAATAAATACAATAGAGACTGGTTTCAGATAAAAGCGGTTGTATGCTCCCCGGAGACGACCATCCACCATTTTTTATTCGCATGCGCTCGGTTATTACTACGTGGCAATTCCTCGCAGCATACAACCGCTTGAATCTGAAACCAGTCAATAGTGTGTACATAGTCCATTTGTTCTGGTTCAAAATTTACCTAATCATCTTCTACTTGGAAAAAGTCTTTCAGATAACGATTGACATTATTCTGAACCGTAATCAAAGGTTAAAACGGATGTCTATATTGGCTTCGATATCTTGATACAATCAAAGGCTACTGCAATTTGCTGAAAGACCACCTATATTATAGCTTATATAGATTCACCATTCTGCATTCTGACTGGACGTGAAGGGTACACATGTATATGGTCGTGATGGGAAGGCGCAGAAAAGAGAATGTACTGTATGACCTATAAATAAAACCAAGATCCAGGCCCTAAAACTGCGTGATGCCCATTAGAGTGTATTATTCAAAGAGGAAACCACACTCAAATTAATTACGTATTTTACATGGTCATCTTATGGCTTCTACTACAATTTCTCCCTCTAAAATATTCCGTTCTTATAGAAAGTAAATGTTGAAACGCAGATAATATTGTTCGTCCATTAAGTTTTCCGGTTCGAACATCATCGACAGGAATAGATTATATATAAGAAAAAGACTAACCCATATCCAGAGAGAGGATATAGATCTAGTGGTAGCACATTGCGGTTTGGGAAAGGCGGATGGCGCCGCAATGTTTACTACGTGTTGCCTAGCAACGTGAGTCAGCGTTTGCCTGGCCAGCTGAACTAACGCCACCTACCGAGTGTCTCCGTCCCCTATCCATAAATCATCGTCGCCATCCGATCACCGCCAAGCGGGAAAAGATAGAACTAACATGTCCTACCCAGTTGCACTGTTAATTGGAAAGATATTAGGTTAGAAAGGGTATTCACCGTCACATTTTCTCTCCTAAAATATATGTTAGTTGAACGTTTTTTCCCAGAAAGAAGATTTCAAATTCTTTTCCCCCCACTGAACACAGACAGGAGATTTCAGTTTGGCTGTCAGTGCCAAGATATTAACAAGCGTCACCTGTTAGCTACACAGAGGTGTATTGGGTATATCAATTCAGTCTGTTTATTCTCTTCTTTTCTATGTAATTATTTAATGGCAGTTTTTATTTCATGAGAAACGGCATGCTAGTTACTCATGATCAAATGTTACAGAGTTACAAAAACACCCCTACGTACTTTAAATATCCAGTATCGTGCCCCATATGTCAACATGAAATAAAGGATATATATGATTTGGTACCAGAAATAGGTTTAAGTCTACACGATCACTTGGCCTTCTAACCAAGAAACGGCGAACTTATGTACATTGTTTGTAGATAAAACCTGATCATGGACTAAAGTGTATAAGCACTGTTTTCTACTTTACTACACAACCTATATAACATACACACCAAGCTAATGCTTATACATTGTACTGAAATACAGGGATGTCAGTTGGGGTCAGGAAAACAGAGGGGACATATTTTTCATTTGGGATTTACTGCTTCAGAGAGACCCAAGAAAACATAAAAAACACATCAATGTTGGCCATTAAATATGTTTGAGGGTGTGTTCAAACCACTGTTTTATTGGTATGAGTAAGGCTAAATGTATGCTTCCTTCGTTTTGCAAAAGAAATGTAATTGTATAAACTAAATGATTTCCTTGGAAAAAAAGAAAACTGCCATCCCTGTGAGTATGGTCCGTGAAAAAATATCAACAGAAAGATAATAACCTGTCGCTAGTTGTATTTTGTTGAAATTGATCATGAAACGAAAGATTTAAAGTGAGACAAGAAAAATTAAATGCCAATACAACAGAGAAATCGATATATTACATAGCCCAACTGAGATGCGTCAGATTTCGATAGTTTAATATCTATTGAACTCTCTTGTTGGTACAATCTATTAGAATCTGGTAATGGGCTCAATCTATTTCTGATTTATGTAGTAGGTTATGCGGGTAAAGTCAAAACATGTGACCACCTTTGCCTTCCTGACAAACGTGGGATGCGCAGAGAGTGGCGCCGCCTGGCGAGGATCGATACAAACTGAGCAGCAAATGTCGTCTGCGCGCGGTCGATCTCGGAACGCTGGACGCAGCCCCGGGACGCGTATTAAATACTTGATACCCTCAACCCGCATAATTGATCAGCATGTCACAGGGTCTCACCAGACTGCCAAGGCATAATCAAAAAGGGTGAAAACTCAGTAAGGCAAATTTGGCTGCCTGTAAATAAAGGTCACATATCCTAATTCTGAGTTCAAAACTCATTATACATAAACACCAATAATATTGAACGAGCATTATTGCCCTTTTCCTGAGAATTATACTTAAAACTCATCTTGCTCCCCATGTGGGACAGTGTGTGTGTCGGGAGGGGGGGGGGAAGGGGTCGACACCTGGTGATATCAAGACCCCCCCCCCCCCCCCCCGACCACCCAGCCCCAGCCCCGAGATCACCTTGTTCGGTAGAGACTGGTAGGGAACATGTTTCCTTTTTACATTGTAATCGGTTTACCTTAATTATAAGATTGAAAAAAAATTGTCTAAGTAAAGGATAACCTAATATATAACCATATCGATACAGAGCGTTTCCTACCGTGTAGATTGATTGATCAAGTTTTGTTGTTGATATGTTTCAGTCTTATTTGTTTTACAGTTTAACATTTCATATCTAAGGCGCCACTGGTGAGCATGTGGCCTTCTACACCGCACCTTTTTCTATATATCCCCTATAACAGTCGTTAACACGGCAGCGGTGCACCACCGTTCAGTAAGGAGGGGCCATCCGTTATTTGGCCTAGATAGGATATCCCAGAGAAGTACTGAGGGGAAGGAAATGAGGATAAATAG
The DNA here is from genome assembly GCA_950022655.1 of Alentia gelatinosa. NCBI lineage: Eukaryota > Metazoa > Annelida > Polychaeta > Phyllodocida > Polynoidae > Alentia > Alentia gelatinosa. The sequence continues at coordinate 27,999,495 of OX465580.1, read as the reverse complement.
TATATGGTATTTTTCTCTCTCTGGGGATATGATTCAATTGTCACGATAACTGTGTTGTGTTCTGTGTTGTTGTAATACTTGAATGACTGAATATTAACTAAAAAAGAAAATGAACATCTTTAACTAAAACACACCAACTACAACATAAAAAGACATACGGGTTATCATTTTCGGAATATCAACAACCTAACATGCAGGTGTGTCTGCACACCTTTCGCAGCCCTCAAACCAGTTGACACAGGTACACAAAATAACGTGAGCATTGAGTTACAATGAGTCGATCCCCACCTGCTCGGATTGATGTTCCACGCTGTCTCCAGGGTCCCACGGCGACCCTGCTTCAGAAGGGCACACGTCTACTGTCATGATATCACGTTCTCACACGTCAGCTGTTCTTCCAGGGCAGATGGGGGGAGGGGGCAGTCCCCTGTTCGCTTATCTTCTGTAAAACTAAAAGGCGCGTGTCCTGTAGGAGGATATCACGCGGGAGTTTGCCAGTACGGACTGTACCACTGGTGTCTAAACTTGGACGGACACTACTGGCGATGTCTGCAGGGTCTCAAGAGGGGGTATGAATACACACCTGGTACATGAATCCTCCAGTGAGTCGTCTCACCAACCCTCACAGGTCATCTCCAAGTGTCCCGTCCTCATCAAATCAGCGACCAGCGGGACACCACGTGATCAAGTCACGTGCAACTTTCTAAAGTTGTTCGTCTTTACGTGTCGCTGTCAACGCGGTCTACACACCGAGCATCCGTTCGTACGACGATGCGGGACTGAGGAACGGCCTATTTTATGAACTCTGCTCTCGATCAGTCAGTCAATAATACTTAACTTCTCCAGTAGGAATCCCATTCGGCAAGCGTAGATACCTCATTGGAGTTTAAGGTACAGAGGTCCGTTATGTTGTCTTTAAACCTGTTCAGTGATACCTCTATAGCGTTGGGGGTTGAGTGCGAAATGTCGTCTGCTCCGTTTGCTTCCAGGTAATATACTCGTGTCGGCGTCTGTTAGTACACAGTACAGCGTTCCCAGTGGGACAGCCCCGTGTTTTTGGTAGCCGCGGCGCGGGACCCGCTGACAGTTCAGTTCTGGTGGGCGGTGAGGGGGGCAGTCAGTCAGACAGACAGGCCACATGCGTCTAGTGTACTACGGGCCGCTTAGGCCACGCCCCCACCGGGCTGGATCATGACATCAGCCGTTAGACTGGCCAAAGTCCCCGCGCCATATCTTCAATGCAGACCACTGATAAAGCTGTTGTGTGAGGGAGGGAAAGGACGCGGGGAACTATGTACTACCTGTAACTTATTGAACTGCAAACTGGTATATACCAGCATGTGAAGACTACGGTTTCACCTTGATGTTAAAGTTCCTACATGGGATCAGCTACATTAAAAACCCTCCGGAATGATTTCGATGTACATCAAATGGCTCAAATAACAGATCATATTATATATATATATATATATATATATATATATATATATATATATATATACATGTAGGTACATTAATGCTTTATAATTGCAATAGATTGAATCGTACTCATGTCATTTCGGAAGGCTAAAGTACGGGCGAGTTTGAAACACTATATTGAACACGAGACTGTTGCAACACCAGCAGAATATTATGATTACTTTTTCTATGCACAACATCGTGTCTTCCTGTACTACAGATGTGCATCTAATATAATTGCCAGGATTCAATATGCAATTAAATTTTATAATTGATATGTGTTATTATGTAATGACTGTCATGCTATCTTCATGGTATTATGCTAACACACAAGTTGTGCAACCTACTTGGAGTAGTACAATATGTGCACATATGGCCTAATGATCACTTCTGTGTATTCATTACATTGATCATGTAATGTAAACGTCTATAGGCCAATTCAACAAACCTCTACCTCCATAGAGACCAATACCACACAGCAGTCAGTGGACATGTGACGGGAACAAAAGCGGGAGTGTAACCATTGATTCTACCACTTTCCTGCACCGACTCTTTAGGTGCGTTATACCTGCACGGCGCGGACAGGTGGCATATCTACATGCGGGTTACACACGGGCGAGTTGTGGTTCCAGACGGCAGCACATGGCAGTCTGCTCATTATGGCCAATGAAAACAGGATTGACAAACCCGACTCACCCCCCCCCCCCCCCCTCCTGCTCCCCCTCTCCACAAATAAAAAAAACAAAACCACATGGGCTGGGTAGTGAGCTGTGCTATGATGTGGTTTTTCATTTAGTGCAGTACTGAGGTGTTTAGTACTAGGATACTGGCTGAGATGGTTGCATGGATACGTAATAAGGGTATGAGCTCTGCTGTACAGGTGGGTGTAATAGAGGCCGCCGATAACTTGCGCTGTACACTACGGGTAAACCGTGTCGTGATTTGTGAGTGTGTTGTCAGACCCCTGTGACTCGGGACACTCTGAGGGGGGTTCCGGGTGTGGGCTGTCTCTGGACTGTGTGAAGTACTTCTCTGAATTCATCAGAGCACTTGAGTGACTCTCAAACATCGGGAGGAAGCCAGTCAGGGATGAGAGCAATTAAGGTGTTTTTTTTCCATGAGTATAGGTATCACTTATGTTTTCTGTCATCATTCTTGTAGGGAATCCACTTACAACCCCCCCCCCCCTCCCCCAAAGCAGCTTGGTCCCAACCCCCAGCGGCGTCTGTACACCAATAAATAATGGTAATTTGGCTGGGATTGTGCTACTTGGATACTGGCTTTAGTGACGCAATATGGGGATTTCCCAGAGGACTGCTAGTGGCTGCGTCTCTCATGACGAGAACCCGCGAGAACTCCCTGATTCACGCGGGGAGATCCCAGGGGCCAAGGTCAAGGACACACTGCCTGACCTCTTGACCCCATGTCGTGTCAGAGACGTGAAAAAAACATGCAGACGAAACGTAGGACAGATGTTGGCAGGTCCAGATACTAAATTGACCCTTTGTCCAACGGATTATTAACTAATGTGACTACACGAATGGCCACGACTGCGCACTAATACATGATTAATTAGTCTGTAATATGGCTATACAAAGAAAATACGGCACTGAACTCTCAAACAGTACTTAAAGATGCTTAAGAGGGTGCTCCAAGTAGCATACTACATGTATTTAGATCAATATCAAATTGATGATTTCTATATCAACTTGATAAATCACTGAATATAGAGGCTAAGATTTAGCGATGTTGACTTCCTTGATAAATTCTTAACTATAAACTCTCAAAGTTCCTGAGAGGGAAAATCAGAGACAGGGAAGAGTTCAATGTAGATTCACTTTTAAACACTAAACTTTTAATGTCGACATGTTTCAATGCCGTTAAACAAACGTCAGATGACGAGAACAAATATTTTCCGAGTGATACTACTGATGGCATTGGCTCATTAGGTGTAATGGGTGAGCCGTGATGGACCAAATGGTCAGGCCGCTACGAGCAGCCCCTTGATTTAACCCCACATTAAGCATGCCCGCACCCCAGCCATCTGGGAGTTTGGTGCTATGGAGGGGTGCTATGGAGGGGTGTGGAGGTGGGGCTTCTCATTCATGGTTGACTGACCACACCCCCACACCCATCCCTCCCCCCCCCCCCCCCCACATACACTGGCCAGACACATGTAAACACGGTCACAGTGTTGATTCTCCAGGGTCCAGTCCAAGTGAGATCATGTACCAACCCGCACCCACACCCCCACCCACGGGAGACTGCTTCTAGGACTTCTAGGAGTATGCTTAGTCACATTTCACTTCCGGTCAGCGATGAAGAGTTCTGACGTGATCGACGTTAGAGTAGACCCATATAGGACACAACTAATGTTTATTCTTAGTGATACATGCACAGCTTTCACAAGCCAGTTCCACAAACCTATATCATTGTCTAGATTTTCACTGATACGAACAGTTGCAGTTCCAACCCTAGTTAGTGAGCTAGTCTGTTTAGTGGGCGTATCTAAAATATGAAGATCGACACTAGCTTCTAATAGTAACTGGTAGGAATCTCGGGCTGATGACCTGAGTGAACAGTTCACGAAGCAGGGGTCACAAACCTAGGTTGTCGTCTGGAAATCCCCGATCCTGTGATAACATATGATGATATGACTAGATTCCTACTCACTACGGGACTATTTTCTGGGCCCTAGAATACAGGGAAGAAGAACTACGTGAGAAGTCAGTAACGCGCGAACACCGAAGGAGGTCAGACGTATGTAACAAAGCAAGGTATGTAAAGTCAAAAATACCCCATTAATTACACCGCTTAATTGTTTTTTCACTTTAAGACAAACTTTGAACCACTGGGTTCACTTTGTCTTTTGTTAAAAAATTTTCAAATGTTAAGAAAACTTACCTTTGGTTCGTTTTTCTTTGCAGCATTCGCTGCCGGGCTGACTCGAGGCGTGTCTTCATCACCCGACTACTTAAGATCTGCATGAACTTGCTTGTTTTTTGTTTCACATTACATGGAGTGAACAAAACTCGCAATATGTCCGATTTGCAACGACAAGCGGATTTAGTTAAGAGAACAAGGGAACAACCACATGTTCCGTTCGCAGTGCCATCCACCTCCACGGAAGTCAATATGGCGACCGACGGTTTGGTGAGAAAGGGTTCAAAACACCCTATATCTGATTCGGACTCCTCGGACGAAGATCAGTTGCGCTTAACAAAGAAAAGAAAAGTGTACACAAAAAAGGCACGTAAGATTGTTTCAACACCTTCGGGCAGTGAAACCAGCGCAAGGCATTCACACTCACAGAGCGATTCTAACTCTCGAGGGTTAACACCCGCGCAGAGAACAACAACAAAGCCGCCATTAATCACCTCGACACCTTCCACCCCGGAGGGTTTGGGGTTGCAGTTTATACAATCGCTAATAAACCACACGTTGTTACAGCCAAACCTGAATTGGACTCTAACAAAGCCTAAAGACACTATGGATAATGTCACCCCGGAGGTGAATACTACGGATAAAACGGACATTGTTGTGAATACCCAGGAGGATAATACACATTGTGATGAGGCACCCGTGCAGGGTACGCGGGTGGACCCCGTACCCAAACCCACACCCCCCGCTGAGGGGGACGCGAAGCCCAAAGACAAAGAGGAAGCGAAACCCGCTCATTTCGCTGCAGCAAAGCCCGGAGCCATTACTACGGCAGGCCTCTCCAGATTTGCAGAAGTGAATAAACCAAAAGCTTCACCCCCATTGGACGAGTCCCTCGCAAACCTAATTGACTCGTACCTCAACACGAATTTGGATTTTAAGGAACAGAAAACCCTGATAGAAAAATATCCGCCACCACTCAATGTAGACAATATGGCGGTCCCGCTTATGGAAGAGGGCTTCAGAAACTCCAAAGAGATTGATACCACATTTAAGAAGCTGGATCAACAACTTGTGCACGCTAGCCAGGCAATGATGGCGTCGTACACCGCTATAATGCCTTTCCTAGAGCTGGCATTCAAACGAGGAAACGACGATGACGAACTTAACAAAGCCTCAACATCAGCGGTAGATGGTATACGACTATTATTCATCGCAAATGCTTCAATCGTTAAACGCAGACGAGAGGCCTTTAGACCAAAATTGGCCAAGGACCTCGCCGAAGCGACCATAAACACGAAGATCAGCCCCAAAACACTATTTGGAGAAGCCATGACCACATCTGTGAAAGACGCAGAAAAAGGGGAAAAAATGGCTAAAAAACTTTTAGCAAAATCCCCAACGAAGCAAGACAGAACAAAACAAGTGAGACCATATAACCAGCGGCAGCATAGGAGATACAACCATACTGGGGGGTTTCGCAACCAAAACCAGTATCAACAGAACCGATACCAGGGCAACAAGCAGTACGGTCACCAAAACAACAACCAAAACTCCTACGGACAAAACTCCAACAACCAATACCAACAAAAGTCGTGGTACAACAAACAACAACAGCCGAACCAGCAGTCGAACAACCAAGGGAAAAAGAAATAGAGGTATGTCAAAATGACAATGACACTGTTTTCTCAAACTTGAATTTGAAGAACACACCCACAGAATTCAATGCGGGTCAAACCAGACATTTTCATAATTCATGGAAAAAGATTACAAATGATCAATGGGTTTTGAAACAAATACAAGGCGTACAACTAGAATTCCTTTCTACTCCGTATCAAGAAAAACCCCCAAATGAGTACAAACTAAGATCTGAAGAGGTTGCTAAGGTAGATGTCGAAATATCAAACATGTTATCCAAAGGTATAATTGAAAACACAAACCATTCCTGCGGGGAATGGATTTCAAACATTTTCACCAGGCCGAAGCCAAACAATAAGATCAGAATCATTCTCGACCTGACACAATTAAACAAATACATTGAGTATAACCATTTCAAAATGACTACCTTTAACACCGCCATTGACTTGGTTAATCAGGATGATTTCATGGCTTCAATAGATCTCAAGGATGCTTATTATTCTATAAGCATCCAAGAATCAGACCGAAAGTACCTCAGGTTTAGGTGGAAGAAAAAATTGTACCAGTTTACTGTCTTGCCAAATGGGTTAGCTTGCGCCCCACGCATTTTTACTAAGATCTTAACCCCTGTTTTCGCATTTATACGTAAAAAGGGAGGAAATTCCTTCGGGTATATAGATGATTCATTTGTCATTGAAAAAACTGCAGATAAATGTCAACAAACAGTAACTTTACTTGCAAACACCCTTGACTCGCTAGGTTTTGTGATCCACCCACAAAAATCTGTATGCAAACCGAAACAAAAACTTGAATTCTTAGGTTTTACCATAGACACAAAAGAACTTCGAGTTACCCTGGGAGAAGAAAAGACGTTAAAATACTTAACAGCAGTAAAAAATTTAACGACAAAAACAATCATAACAATCAGACAATGTGCAATGATAGTTGGCCTCATGATTGCGTATTCGCCAGCCGTAGATTACGGAATGGCACACGTAAAATCTCTAGAAAGAACCAAGAATGACGCACTGGCCAAAAATTTAGGAAACTTTGATGCTAACATGACTATTTCCCCAGAGGGAATGAATGACATAAACTGGTGGTCCAAAAATATTGAAAGTTCAAGTAGAAAAATACGTTCAATATCCCCAGACGTGGTAATATCTACAGACGCCAGTCTGGAAGGTTGGGGAGCCCATCTCAATGGGGTCTCCATAGGAGGTAGATGGACTCAAAATGAAGACCAACACATAAATGTATTAGAACTCCAAGCAATAGAGTTAGCCCTGAAAAGTTTTTGTAGACAAGAAAACCAACAAATTCATATCTTAACGGACAATACGACCGCTATGACATACGTAAGAAAACAAGGTGGTGTCAGATCTTTGGCTTGTGATACAGTAACCAAAAACATCTGGAACTGGGCACAAAAAACAAACAATTGGGTTCTAATTTCCCATTTGCCGGGAGTTCTAAATACGAAAGCCGACAAAGCATCCAGAGAATTCAAGGACAACCTTGAATTTGAACTATCAAATACGCTGTTTCAAAAAATTAAACGTTGGGTGGGGACACCGAATATAGATTTATTCGCCTCATTTAGGAACACAAAGTGCGAAATATATTGCTCCTGGAAACCAGACCCAGAAGCAACATATTTCGACGCATTCTCAATTTCCTGGGAGAATATTAAAGGTTATGCGTTCCCACCTTTCAGCATCGTCTTGAAAGTTCTGAAGAAAATAAGAGAAGACAGACCAACTTGGATCGTGCTCGTCACACCAGACTGGCCGAGTGCAGTCTGGTACTCCCAGTTACTCCAACAGGCGAAGAAAACAATAAGAATAGGAAGAAAAACCAAAAACCTAAAGATACCACACTCCCAATTACCCAACTTCAAAAAGGGAATTCCACTAATTTTTTCGCTGATGTAACACAAAATTTGATAGAAAATGAAAATTTTGATCAAAAAACAGCAGAATTTCTCATGGCGTCTTGGCAACCCAACACACAAAAGTCTTATAACACCTATTTAAATAAATGGGGAAAGTTTTGTATCACAAACAATGTTAACAAAAATAGTCCAGAAGAATTCCAAGTATGTAAATTCATAAGAGAACTGTCAGAACAAGGTTTCGCCTATGGTTCCATCAACACGGCACGTTGTGCCCTTTCCTTCCTTTTACCAACTTTGCAAAACGGACTAACTATGGGAAATTCTTTTTGGGTAAAGAGAGCAGTAAGAACAGCTTACCTTAAAAAACCCCCAAAACCAAAATACCACCAGTTTTGGGATGTTTCCTTAGTCTTCAACTTATTCAAAAGCTGGGGAGATAACAATCTTCTAAACTTGGAAAAGTTAACAAAAAAGTTTGTTGTTCTTTTTCTGTTAATCACTGGCCAAAGAGGACAAGCCATTACGGCGCTCTCAATTGCCAATATGAACACACTGGAAGATGGTACCATATCATTCGTTCTCACAGCACTTATGAAAACGGCGAAAACGGGAGAACCACTGAAAACAATAGTCTTAAAACCATTTCATAGGTGTAAAACCATTTGTATCGTTCAGACACTTAACGACTACCTACAGGCCACAGAGAACCTGAGACAAACACAACAGCTAGTGATATCCTATAGAAAACCACACAAAGCAATAAGTCGAGACACAGTCTCGCGGTACGTTGTTCACACCCTCGCACTCAGCGGGGTCAATACCAACACATACTCGGCACACAGTACCAGAGGTGCCGGCACCTCGGCAGGTGCCAAGCTGGGTGTCGAAGCAAATTCATTGTTAGCATATGGCAGTTGGAAGTGTGAACGCACAATGGCGAGACATTACAAGAAAAAGGTGGAAAAATCGACACCAGATATTACGGTAGCAGAGGCAATACAGAATGATAATGCCTAGAAAGTACCCATTGTTGGGAAATGATTTTATTCATATTATACGTATTAAGAGTACAATTCCGTATAACATATTGCCAAATGCAAATATTGCTGTGATTATATATGTACCAATCAAAATGATTACTATCAATATAACGTCATACTTGATAAATGTACGATGTACAATTATGATATTTGTACTACATGGTGCCAAATGCACTCCCTGTGATTCTTATTGATGTACCGATTATTGTGATTCTATACTTTAAGAAATATACTCACTTCTTACATGTAAGATGTACCTTTTAAAGTACTACATGGTGCCAGATGCATTTACCTGTGATTATCTAGATGTAGAAACCAATCAACGTGATTTAAAAATAACGGTAAAGTTTAACATAAAGTTAAACAATACCTTACTTTATGTATTGACCTCTGTATTTACCAAAGGTCATTATGATTTACATATACATTTACAATAATATGTATACCGCTATCTTTTCATTAATAAAGATTGCTAATGATTCAAAAACCTTTACTTTATGATTTGGTTTATACATCAAATGGGAAATAATGGATAAAATAAATTTTTCACTCTTTAAAACTCTTCCCTGTATTCTAGGGCCCAGAAAATAGTCCCGTAGTGAGTAGGAATAGATAATTACCCGAGGTACTTACCTAGTACTGAAGGGGAATTGATGTTCCTACGAGCCTAGGGCACTATGATGGTGCCCTAGGAGAACAGGGACCCACCGGCCATCCCCTACATTACCACCAGCATTATTAATTGATTATAATAAATGGTCTCACGACAATTTTCTGTTATTTCCCTGAAAAACTTATTTTATCTAGCGGTATTCTTGCTAATAATTACTGACTTCTCACGTAGTTCTTCTTCCCTGTTCTCCTAGGGCACCATCATAGTGCCCTAGGCTCGTAGGAACATCAATTCCCCTTCAGTACTAGGTAAGTACCTCGGGTAATTATCTATTAATAGGCCTACCTTTCTGCATGTAGCTGGGACACAGACCAGTAACAGTAAGGTGTATGTTTAGAAAATACCCACGATACAAATCGTACATAGTCTACTACAACACAATGGTCTACTTCACATAGCGTCTCACATTATTTGTGTGGTCTTTCCTATGTCAATCTGTTGATGTGTGCCAAAGATTTAACTCTTGTGATTATCGAAGACGTGTGTGGGTTAAGTTAGAATGAAAGCCAACCACGTCTATAATTAGATGTCAGTTTGCGGAAATATGAGATATTCTGTGAATATAATATGGAATAATTTGGATGTTGTAATATTATAAAGAGAGCATATAATTTACAACGGCGGGGCACATAGGTGTAGTGCTGTACAATGGACGCCTGGTGAAATCCTACTCAGCAGAAGATAGCTACATTGCTCCCCTTTTAAATTAAGAAAATAAAAACAGAATGTGGTGGTATTAAGATTACTTCTGTGCAACAGACCAACGTAGAATAGAACAGGGAGGGTGGTGTTTGTAGTTAAGCGTGATATTTAATGAATGTGTTGCTTTTCTAATTTTAGAATCTGGTGAGTGACGTCAAAGACGCTGTGGTGTGTGGGTAGACGCTGGTGTTGAGAGATGGGAGGGGGCAGAGAATAATGCTAGTGAAGGTTCACCCAGAGCGTTCTTATCTGACCACATGACCTGACCACAGCTACGTCACACGGAACACATCATACAGGTAATAGGAAACTGGGAACTTTCGCCGATCACTCACATGATTACACACCTCCATAATCTACCTTCCTAGCACGTGTGGCTAAGACAACTTCGTCGTTATATTCCAAATATCAGTAATTCTCGCCCCAAAAGTACAAGATACATGTCGAACACGATCCAAAGTTGTTGATCGGAATTGTTTGTTTTTTTGTTTGCGGTTTAAAGTCCCAGGGGACCGTTGATCGGTATGTGGGTTGTTAGCTATAATTCAAATTCTTTAGGTATACATCAGCGAATTCTGGAGAATACTGCCACACAAGGAAGCAATTTGCACTGAATGACCAGCATATCCACATAACCAGCTCCCTATTACGATCACGGTCATAATTCTAAGAACTGATCAGCCTCCTTCAGCATGGCTGACAGAAATCAAGACTGACAATTGATCTTTGTAGATGAATTGTGTGTGGATCCAGAGTGTTGCTGACACAGTAGTAGCAGTTTTATTAAGGCGTGGAATAATTGAAATCTTTGAGAAAGAGAACAACCTACATAGATAAAAACAAATCATATATCATATTACAATAGAGAACATCTTCAGAGCGTGTTCATCAACTCACCAGTTACCGGGCTATACGGAACTGAGCGTATTGTCCACCACCTACCATGCCATAATACCCCCAGATACAGAGAACCGTGTCGACACAACCACATCAAAAAACATGCCGTGAATTGCGAATAGATCACGTTCCGGAGGAAAATAGCGAAAATCAGACGTCAAATTGGATTATGTCTATTGTTATCATGGCAATAGCAGTGCCAACTTCAAAGTCTTTGTCAAAGCCCTGGGAGGTCGTAGTCTGGGGGTAACTCTGGCCAGGTGGGCGCTCTCACCTCAGGATCGCATGCCTCATTCATTTCACCACTCCCCCTCACATTGCCTCCACCCCACCTCGAGACACCACCGCAAACTTTTTGTGAATGAAAAAAAGAGAAACGGGGGAGCGGGCGACAGAGGGCCTCATGCACCTGATATTGAAAACCTTTCCAGGGGAGACCACACCTATCGCCATACGGATCTTGATTGGTTGATAGTGCACATGACTACACACTCATAAAACAATTGGAGAAATTTTAATGCTTCAGACCAGACGTGAATAATGCCCCGCCCTCAACAACTGTTTGTCAGATGAACATTTGTCCCCTTTGTGCAAGAAGATGAGATAAACATCAGGCAGTCAAACTAGAATGAGTAAACTTATAATTTCAATTTCACGACGTATTACAAACTTGGTTGAGATAAGGCAGGTCCTTTGAACTTTCAAAAATGAACATACTTCTAATCAATATTACCTTCATGTTATGACTAAAGTGTATCTTGTTTTACGCAGGGGTACATCGTCAGCCAAAAAGTAGTAGTCGTTCTCGTGGTTCGTCGTACTGAAGTGTCTCCGAAACGATCAACAAGATTACACAAGGTTGGCTAGACCACAGCACATTGTGCGGGCTTTTGTTAGTCATAATTATATATACACACATGTTCACCAGACTTATGTAACAATGAACACAGTTTAATCCACAATAAGGTCAGCGACTACCTGCCCCCGCCGGATCTTCTAAACTTGGAGACAACTTGGTATTTCAACATCACACAGGAGTATAGTTGTGGGCGTGCTACATTAGGCAGGCCAAAACTATTAGTGTAATCATTGGAGATATGGAATAGCATACTGTGAATCCATGCTATAATGGATATGACATGGCACAGCTAGTTAGAGCATGCTTAAACAGGATATGTACGATGCCTAAAGGTTAGAGTGGTCATATAGCGTACTGTAAAAACACTACCCCTTCACTATCTGCGTGCTACTCACTGCAATACTGGCAAAGGAGCAGGGTGCCAGTGTCTCAGTGTATTAGAAGCGTGCCCACCTGACCATGACCAATCACCCAAGACCAAAATACCTGATTGACCTACTGGTACCTGATACATTTGGATCCAAGGTTCATGTAGTTAAAGAAATGGCAAGTTCACTGGGTGCAAGTGGGTTACAGGAAACGATCCATATACCAAATTTAACCCAAACCTTTCAATTGTTATTCATTAGAGCGTGCTTGCTCACGCTAAATACATCATCTACAGGTTAGAGTGGTCACATTGAACTTTCAGTTTGCTTCCAGAAAACTATCCCTTTACTATCTGCATGCTGTTCACTGTGATAGTGAGAACAGAGCAGGGAGCCAGTGTCTCAGGGTCTTAGAGGTGTGCCCAGCTGACCATGACCAATCACTCAAGACCAAAATACCTCAAGGCCCACTGGTGCTTGATCTATTTGGATCCTAGATAGGCAGTTGCAGAAATAGCAAGTTGACTCGGTGCAAGTGGATTACAGAAAACTATCCATAGACTGAATTTAACCCAAACCTTTCAATAGTTATTCATTTATCATTGCACGCTCATTCCTCAATGATGAACATACTATTTCCTCCTAGTCTCACAGTGAGTAATATGAAAGGGATTCCTTGACACCCACCTCCCTGCCCCATCTTTTCCGGGTCCGTCTCTAAAATTTCAGTCAGCCTTTGACACAAGCATATTTGATATCTTAGCACAAAACTTACTTTATCGATTGATAATATTAAGTATGACTAAGGAGAGATTATGATACTCCTTTCCATGAACAAATTTGCTTCCAAGATTGCTTCCAAGATTACTGACAATGTTCGAAATCGTGGTAAGGACAAGCGTCAAATAAGGATGAAAAGATGATAGAAAGATGAATATCATTCTTTATACACAGTCCTCTATATAATACAGTGGTATAAATCTGTGGAACTTGCTAGAAAGAGATGTAAGGGATAGTAGTATCGAAGCATTTAGGAAACATATAAAGAAAATTCTACCATCTATGTAATTGGGAGTGATGTACAACAGGTATCCCGAAAAGTGTCGTTATTGTTAGGTACTTGACTGCAGTGAGATAACCTCGTCTTCCACTAACCGAACATACTCTGCCAAATACAATGTATGCTGCCAGACTTCAAATCTCACCAACTGCATTACATGCACTAGGTGTTCTGCACAATATGTGGGACAAACAAAAAGAAGGCTAATGGACCGCTTCCAACAGCACTTTTACCGCATAGAATATGCAGAGATAGACACCAACATCGGGCCCCGACTCGGAGCACGGTCAGTATCTGCGAAATCGCATAGAAAAATAAGAAAGTAATTGGATGTTCCGCTTGCGAACCCAAATCCTGGATGGTCTGAATTTAATAGATGATTCCATCTAATAATCCTACTTGGGGGGGGGGGGGGGGGTCCCAGTCCTAAGCCTATTGCCTAAAAAATTGTATGTTACCGGTTTAGTAACACTTATTCCTCTAGCCGCTGGGGGCTTTTTCAACCCCCTGGGGCTGTACACCCCCCCCCCCCTCCCCCCCCCAAAAAAGGAAGGAAGTTATTTTCCTCTGTCAGTGCTTTTTTCTCCCTATTTCTTTTGTCAATTCTACAAGTTTAATAAAGTTGTCCGGACCTATACAATGTGTAAGGCCCTTGGAATGTGAAAATGTCATATGCCTTGAAAAAGCCTAACTATAAGATGCCTGAAGAGTCTGATCCGGATGAAACCTTGCAGCCCCCCCCCACCCCCCGCCCCCCCCCCCCCCCATTGTCAACTGACAGTTTCCATAACCAAAACTCTTGTTTTGTTATCAACCCATTCACTCACTCAAACGCTGGGAGATTGGACACGATAGCGTGATGTCACTGTCGTGAAGGGTGGTTGTTATGCTGCATTGTTTTAATAACAATGTCCCTTGGGAGATTGCATAGCAAGGTTTGGTTCTGACAAGTAGTTTCCATATTCAAGGTAGCATCGGTTGTGTTCAGAAGTTTTTCAGCCACGTATTCTTGATTAATCTTTCCCAAATCTATACAAAATCCCATCGCTGACAGAACTTGTTTTTGATGAGTAACATATTTAGCTTTGTTAGATATTAAGCTCAATGAAGACCGGTTCTGTACATGACGGCTATATTGCGGTAATCTTCAAGTGAGCATGTTCAATTAATCAATGCTGATGCAATACATATCCGTCGAAGGTACATGCAGATTTATGTCAACAAAGGGGGATTACTTTTTAACAGTGAATAACCTGACCATTAGTGAAGTCGGCGCGGAACATGACACTTGAACTAGAATACGGACCCAGCACCATGAAGGGTCATCATATCTTATTGTTTTTCAATATCGACAAACGTGTTTAATAGTTGCATGTTCACACAGGGCTGTACATGAGTTTTTGTCAAGCAGTTAGCAGGTCGCGCAGGCATTTCGTTCACGGACGGGAACTTCCCACATGTGCAGTCTCTATAATCTTTGATGAACTGGGGGGAGGGGGAGGGCGGTTCAAAAACTTCACAGGTGAGTGAGCAGACCTTCACTTCCTTATCTCTCTCTCTCTCTCCTTGTCTGTCTTCCTGCCACTGTTCATGGACCTGAAATAGCACGGTCCAGGGAGGTGTTTTATCGTAGCGGCGATGTTTAATAGTGACCGTTTCCGTTGCTTAGTTGAATTATCATTACTGTATGTATGGCACAGCTATATCAAAATGGGTCTTAAGCCCCGGCTCCATCAGAGAGACGGATTCATCGCAAGTACATAGAATGTAATAACCGCTAGCCGAGGGTCTTAAAAATGGCGCCGCCCATTACATCGCCCTCTCCCCAGTATCCCCGGGTTCATGAGATGTTCATGACGTCCAACAGATTCGTCACACAGGTATGCTAGAAAACCTCAGTCCTCTACTAACACAATACTGACATGAGGTCTACTACAGTCAACAGACTTTAATCTAATCCAGATGTGTTAAGTCTGACACCTTTATACCAATGGAAATGGTTGAAACTGTCATATGCAATTTTTCCACAGACAACACCGCCAACTTTGCGACAATTCTGTCACACCAGTGTTGCATACCCATGGACTTTCATGTGACGAATCCGTCGCAGTCGGTGTAATAAATCATGGTCGACCGGCGTTTATAGGCCCATAAAATATGTGCGATGATCGCATTGTACCAATGGAGTAGGGGCTTTAGACCATCAGTGATCGTTTCAACCCAACAGATCTATGCAACACCTTGTCTATGAAACACCTCCCAAATCTCATGAATTCTCCCTGTTCTAGTTGTATATAACGCACCGACAAATCTAATTGTATGAATTCAATATGCAGCAATCCTTATCACGATGCCATAGAGTGTAAATCTCACTTAAAGGTCAAGAGGTGATCAAGGTGACCTGAATACACGCACGATGCTGTCTTATCACTGTATTGAAGTCACTGTATTGAAGTAACTTGCACGAAACCCAATCAATTTATCTCGTTACAGACAGCAACTCTTATTTTACAGCTATCATCTCACAGTAGGCCGGAATGAAATAAATATCCTTATGTATTTCTCTCGTCCACAACTTCGCATAGTAAAGTGGGATTAGATTTGCATGAATCAACATAGCGGGACACTAAATTGTTCCTGATACTCATGTAAGGATATTTACTGGTGGGTAAATGTTTCAGTGTTTAGGAAACAGATGAAAATTTAAATAATTGGCAACACTGCTTCTGGATCCTGATATTCCATCAAATGTGGTATTTGAATCCACAATCCCTTACCTTCGGTAAATCAACAGCGACCTTGATCACTTTGCCTTGAAGGACTTAGAAATACAAATAACCATTCATTCCGTAAATAAATCTATGACTTTATTTTGTAAAAGAATGTACAGAACAATGAGAAAACCAAATATAGCACATATATACATTTAATCATCTAGTAGATTCAAACTCCTCTCATATCATAGTACCTTTGGTAGATGGTTAATCATGATATGATGGGAATAGTTTAGCTGATTGCACAAAGGACAAGTAAATAAAACTTTCATCTCGAGCACAGATGTAAATGTCTATAACAAGCAATACAAGTCTTGTGATATGACTCGCTCATATACATTTACATACTTGTTTACATGCATTGAGAGTTGACAGATTTAAAATACATTGGTTTTCCCCCTAATGTATTCACCATCTTTTCCATGATCTTTACACCGGTAAAGTATAACCTAAATACAAGGTACAGTCCAAGTGCAACTCAAATGAATTTAGTCACCGCATGATACTTTCCAGTCGTCGGTCCTCTGTCACTGGCATGGTAAATTAATTCACTTACCTAATATCAATCACTTAAAATGTGTCCTAATTTGAGGGTAGACAGCGAGACGAAAAAAATGAGCAAATATTGATCACGTAATCCGAACTACCCCTCTTTTGTTTTCATTTAAAAAAGATTGCAAAAAAAGCTAATTACTTGTTTGAAAAAATACCCTGGGTTAGCAGTGGCTCGCCCTTTGCATCTAACAGCAAGTGGAGACTATGGGGTGTGGATCATTGGTGGTGGTGGGTAGGGGCGTGGTGCCCTGAGGGGTGTTATGATGAGCCCCGTGCTATCTCATATAATTCGGGGTAATTGTGTAATGGGGTGATTACAAGGGTAGGGGTAGAGCCCTACACCCGCACCGATAACAATAGACCGTGTGGGGGGCCGGCCATGGAGTGCGGGCCGGGCCGGGTAAGGGTGGGGGAATCAGCCCAGGGACGTCCACACATTGACGGGCAGAGGGCGAGCTTGAAGCCACATAGAGCGATCCAATATTGATTGGCGTTTATTGGGAACACATGCCGGCGTTCATCCACCCCCTCTGGCTACAAACCAGGGCCGCGTGATTGTCACCTATGTCCCTCCCCCCTCCTCTGCTCATACTAGGCGTTCAGTTTGTATTCATGGTGGTTTGCTCACTGTGGGTTGACCCTATGGGTGGATTATCGTGACCCGGGAACATATCATAGAAATAGCTGCGACTGCTCTTTTGTGCGACCAAAGCATAACCTATTGGATGTGTGATTCATGTACACATGATCATTTTCGGTCAGTCAGTGAAGAGAGATGGAAGGTGGAAATAATGAAGTAGATAGGAGAAAAGAAGGAAGGAGGAATGGCGGAAGGAAGGAAGGAAGGAATTAAGGAGATGAGGAGTCATATAGGATAAATGACTATAATGATGGGTGAGTCAATCAATGGATCAATCAAATGATCAAATGACTGATAGACATAGAGAAGGACAAACAGCGAGCCGTACAAATAGACCAATAGATAGATACAAGGACGAACGGAGGAAAAGAATTTTAATCTAGGGGAGGGAGGGGAGAACGGCTGGAGGGCAGTATGAATAGGGAGGGAGGGAGGGAGGGAGGGAGGGAGGGAGGGAGGGAGGGAGGGAGGGAGGGAGGGAGGGAGGGAGGGAGGGAGGGAGGGAGGGAGGGAGGGAGGGAGGGAGGGAGGGAGGGAGGGAGGGAGGGAGGGAGGGAGGGAGGGAGGGAGGGAGGGAGGGAGGGAGGGAGGGAGGGAGGGAGCAGTGGACAGACATTCATGATAGAATTCATGAATGGCTGTGTGGCTGGTTAATGGATAGATAAAAAGATGGCAAGGATGGAAGGAATGGAGATTATGAAATGGATAGAAAGATGTGTGGATGGACAGGATGAATGGATACATGGCTGGTTAGATGAAGGGGTTGGTATTGTAGGTGGTTTATCGTCCATATCGTCACAGACTGGCTTATTGATAGCACCAGTACTTTCTCCTGCTACCCGTCTCAGGATGCAGAGTGCATGGGGTTGAGCAGAGACACGGGGCAAAGGGCGGAATGAGCTCAGGCGGGCGTAAGAGAGGGGTCGGGGTCAAGGCGGGGAGCATGCCAGGGTGGGGAGGGTTTGGCCAGCAACGGTGCCGGGTGGCATCATGGGGTAAGATGCACGTCCTGGTGGATAAGAGCAAGTAGTCGTGGGGAACCACATGGACAAGAGATATTGTTGATGGAAGATTAAATAAAGGCAATAAACATATAAATAAACTAGGTTGATATCAGGTTGATATCATGTTCATGTCAAACGATAGAATACTCATAAGGCCCTGTCGATACATGGCTGGTTAGATGAAGGGGTTGGTATTGTAGGTGGTTTATCGTCCATATCGTCACAGACTGGCTTATTGATAGCACCAGTACTTTCTCCTGCTACCCGTCTCAGGATGCAGAGTGCATGGGGTTGAGCAGAGACACGGGGCAAAGGGCGGAATGAGCTCAGGCGGGCGTAAGAGAGGGGTCGGGGTCAAGGCGGGGAGCATGCCAGGGTGGGGAGGGTTTGGCCAGCAACGGTGCCGGGTGGCATCATGGGGTAAGATGCACGTCCTGGTGGATAAGAGCAAGTAGTCGTGGGGAACCACATGGACAAGAGATATTGTTGATGGAAGATTAAATAAAGGCAATAAACATATAAATAAACTAGGTTGATATCAGGTTGATATCATGTTCATGTCAAACGATAGAATACTCATAAGGCCCTGTCGTAAAGTATTCCGTACTCGGCCCTTGTTCCATTTTAGCATCAACGCCTAGAGTAATATTTCAAGGGGGGATTAACTTTCTTAGCACCACGTGACATCGAAGGATCCCAATGCCATTCGCCTAGCAGGTATCCTATAAAGCAAGTAAGTCCAAATGACATGAGGAACCTACCAGACTGCAATACTGCGGACCTTCCAGAAAGCTGAAAAGCTGGATCCCTGTACCTCTAAAGCCCTGGCTCCACTGGTGCGATACAATCGTCGCAATTTGATAATGCTACGTTTACACTATAGTCCAAGCGAGTACAGCAACCACGTTTCGGGGCACCGTGGACAAAACGTGAAGGACTTGAGACAACTTGAGGAGACTCGGAGGGACGACATTGGCAAACGTAACAGACCCGGTCGATTTCTAAACTAAAAAAACGTAGCGTAGATGCAGCAATTCCCTAAATAGCAAATCTCTCACGGCGACCACAGCAGCCACGGCAGCGCAAAACGGATGGTGTCGTGGGAGTAGAAGTACTAGAGTAAACGCGGTATAGTGTAAACTCAGCATAAAGGGAGATAAACACCCGGAAAAGGTCATCAATATCGACGGCACTAGTTGCATCGCACAAAATCGCATCAGTGTTGCCGGGCTTGCGCGCGTGTGTGATGCGACAAATCCGTTACATCGCAAATTATGAAATGTTCATGATGTGTGACAGATTCGTTGCACAGGTATGGTGTACTTTCTATAGAACTTACCAAGAAAACCCCACTCCTGTATCATATACAGTAGAGCCCCGCCTAACGGACAACCCCCATGAGCGGCCACCCTGCGTAAGCGGACACTTTTGA
Organism: Alentia gelatinosa; assembly: GCA_950022655.1. Classification (NCBI taxonomy): domain Eukaryota; kingdom Metazoa; phylum Annelida; class Polychaeta; order Phyllodocida; family Polynoidae; genus Alentia; species Alentia gelatinosa. The sequence goes on along the minus strand of OX465580.1, from coordinate 27,979,618 downwards.
CGTTTAGACCAATCAGAGCGTCTCTTACAAAATTGACTGTGGGGAGAAAACATAGATTGTAAAGTTACTCGATATGGTTGGATCTTGCTTTGGGTTTGAAGGCAGGTAAGCAAATAACGCTATTTATCACTATTAAACCACATTTAAAGGTATATAGGAATAGGGAAACCAAAAATTACTGCCCGCGGCCAAGGCCTTGTGCAGTAATTTTTCCAAGCCTTACCTCGTAACTTTGACTTTATCTCACCGAAACACAGTTCCCTCTATCCCGTTTCAGTGTCAACAAATGGGATGACGTTTACATCGTTTCATTATAGCACTGATGTGTGGTCTACCACAGTCAATATTCAGCATACTTGTCACCCACTACTCAAGTGCCAGGTCCCGTGAGTTGTGAAACATGTGAAAACAGCAGGCTGTGGCTGTTGGTGTACATCTGGCACTCTTAGAATGCTAGAACCTCTCCCATGTACCTCGATTTCCTGTTTTAAATATTTATAAATATATCAGAATTTATCTTTATTTACTAGGATAAAACTCAACGTAAACGCAAGTGATGAAAAAAGGTAACATTCTGAAGAGAGATCGTTTCCCAATAGATGGAGTGCCACATGTGATATAGAAGGGAGTGAAGAAGGGAAGAAGGGAGGAAAGGGGAATACAGATGGAGTAAATCAGGGGCAATGAAGGCGGGGGTTGATATCTAAGAAGATGTCGCAGAGTGTGTGAAGTGATGGGTATATAGAGGTGTAGGGAAGGCGGACAGGGTCAGGTTGGAGAGGAGCAGAGGGCGGGGAGGGAAGCCACAACAGGGGGTGGCGACCCTGGCCGGTGTTTGGCAGCGTCCACGTGCGTGCTGGGTCATCACTATTCTATGACCGCCTCGGACACAATCTGCACGATTTACGGTCCGGCGCCCACACCCGAACCCCGCGCCGGGGCTAAAGCGCGTGCGCGTGACCTGATGCCATCTTTTGTACGCGCCCGGAACGAGGCGAGGTTTTACCAGAGGAGATGGACGCGTGGCAAATTACCCAGGACTAATAGCGTCACTGAACCAGACGCGCGGCTGCCAGCAAGTGGTGTTATAGGTCTATTCTATAGGTCCCTTTAGATCACGAGGCTAGGACGAATGTCAGATGTTTTCTTTTGTATTTTCGCCCTTTCTAAATGTTTGTTTATATTACAAAGCCACCAAATGATCTCTCCTACATAAATGAGGGGCTCCTTAGTATTGACTTGGTAAACTACATGTCCCGCTTTCAGAGAACTCGATGGAAGCTATATTTCGCATGTATGGCCCTTGCGAGCAAGAACACTCGGCTTTTGATTTTTATACGAGATTCCCCACCAATGTCAAGTCTCTAGTTAATGTACTATAACAAGATGAGAGATAGGCAGCTCACATGTTTTTTAAAAACAGGAGCATAACACTTTCTAATTTTTAAACTATTGTCGGATAATCCATTGTTAGTACCCACTTATGTATGGACATACCCGGCGCATACCGATATGTTGTATGCTCGGGGGGGGGGGGGGGGGGCGCATACGGAAAAATAGTGCTAAAATGAACTAATATCGACAGACCACTTGCCCAGAAAAAGTGGATAACAAATACAATATAGAGTAATATCAATACGCGTAAACTCGGAGCATACGGCCGCTTGTATTTGAAAACAGTCAATACTGTGTATATATATATAAATCATTAACATTTCCCCCTGTAAGGAACAATTATCTGCATGTAGAATTCACTAATTCGCTTAGACCCTATTTCTAGTAGGATATATTGACATCAATATTTTCAATTTACAAACCAGGGGGTAGTTCACCACGTCCTACGATGCGGCCATCCCAAGTGACACTTTGTTCAAACTTGAACTGTGCGGTTATCGACAATGTACTCTGTAGTGACCTCATCCCCAACCTATGACTGGGCATCTCTCCAATCCACAATACAATAAATATAACCAGTACCGGTTAGATTTGATGGGATCAATATTTCTCTGATAATCATGCACATGTCATCCATGCATAGGGCAAAACTGACTGTTTATAACTTTTAACATGAGTCATCGTTACCAGCTGGTTCAGAAGCAACGATATCAGAAATATTTGGCTTTTTATTTGGGTAGGTTAGGCTTATAGAGGAATCTCAATGTGATTCGAGAGGGAAAAAAACAAACATAACTTCCATGAGTGGCAGTTGGTTAGGTTTGTTTATAGAACCTAGTTTCTTCATGAATCACCTCCTCATAGAGAGCTATTCACTTCCACTAAATGTGAACTCAGGAGCGTAATGATACACAGAAACCCCGCGGTCCCAACAAACTTTTTTTTGCAGCCCCCTATCGACTGTACGCATTTTCAAGTTCACCATTACCAGGACTTCAACGAGTGTAACCAGCCGGTGGGTACAGAGAGAATAAAAAAAACCCGACAGAAGCACCCTGCAGGACGGAAACAAAACGCGCACTAGACCATGATGAGGCCCCGCGCGCATGTGTGAAAATACCAGTGACCTGTTTCCCAACAAAACATTTTCGAGTCTACTGGCTGAGTATCAAGAAATGGCATTTACTTGCCATCGGACACAAACCAACAACTTTTTTTCTCCTTAGTAATTCTCTGCCTTTTTGGGTGGTCTGCCCGGGGTTGACGGGGGAGGTGTGAACCCTAATTAGGCGTGCCTAGATGATTGCCTTCCCTCCAATAGGAATAACTGTACAACACTGTAGGTTACCTCTGGAATAAATCCTTTACTGCTGGGCGGAATATCAATAAAACCCTTAGAATTATAAGTGATTCATCTTTCGTAAACAGGGATATTTTGGATACTGTAAGATAAAACTGTTGCATAAATTATGCAAACTAGTATCTGGAAAGATAGTTGTTATCATGTTTACAATGAAGGCAGGGGTATGTTCATAGAGCTTCAGTAACAGTATCATATATCAGGCTATATAGATGATGGGTGAATGAGTGCACTGTCAACTTTCCTCTCTGTGATCATGAGGACAGGTCAGAGAAGATCAAATATGATAAGTTGTCCTACTTCATTATCATGCTGGATTTATGGAGTGCTAGAGCGATCGCTCGATACCTGGAACTGTATTTGGCATTTTACCACAGGAATTAATTATATGTTAAATTCAATTGACAAGTCAAAATCTACCACCAATAGACTTATGAAATGCAAAATAGAATTTTAAAGAACTATTATTACACGAAGATATATTTCCCCTCGAACTGCACTATCGATTGAAATGTTAATGTTTTTATACAACTTCTCATTTTTTGTTTCAAAAACAGTTGAACTATTAGTTTCATTGATCTCATTCTTTTTTTTATTCATTCGCATTTAGTTCGTCGACTGACCCGGCATATCACGCACCAAGATCTAGTAGGCTGATCTGGGCATTATGCCGAGTCCATGATCATTTTGAAAATAAGAGCAAGCAACCTTTTTACAGAGTGACTGATTTGAAGAAGACAAGCAATTAGTTTAGTCTTTTTATGTAGGTTTAAAACAAGACAGTGATTTGCGTATTATTCTATATCAGTTAACTCTACCAATTAGTAACCGGTTAGTAGGGCAGGTTAAGCCAGGACTATTAATATGAATGTATCCCCCATCTCGTCCCATGGCATATATTGACCGGATAGAAGGTCATGAGTCCCAAAAACAGCAAATCCACAAACAAAAATCACGCCAAGGTGGTCCACGACATATTGACACTATGTACCTCTGTCTATTGGTATATTATTTACTTCACATTCTAAAGATACCGCCGGGTTTATTCAATAAGACGATTTATCTCTCCCTTTATTTCTGATCAAATACAACATCCCCAAACAACAAGCAAATGGGAATAATTCGATCAAATATTATGAGAAATGGATAAATTTATGTTTTTACATAGATACGGGAGAAACTAGATTACAAGTCGAAGTTATTGCATACATCTGGATTGAGATGCACGGTATAATAACAAACTCAACTAAGCTGGATTCACTCGTAGAGACTATTGTACCTGGGATGGGTGTACTTCGAACCTTTCCAATAATCTCTGACAATTCTCCTTGCGTACAAAATTCTCATGGCACAGTGCTTTCATCAGTCTCAAAGAAAAATGGCGAATTCTGATTCACATGGAAGGACACACCGAGTACTTAATCTCAGACACTGTCCCAGTGAACACTCACCCTGGGACTCAAGTACCCTAGAGGTGAGAAACATGTGATCATGTTTGCTGGTCTCCTATTGGCAATGCTGGGTACTTAGTCGGCGAGTCAGCTGTTGGCACCTGGACCATTTGTCTCACAAAAATACCCCTATAAATTTCAAAATGGTTAAAATCTAAATCTCATGGGATTCTGTACTTTGTTAGGGGTAATTGTCACCAACAATTGCAGGGGAAAAACTTGCCTCAAGTGGGATTCACACGATGGGATTCATGTACCTCACAGGGGGTATTTCTGAGACAAATCCTGCTGAGATTCTGTACTCGAACACAATTTCTTCGTCTAAATTATAGGGATTCATTTCCCTGAAACATGTTTTCCTTCCTGTAATTGTTAAAGACATTTCCCCCTAAAAAGGAATAAAATCGCATGAGACTGAGCCCTGTGAGGTACACGAATCCCACCTTGTAAATTCCACTTCAGGAAAAAGTAACCCTGCATTTCAGACGAAGAGAATGTGTTGCAGTAGAGAATCTCAGCAGGATTTGTCTCCCTGTGAGGCACAAGAATCAAACCGTGTGAATTCCACTTTAGAAGTCTCTACGTCCGCCAGTCTACTTTTCTGTTATTATCAATTCGGACGGCATGACCCTAGTTATGTGTTTGTGTCCTGTTCTATCCTGTACCCCCTGACCTCTTCACATGGACAGTGAAAGGGGTTCTAAAGTGGGATTCACACGGTAGGATTCATGTATCTCACAGGGATCAAAATCTCATGCGATTCTGTTCCTTTTTAGGGGGAAATGTCTTTAACAATTACAGGGGGGAAAACACGTATCAGGGAAATGGAATCCTATAATTTAAATGAAGAAATTGTGTTCGAGTAGAGAATCTCAGCAGGATTTGTCTAAAAAAAACACCCTGTGAGGTACATGAATCCCATTGTGTGAATCCCACTTGACAACACAACATACCAGGCATACTTCTCGGTTCGATCACATTGCCTTCAGGAGTAAATATTTGAACATATTGGGATATCGCCACACCAGAGGTAACACAAACATGATAAGAGATATCAGTGTCACACTACAGAACGATGACACATAGCCTGAGAGCACGTATCAAAGGACAACGTCAGAAACACACACACACTAATATGCACTCTATAAACTGACTTACTGGAAAACGTAGAAGTGCTTCGAGATGGTGAAGTAAGGAAAAATCAACCGTGCGTTATCCAAAGAAACAGAAGGAGCTGTTGTCTGGTGTAGGTATAACGTAGGTATAAGGTGGAGGGTGGGTATGTGCAACTTATCTAAGGGAATAGATTAACTGTGTGGCAAGCCTTTTCATCAACCATTCCCAATTAAATGAAATTTCTCAATGCTCAAAAGAATGTCCAGTTTTATCATTTAATGATACATATAATAGTTACTATGATTTCATGGCAATGTGACTATACCAGTTGATGCCTGCATATGATATTCATCTGAAGGTAATTTTTAAAAACAGTTTCGGTAGAATGACAATAGTACATACACAACATAACCTGTTTCTGATACTAGTGGACGTATCCTCCGCTAGTTGACATGTAGTAATATTTGAGCATGAGCGAGGATATCGCGTGGAGACAGCTCCAATAAGGATACACACACTAGTATGAGAAACAGGTTAATATATTATTGTTCGTCACTGCAAATTTAAGTTATCAGAGAGAAGAAAAATAGACCATCGATCCTTTCATGCACGACTTTGCATCTCCGAACTAGATATACGTTTATAATGCCAGGTTCAGAGGTGGATAATATGAGAAAACAGGTTTACTGAGACCGTAGGACTGCCATTTGAGGTCTTTTGAATAAAAAATACGGCCTGACGCCACAGGCTCAGTTTTCTTATTACTATACACCTCCTAATCGTTTAATAACTTTTCTGCTCTGTTCCAATACAAAACTGCTGCTATTCACTACGGCCTGCTGTCATGGCGGGCGCAAACATTATTTATACTACACCTATAACAGCGGGTAGAATTTAATATATGTTCGGCCATAGGTGTATAGCAATAAACAATAGGATTGTGTGAAATATTGTAGTTGGACTACAAGGATTTCGTTTAGATTTCGTTAGGTATCATAGAGTCTAGGACTGAGTGCAATTGTGTAGGTTAACATGTATTAGTAAGCATCATTTGCAATATTGGAGGCATGTGAGAATTGTATAAAGTTCATGTATATGTAGGGTTTCACACGATGTTAGTAGGGTATCAAAACTGCCAGGAATGCCAGTTACTGGATAACAGATAGAACAGCAGGGGATGCGTCCCCAACAAACATAATTAAGTGACGTCAGTAGACGCTGGCGCATGGTGAGTTAGCCAATAAGACTGGAACATGCCCCAACTCCTAACTCGGGTGAGCTAAAGTGCCCTGAGGCGATTGGCCGATGGTAGAGAACAATGAATGCAAAATGAAATAAAAGGTGAGGTTTCTAAGAGTTCGGGAGAGATCATTGAGCCCAGAGCAGAGAGAGAGAAATGAGAGTGCATGCCAACATAGACGACAGACCAGGAGGAGCAGACCGATGGACAGATACGAAGTTTGAGTGAACTTTGTGAGACGCTGCAGCAATGATTTGGCAGGTCTCAACTTCGCATAGACTGTACAGTCCACGCTGCACGACTGTTATCTTTGCACTCTCCTCTAGCTCCATGCTTGACTGACCCGCATCATCCTGTGAGTAACGACCTCATTTTCATTTGTGCAACCATCCGCTCAACTTTACAGGTTTTGGTCTTACTTCATTTGTGCAACCATCCACACTCACACTAAGCCATCTCCTTGTTTGTTCAACAGTTGTGATTTTGGTTCATTAGATTGCAATGGGTATTTTGTTTCATCATGTCATTGAACAATTGTGCATATTTTCTTCATTTCATTGTCTGAAATGTGTAAGCCGTTATAGTATTTGAAAACTGTCATTTGTGTAATTGGGTGACCGTATCCTTAGATTAGCATTACAGCACTCAAGTCCTAGGGGATATGACCATGTTTGAATCCTGAGAATAAAACCTTTCATGAAACATTGCTCCCAAACTTTGCTCAAAGTTGTGTTTTAATGTTGAAGTTAAAAGGTTTAGTCTAACCCTCTCACAGATATTTTAACAATTGCATGGATATGGTAAAATAAATCACTATGCACATACATCCACCTGAAGGCCAATCTTATCTATATTCTAAGTCTATAATCAGACGGTAGTTTATGAATTCGTTATGAACCTCTGACCTTTAACTAAACGCTTCCAGATATACCAAAACACTGGATATTGAAGCCTCATACCCTCTTTTTCTGTATAATCCAGCTATAACGAAAACTACTTATAAATTGTACCAGTGCAAAGCTGTGCCCTATCCTCGTGCCTTCCGACATATGTTGTTACACAACCTTTAATCAAAATATAGAGATACATGTTGTCTGATTCGAACATCCTTCACGCTAATCATTTATTAAAAATTATTTTCTATTCATGAACAAACATAACGACATATGATTCACCAGATTGCCCAGCGGTTATACTGCGGTCATACTGCCTATACTGGGGATGTCGGTCATTAATTACCTGCCTATAATCAACAATATCTAAATTATTCATATCCCTAAAAGTCAGTTTGGAGATCTGGTATCTTTCCTTATATTTTTTCCGCAAACCGTAGATAATAACATGATCTGTTAATAAATAGTTAATATTACCAGATTTCTGAACAAATTTTGAATTAGTGTAAATATGGACGATAGTGCTCTTACCATTCGGATATAAGACGGTCTCTTTAGTTTGAAGCATAGTTAAACGACTTGTTATCAGAAATGTCTTTAAGGCTATACATTTTTACAAGTTTTTGTCCTACTATTAATGTTAAAATCCCCTAATATCCAATTTTCTTTTAATTCATATCATTTATGATTTTATCTAGATATTCAAGACAAGGGGCAACATTGTCTCCCGTTGGCCTATAAACACACTTATTACCAATAATCGTTTACGATCCGGCACTGTTAGTTTGCAGGTCAGACATTCTATAAGGTCAGTAGAGACACAGTAGTCATGATGTTGGGTAACAAAATTATGGTAAGTATCTAAAAAAATATAAGGCCGCTCCCGCCAATCATATCGGCTACAATAAGAATTGATACACCGGAGTGGCTATAATCACGAACGAAAAACGTGCAAATTGTAAGCATGACATCATAGCAAGAATGCCCCTCGCTTGCGTATCTCCTTTCAGGATAAAGAAGGTGCCATCCGTAACACGGACATGTACGTTACACAAGTATCTGGTCACTATGATCATAAAGTGTTATAATAACCCCTCACTTAATGAAACTTGATGGCATGAATGACAAAACAGATTTTCTGATACGTAAATCGCTATATATGAAGTATGATCTGGTGAGACAGATATGGCCGTAGCGGCGCGCAATACTGAATATATACATGGACTCTGAACCCGACAAAAACCCGAAGTGTTGTAGACTAGATAAATTTGCTACCTACCACGTCTATATGGGCCAGACAAGGATAAGGTGGTTTACGTTTCCAAAAACAAGTAAGGATAGATGGTACAATGGTACACGACCATGTGTAAAATAAATATGACATAGACCAACCTAACAAGAGTAATGATGAGGTAAGTAAGCCTTATTTCTCCAGACGTGTGCCTATGTTGAGGGGTGGGAAGGCTTTAACTTGCTTTGACAATGCTGTTTCATTGAATCTAGTAAATATAAACTCTCAAGACCACTTTGACCTTATCTTTTTACCAATGACCTCTGAGCATCTTATCTCCGTTGCCGTTTTTCACAGAAAAAGGCTTCTTTCTGTTTATAAATACTGTACACATCTTTTCCCGATTTGTGCCGCAGAAGCCATAGATCTGGGCACTGTATATGACTATTATTAGTACATTGTATTATACTGTGCTCCAGACTGTGGCGTGTCAGTGCTTTTTGGGCTATTCATTTCCATCCCCTGGGAGAGAACGCATTATATCCCGAAGGCGGCTTTATTTCATATATAATTTCAAGAGATGTTGGTTGATGTTGGTTGATTCAGTGTATGCAGGGATTTACATGATTGTTACTTAAATTCAAAATTTGTTTTAAGATAAGTTTCCATTTGATTCTTCATCTAAATTGGTGCAATAACTATTGGTATACCGACAAAGAAGTTCGAGCTTTTTGAAAACATGGTGTTTAGGCTGAGAATCAGAACTCGCGCAATGCCTCTAGCTAAGCACAATATCTCTTCTCGGCTATGATAAGGCCCGTTTCCATTGGTGTAGTTTTTTTAGTTCTCCTAATAGCCTATTTTCATTTTGCGTCAGCATTGCTAAAGGTCCGTCGGTGGTCCCTGACTGTATATCGGTGATGGCCAATGGAAATTGGCTATTAGGAGAACACAAAAAAATCTACACCGTTTTCGTCGGCCGATGGAAATGGGCCTACATATATCTACCTACATATATCTACCACAGGTCAAGTGCGTAGCAACACTGCAATACGGTGGTCTGGCTGAGTGTTGCTATATCGCACTACACCTTTTCCCACTACACTCCGCAACGGAGATGGCAGCCTAAAGTTTATATATATATATATACAAATACGTGTCTGATTATGAACAGATACATGTAAATCTAATATACTGCTGAATCTATGATTCCATGGAATCATTAGATCTATCTCGATGTGGGTAACTTAATCCTCGAATCAATCCCTAGAATAATACTGTTTTAGCAGGATCTTTCTATTATGTCGTTCCTAGTTTATATATACCCTGGATACATTACAGGGTGATTCTAACTTCTCGCAAATCGGTGTGGTCTGATAAATGACGATGACCTCTGCGTGAATAATTCCTACAGTTGCTACTTAGTGTGATGTTACCTTATGCTCAAATATTAATGTTGCTGGCAGCTTGTGCGGAAACGAAATTCAATTCACTTCTTAATGTGAAAGTGACCAACAATAATTCTTTCTCGGTGGGCCTATTTTAGGTAGCCTTCTACAGGAAATGTCGGTACGTTACATCCTTATTTCTTTATCTCGCCCAACATGCCAACAGTTTGTGTCAACATGCCTTGACAGATAGTGCAGGGTATTTTTATGCAATGTCACTTGCTCCTTAAGAATGTGCGTATATTTTGGTTTCTTTGTCCCCGCATTAGAGTATCTTGAAAGCACACGTCATCTGACACACGATCCAACACTGAAGTCGAGGAGTTGCAAACAAACATGACTCATTGCAACGGCCCGTAGAAAATATTTCCGGGAGTAAGTCACTGTTTACTTAGATATTTACATAAAGTTCCAGCTCTGATTGGTCAGGTTCAAACTACACTGACCAATCAGATACACCAATAGCACAGTGTGACTTGAACGGTACAAACAAGCAACATGGTTGTCCCCTAAGGTTGCACGAAATCTAATGCTCACCCAGTGAGGACCAACCATCGAGATTATGGAAATCAGTATCCTATAATGGAAGGTCATTTGAATAGTCTACTTGCTGTTTTTGATGGTCGCGTGTCGCTGGCCGTCTAGCGTGCCATTAGCATTGGTTTCATGGTAAAGTGATAGCCGGGTACCGGAACATTAGGTAGTTTTAATGCTACATGGACCTCTATGATATCACAGCCACTATTGCAGAAATAATTATAGAAAATTTTGAAACCAAAAGAAATCGTTCCTATCGTATCTATGTATAGACTAATTTGAACATTTTAAAATGCAACCTTGCAACATATATACGTATTTATATACATGAGCAATTATCATGATAGCCAAAATAAACTGTTATTTGGGCATGTACTAAGCGATTATTCTCCATCAAAACAGTGACGTTTTGCGTCCTATAGTCATCCTGTATAGGAGATTTACTACCTGTTCTCACGCCAAACAGCCGTTACCTTTCCTGACCTACTTAGAGCAGCTCAGATCTCAAGAAGCACCTCCGCCTATAACACAGGGCTTAGCCTTCACAACAAATGCACTCAAGCCAAGAAACAGAATCTCACTTTAAGTCATATCCATAGTGAATATATATCAAAAGTAAAATCGGGTCAGCCAGATTCTAAAAGAAACATTCAAACCCGAACTTCCGGAATACCAAACGATAAAAAAAGGTCGACTAGTTTAGCTATCATGTATGTTTACAATTGTCCCCACTCCCATACTCATTAAACATTCATACTGTGTTTGAATGCTCTGTTCCTGGAAATGTAACCGATATAAAAGCCATGACAATATAATTGTGGCGCATTATAGTGAGAGGGTGATTGGCCTCGCAATGGAGCCTGCATGTAATCTTCGCCCAAAAGCGGAGAACTATGCTTAACAATTGTCATTGGCGGGCGGCAATATTTAGCATGTGACCACTCACACCCACAGTCTAGGGTGTGGGAGGGTGGCTGGTGGTGTGCGGCGGAGGGGGATTGGCATGGCTTAGTCACCCGGGGCCTATAGGCGGGTCTGCTGCTCTATGCTGAGGAATAGCAAGGGAGTGTGGATCGTAGCCAACACCGGAGAGATGAGGTTGGCTTCTCAACAACCCTGCAGGTTTTTACTAAGCCGGACAACGTAAAACAATCTATTGTCACACAAACACATAAACATTATATTCATGATATCGTAATGCCTCTAAGGCTGTTTATTTATATATAAACACATATATGTTCGATACGGAAAATCAGAGATGATATAAACATGTATAGGTCCTAGAGTTTATCCTCGTTGGCGAAAATAAAGATTTACGGGAGCATAAGGACCTAGCACAATTATTCCTTTATTGTATTCTAAATCTATGCCCATAGGATTGTGGATCGTTGTCTCATTGTGAATTCCGTAGGAAAGCCGCTAATTGCTTATTACAGTATTTACACTCCACAGAATACTGTGGCGGTGGGATCTGTGCAACAAAAACAATACCCATCATTCACCATTTCCGCATCTGAAATGGAATATCCATTTCAACTGGGCGATGCCTTTGTAGTTTGAACTTAGCGACACTGTGGGTAGGTTAATCAGTCATTGACCTGAATATGAGAATCTTTATATCTCCCCCCAAAGGCTTGCCATAACTAAATAACACCACAATGTCCCATAAAGATTCGCCGACCTTTTAGGGCGACCATTACCTCATGGCATTCCCAATAGATGTAAGCCAATGCCTGCAAGTGTTGCCATGCAATGACTGGATATAATTCATATCAATGAAGCTGATATATTGTGTTCAGAGCAAGAACAAATAAAGATATTTCATATCGTGATGTACAATAATGACAATGTCCGAACCCGATTTTTAATTGTCCAATCCACGTTTATTTTGGTGCATATATACCGAATATATAACACCTTGCTACCACTGTTGAATAAGGTTAATAATGCATTATCTAGATGTATGTTTACACAATTATGTGCCACTTTCCTGACAATGTTTCCCTAATCGTGACCTGTACGCTAACAGAGGGCAAGCTGTCGAGAGAGGAAAACATTGACCACACGCAGAAATATGAGGTAGACAAGCATTAGGGGGTTAATAAAGTGATGCTTAGATGTGTTCGGGATACATACATATATAAATACTAATCGGGCTAGGTCTATTTTCAGGATGATGGAATTCCGTGAAAGGAAGTACAATGCACCGCCTACACACGCGACTTAAGCTAGGCAACCTAGTTTGTTTGTTTGTTTGTTTGTGTAGTTTTACGTCGCGGTAGGCTAGTTACATCCTTTTGAGACTGGCTAGGCAACCTGTTGATACATTCATCCTTCACCGCTTGTTTGTTTGTGTAATTTTACGTCTCGGTAGGCTAGTTAAGTCCTTTTGAGACTGCCTTCACCGAATCGAACCTTCACGACAAACTCTTGGTCTAATTAACCTCGAGGAAACAGTTTTTTATTATCCTACCAGAATAGCATGCATGATAGTGGTCAGAACCAGCAAAAGCAAGTATTCGTTATCTATATAGGCCTATATGATATATCAGATCTACATCTACTTCAATACACCAATGCCTGAGGGTCAAAGGGTTAACTTAAACCCTATTCCACTACCCTCGTGATGGCAATCGAGGGATGCACGTGGTCGGGAAGGGGTGACCTTTATACATGACCTCCTCCCGGTAATATTTACGGCGTATCATGTGCCATTTCAACTAACAGATGACCAAATGTGCCCAGTCTTTCCTGTACATAAATATCACACACATGCGTTTGGCACCAAGTATTAGGACTCTGTACATGGACCTACATACATGCTGGCATGCAGCATTGGCTGTCAGTTGACCTAATGACCCGATATAATGTTGAATATTTTTAAAAACAAACTGTTTGTTCTACAGGCTGATGTCACTGTGGTAATCTACAGACATGCTGACAGTTATTTACAGTAACTGGAACCTTACCCGCAGGATGTCGGAACAAAACAACCGCTGTAAAGGACATCTCTCCTGTTGATTCCTTTCTTGTGGAGGAGGCTCCATGGACCAGCTGCTACTGCAATATGTGAATGCTACATGGTCACAATCAGCTGTTGACAGGCCCGGGGAAGGGGCAGGGGCCTGCCGGCAATGAGGGTCTCAGCGGCGGAGGGGCGCGGACAGGCCCGCCCGCCCGAACACCAACACATGGTCGTCACTCAGGAGGACGGGACGCTGGAGGAGGGGCCGCGCAGTCAACACGTGACGGCGCTGGTATCCGGGTGACAGCTCCTCCTCCAGCCGCTGGTTCCAGCGGTACAGCTCCTGCAGGCAGCAGGAATATGCCGTATTTACGGACGCCGGTAAACAGCGACAGGTCAATATTCCGGCATGACTTAGGAAGGATCCCCGACTCTAAAACCCGGGCACCGTGCACTGACGCCCTTTGGCGCCCACTGACGCCCACACACCAGCAGGCGCCCACTCACACAGATCACGCCAGACCAAGCCGTAAAGCGCTGGGTTTCCTGCAATAACTGCAGCCGACTGACAGTTTGAGTATGCATAGATAACGTAGAGCCTATCTGCACAACTCCAGCTAGTTATACCGCCGCCCCAAGTCCGGACATCCACATTGTTATTTCCCAGCTGAGCAGTTTAGCTGCTACTTGGAGTACGTCAGAGTGGTAGACTCAACCTGTGCTGGTTCAGATTGGCCTTTATCCTCATAGGGGATACACTGAAGGCACCATTGTAGAAGTGTTCAGAGGGTTGAGAATAGACACAATGCCCATATCTATTGACTATACAGGTATTTGTGACTGTTTTGTTACCTAAAACATACTTTGGAATGGTAGGATTGACAGACACTATTAAAAAACAAATTTAATTATTTCGGAATTAAAAAACAATATTCCTGATTAAGAAACTTCTTCACACACTTTTCATAAAAAATGCTTTCATTGGTGGACTAATCTAAATAAAGAAAGCAATACACTTTCTCATTTTACCCTGAACAGATTTATCATTGGTATTTATAGACAGAGAACATTATAATGTAACAGAAAATGAATATTACTAGGGGTTTCTTGCCCACACCTTCGGCTTTGGAGTAATTGAAACCTGTAAAAACATGTTATGTTACATTACTTATGAATCCTTCATTATATCATCTCGATGTAATTATCTCATATGTAACTTTTTATGTAAAAAATAATATATATAGACAACTATACAAGCTTGAGCTACGGTCAGAAGAAACCATATAATACTGTGGTAAGAGGAACACCGCGACTAATGTAAGCGAACTTGCCAGTCTAAATAAATAAAAAAAGAAGTAAATTCAACCATTTTGGTGTAAGTATTCAAGTGATTTACTAAGTCCCTAGAGCTTTAACTAGAAAAACAATTTTCAGTATGAAACGTTCGGTATGTGGATTTTAAGGCCCTAAAAGATAAGTAACTGCAAATTTTCCCAGGGAAAGTCAAGAATGCTTAGAATAATTCCTGAAAATATTGGCTTCCTGCTACATAAACTCCTGTATTTAATTCCCAGTATGATGCATTACATTTTATACTTTTTAATACCAAACATTCCTTAATGCTAACAAAATAGTACTTCTCTCCAGATTTTGCTTAAATCCAGCCTAACTTCATTCTTACCATGGTGCCAAATCAATATTTAAACTCACATGAGAGACCTCATAATTTCCATTGTGTTAGATAATAGACTTTGCTAGACTAAGAGCATTCTTAAGAGCAAAACTTATGCTTTAACAAATTCTAAAGAATGACACAGTTTTATACCGAACTTTTCTTCGGAATGTAAGGTATTTTTCAATGTTGTGCCATAACTGAACCATAGATAGCAAATGAGTATAATTACATTTTTCTTGTAGGCAAAATATGTATTCTTATAGGAAATAGGATTGTCCAACAAATAGTAAATTAGGTTTTTTTTTGTTCCTATTCTGCAATTGTACTTGTTTTTCCATACAATGACCCATATACATATATGTCCTTCCGTGGTAGACAAACATTAGACAAGACATCTTATCACCATTCCGGCAGGGATTGTCATCTCGGCAGATAAAAGACACGTGTGAGCGTCAGGTTTAGCCAGGTTTAGCCAGGCAGAATTAAGATACACGAGATTAATCAGAAACCTTATCGTGTGGCTTCTTGGATATCCACAGTCATTCTTTATCCTGACTTGATTAATCATCGTCTGCATAATTTCCAATAGCTTTCTTTCATGAACCCGTGCTCCTCATGAGTCAGATCAATCTGTATACTTATACCGGGGACACACCAAGCGAGTCAAGGTGGCGATCTCCAGAATCGCCAACACAAAATAGCATGTGAGATATTATTTCATAGGAATATCTCTCGTCGATAGTTTAGCAAATCACAAGCAATGATAAGGTGAAACATGAAATAACAGCTCACATATAGGCCAGTTTGTGTTGGCGATTCCGGAAATCGCTGCGTTTCTCGCTTGGTGTGTCTCTAGCTTAAAGCCTATTAGACATAGACCCGACCGCTGTGCCCAATTCTACCTTTGCCCGACGGATCCGTCGGGTCTGTGACAATCTGTGTCAATCTGGTCCATGTTCGCACTTCACTGACCTGATTTTATTACCTTTCTCGACGCATCGGGCATTACTACCATGTCAGATATGACCGACTCTCACCGACCTTAGGATTTTGGTGTACACACTTCACTGACTGTTCCCGATTCCGAGCAGGCCCTTTAAATAGCGATGCAATCCATCCCACAGTCCGATTTAGAAGTGCCTAATTTCGATTTGTAGGTGAGACAGAGCCGATCATAGATCTGAAAATCGTTTTCTGATATCTTAAATAGAACAGAAATTATCAAACTTATCATTATTGCCTATATATACTTATCACCCGGCCCGGGGCCCAGCCGGGCCTGGCTCCTGGTCACTCTCTTTGATCTCTTTGATCTCATTTGGGGTCTATTTACGAGGTTTTAAAAGGAGGAGATGTGATCGGGAATAGTGGGGATGTCGATGTCTTATAGGTATAAGACATCGACATATTATTCCCGACTCTCACCGAGCCAATGGTCGGGATGAATTGGGAACAAAAGTCGATGTCTTATAGCCTTAAGACAGCCTTCGTCTGCAAGGGAGAACTGGTTCAACAGTTAGTAAGAACGTGAATAGATACCCTCTAAAGAAATAAAGTAAGCTAGAAGTTTAGACTTTCAATCAAAGTTGAATTCTGGCTAGTGAACTATTCAGTCTTCCTTAATATGGCAGGTTCAATAGGATATGGTATTTCGTTGCCGTTACATGTAGATGCCTCAACTGCTGATACTGTCAGGTTTGATGGCAGTACTACTCCACAGTGAAATTGCTTTTACAGCAAACTACAACTCAAACTACGGAATGTAAACGATTTTTTAGAAACAGCATGAATTCTTAAAGTATTAGTAAATGGATTTCAAAGATATACTGTAAAACTAAATATACCTCCAGTGAATATGCCATGGTAACGTCGAAACATAAGGTATTTTCGGCCTTTTAGAAAAAGTTGAAGTACTACAGCATATATTTCAAAGGCAATTCTTAAATGGCATCCCTTTCATCCTATGGTTAAAGAGATGACCCTCTTCTAAAAAGGCAATTCTTAAAAGGTCTCCCTTTCATCCTACGGTTAAAGAAATTACCCTCTTCTAAAAATACATCACTTCTATGTATATCTCCCATATGAAGACTACCGCGGTGTTGACAGCCGACGTTTGATCATCTAGATGAACGAGACTGTAGTAGCCGGCGATGTGAAGCGCAGGTAATTAATTATATAGATGGCCCATCATAAACTGATGATAATAATAGACCATGAAAACAACAAGATGGTCTTCTAATCATTACACCCCTAAGAGTTTTGGGGGAATGTTATGGGACATTACATGATCAATGAACATGACGGTTTACTTTGTGATGTGCCTGATGGCCTACCCTTTTTAGACTGTGATATATACCCTAACCACGTTTGACACAGACTGGGTATTTTCTTTCGCGTCAGGCGTCTGCCTCAGGCAGTTGTTTGGGGGTAAACTGCAGGCTATTGCAGAACCACAAGGTCAGTGAGGACGCTGGATCAACTGATTGTCAGCACAAGAAACACCTTATTCCACTGTGCATGATATGGTTATCGTCAACCCTGTGTCTGCCGTCATAAAAGTAGGATTTAGCTTTGAGCCAGGTTCTAGATTATTTGGTGATTTTATATTTACAGTAAAAGTAGGCATGTTGTTTGGTTTAGATAAAATTTGTAGTTCTGAGAGCGTGTGGATTGGCCATTATCGCCACAACAACATTATCATCTCAACCTATTGTAAATAGGATGGGGGGCATCGAAAGGAAGTCGGTCAAAATGTTCGTAAAGTGGATTCCAGCCAAAGGTTGTGCCTGTAGACCATTTGTATTACCGGTGGTCCAGTCTTTTATTTTTATATCTACAAACCTCCATCAGACTTACATTAAAAGTGAAGATTCCGACGTACAATACAGAAAGAGAATACTGCATTTCCAATAGAAGAGCTGATTTACAAATTACTTGTGTTTTCTAAGGGCAATACGATGATTAGTACAGATTAAAACTCGGACAGAGGACACATTGTTGGCATATCCTCTACGTTCTTTTCTTTGTGATTGTTCCAGGAAGTCGATGGCTCTGCAACAATCATTCTGGGGACCATCTAACATTTTAGTTTCTATTGTAGTTGTGCTAAAAAGCGATCACGGGTTGTTTTCCCCTTTTATAATAACAATAAAAGTATATTGTTGGCTTGATATGTACAAATTGACTAATTCGTTTGTCGCCTAGTAAGCAGTGATTGTCATTAGTGATGCCGGGAACACACCAAGCGAGTAAAGGTGGCCATCTCAGGAATCGCCAATATTTTTTTCATAGTAATATCGCCCGTGGATAATTTAGTGTATCAGAAGCAATAATCAAGGGAAATATGAAATAATAGCTCACATACACGCCATTTGGTGTTGGCGATTCCAGAAATCGCTGTGTTTCTCGCTTGGTGCGTCTCCGGCTTGATGCATGACAGTGGGAAGACGCCGGATCTATTATGACATATATAGGAATGTTTAGTTTTTTTCCAAATCTCCTTCATCAGAATCTTCAAATCTTAGTAAGTCAATTTTAGTTTGGGGCTATATACGATAGTACGGTTAGAAAATCTGTTTGGTAAAAAGAAGGAACTATCGCTCTTGAAATTATTTGACAATACACATGTATATACCAGAGTATAGCTATAAGTAAGTGCAATGTTTTCGTTAAAGCTTGTCCAATATGTCGAGTACAACATATAGTTATTGACCAAATTTCGAGAATACCAAATGAATAAACCTCTCTGTTATACTTTCGTAGTAAGAAAAAACCTCTCCACAGGCTTATGGCAGAGGTGTGCTTCAGTTTATCCTGTCTTTAGTTCAGTAATAGTAATTTTAGGGGTTTCCCCTCTTAATCATGACAAACAGGATTCCAGGAATTCTACATGGCGGCTGTCATCACTAAACGCACTGAGTGTATTGAAGGGTGCTGACCTTCGACCACCTAATATAAGATCAAGTATTGAGTCAATGAGACGACAGTCTGGGCGGATGTTGTGGAAGCACCATGGCTTTTAAGCATCCCTGCCAGCTACCGGTTGATAACGTCACAGATGGTACAATATTGTCTTCTCAACCCGTATGGAATACCAATGTCTTCTTGATACCATTGTTATGCGCACAATCGACGGGTAAATGGGACTCCATTTAATCGTCAGGGAGAAGTTATTCACAAAGGTACCAGTGACCATATCGGATTTGGATGGTTCATGGTGGATTTAAATAAATATATTAAGATTTAATCACAAGTACATGTAAACATAATAATAAATCCCAGTGATCCAAATATTAACATAAAACAAAGATGCATGGAGGGAGGTGGGGATCCAAAACAAAATAGAATCCGTCTTTTCATGTGAAACATAGCAATGAACAATCATGGTACTATATGTAAGTAAACTTTTCTTACCTTTATGCGAATTACTATGTCTCTTCCAGAATGGACTGCCGCACAAACATCTTGTCCCTGACCGCGCCCCTCCATGCACGTGACGTCACGTAACGTCCGGAGACGCGCCCCCTGGTGGCAGATCCCGGTAACAAAAGGCCCCACGCTGGTTCCCTGTGGACAGCTGTATCTTGTACATGGAGCGTCCGGGAACCGGCTTGCTGGGTGATGTTGGGGGCGGGGGTTAGGCAGTGTGAGGCATGCTGGCGACGTGCGGCGTGCGGCATCGTCCGTTTAGCACGGCGCCGCGTGCAGCAGGCTAAATATAGCCTCCGCGTGAGGGCCTCGGAATAAGGGCTTGGCCCTGCCGAGCCTCGTGCCGGGCCCGGGCTATCAGACTGATGTATAGCAGCACCCCGGCACGAGCCTCTCCCTCCCCACACAGACCGAACAACTCAAGAGACGGGCGCACGCTCTGGTAGGCGTGCGTGCTGATCGCTGTTATCAACTTCGCATCGTGTCGCCCGGATCCACGAATAAAAGAGCTGATGTAAGAGCCTGAGGAGGATAATAATAGGGGCGCCAATGATCCCACAATCACGGCAGCATACAAAATGCTGTCTTTAAAGCCCAATCTGCACCGTGGAGTTTGCATAAATATACGCACATTGGTGTGCTTTTACAATGGAAAAGTTCCCACCCATTGCAAAACTGTTTTTCTGAGATAAACTATACGTTGAATGATTCCCTTTGTTATACAGACGACGCAAACAACAAGTGCATACGTAGACAATAATAACTGGTCTCAGATACAAGCCAGTGTATGCTCCGAGGAGTTGACGCGTAATAATATCCGAGCGCATGCGAGGATATTGCACAGAGGCAACTCCGAGGAGCATACAATTTCTTTCATCTGAAACCAGTCTGGCTCGTATTTGTTATCCACCTTTCCTGACAAATGGGGTATCCATATTAGTTCATTTTAAGTACGCACTATTTTTTCATACGAACTATTTCCGTGTGCGCCGGGTTTTACATCCGACGCACAGGCAAGTGTATACAAAGCTAGAATGTTGCATAAAAGTATGTATTTGAAAAGCTATTATCCATGAGAAGCAGAAATATTTACCAAGTGGAATTTGCTGCCTAAAGGAGGCCATGAAAACGTGGCAAACACATCCGACTTCAACTTAAGGCAACTTAATGGATTGGCTTCCTAGGCATTGGGATTTTCCTTTAAGGAACCCTCTATGGTCATAAGTGTCTGGTGTTGGCATCGTTACTGTAAACTAGGAGCAAATAGTATGTTCATCATAGATGAATGAGCGTGAAATTATAGATGTATAACAATTAAAATGTTTAGGTTACATTTAGTGTATGGATAGATTTCTGTAACCCACTTTCACCCAATTAACTTGCCATTTCTGCAACTGCCTATCAAAACACATCAAGCACCAGTGGGTCTTGAGGTATTTTGGTCTTGAGTGACTGGTCATGGTCAGCTGGGCATGCCTCTAAGATCCTGAGACGTCGGCTCCCTGACCCGTCTTCAATATTACAGTGAATAGCATGCAGATAATAAAGGGATAGTTTTATGCACTACCCTGAAAGTCTATATAGGACCACTCTAACCTCTAGGCAATGTATATAGTGAGTGCAAGCACACTCTGAAAAGAGCTTTTATGTGTTGGAGACTCTGCTGTTGACATTGTCATTTGCATGAGTTCCTATCGCTTTGAAGACATGTACATGTATATTATACTCTTCGTTTTCGTTTTTGTTTGGTAGAGGGTTGACCTGTGCCATCCTTAAGTTTCATGAGGTTGAAGGCAAATAGGAACCTGGATTCTTTCTATATACATGTATGCATTTGCATATTCAATTCACCGTATCAATCGTATTTTAGACGAATTTGATACCATTTGGTAAAAAAGTGCATTTTATATTAATTTAAATTATTTCAACCTGCTTACTAACATAAACTGATAGTAGTAGATACATGTATTACTTATCATTATTTGAAATAAATACAACTTTAGAATGTTGCCTAATTGAAAAAAAGAATTCTGGCCTTCCTATGGAAGATTTCGGCTCGTGTGTAAATAGATTGCCTTTTCTGGCAAGGTTTGGTCAGCACTGCACACACAACCCTCTCTATTTGTTCAACTTGATCATTACGTCTCGTTCAATGGTCAAATGGCTCTCAAATCAATATGTGCCCGTTGGGCATTCCCTGAGTTGGGTACAATACACTCACGGCTCACCACTCCCTTACATAGCGGAGGAGGGGCGGGCCTGGTCGGGTATGTCCCCCGGGAGACCTTCCCGCCGCCGCGACCCTGGAGCCGCTCCCTCCGACGCCCCTGCTGCTCCCTACTCCCCTCACGTCTGCACTACCTCTCACTAGAGTCTCTATCACTCTCCGTTGACAAGTTTGAAACCCAGGTCTTTTATCTCGATGACATCTCGTAGTGAACACATGTGACCCCAATCTGTCTAAATAACGCCTCGGTATGTTTAAAAAGTGAGACCGTTGAAGATTTATAAACACGAGGAACCATCGCCAGAAATTACCGCAGATAATAGTTCTGCCAACAAGGTTAAATACAGAATAGCAACAATTCACAAATATATTCTTTTTTGCAGAACTGTGCAGAACCACAAATGGCTTTGAGTTGCCCTTCTTCACAGTATCTTTTATTTCATGCATGATGAACCAGAAAATTACCAACAGAGATAGGTCCGATCATTACCATTTTCGCAATTCCCTTCCTGGTGTCCCACACTGAACAGCGAGTCTTTTTGCGTATTCTTCTTAAGGTCAAAGTAGAGTTGGTTTTGACCAATATGGGAATCCGACATTGATATACTTAAATCATTCATTGAGGAAGACGAACGTGTTTACTTGGATCAGCTGATTATAATTCAAATTACACAGCGCGCGTTTTCATGACATATATCAATTAATCATGAGGGACAATCCTATATCAGCACAAGCTTTTGTTTACATCATTCGTTCCAGCTTTTGGTCTTTACACAATCTAAAATCTTTTCAACGTTTTCAAAAAACACAGTAAACAATTCCAAATGACAATTCGTAATGATGTGGTCATACTATTGCTCCTTTTTTGTTTTTGTTTTAGATTTTCTATCTACAGTGACCTATGTATATCTTTTCTCAGATCTAAGTTTTTTTGTTTCACCCTTAAATTAGTTGCCACCCTTGTATTCCGACTTACTAACAGTAATCCATTGTATCAGTGTTATCTTATCAGCATCAGGTAATACAGCTGTTAATTTACAGAGCATCGTTAGTTCATTTAAGTTGATCATCTAGATCGTTTGGGCTGTTCTTAGAAAGACCTTGTCTCTTATTGATTGCTCATAGTTTTTTTTTTTTTTTTTTTATTTCAGATAAACACAACGCGCGTTATTAAAGACATAGTCACTTTGTTTGGGACAGCTTTGTGTCCTTAACACCCAATCCTGTGTTGATATTTACCAATACTTTTATGTGCTTGATATTTCTAATGATTTTAAGTAAGAAAGAGTGAGTACTTGCAATAGAGACATGCTTAATCAGAAGAACAGATATGATCTGGACTCGACCATTATTCACATAGAGTTATAATACAATACTATACAGCACTTTCTGTAGTGTAATATCAGTATATAATTGAATACAAGACGTCGACAATATCCTATAGCAGGGACTTTCTATGGGCCGTATGTTAAAATATTTTTAAGTCTTTGCCTACTAGTCAGGGAATAGAGTATAGACCATGCTCTGTGGGAGAGGCTGCTGACATAACGGTCAGCGCGCCTGATTGTTGGCAGATTCACCGGTTTACCAGATCTGAGGCTCTATCATTACCTGAACACCGCCGTCACTATGCCGACAACCTGAGGGAGCTCGACCTACCAAGGGCCATGACACTGATTTACGTTTTCCTGCCCAAAGTCACTGGAATTGGTTTAATATGCCTTGTCTGATGCATTTATAGATAGGCAGAGACAATGGGAACCCATCCACCTTTATCAGGTAGTATGCACAGAGAAAAGATCCATGGAAGTAGAATGTTAATCTGATTCCCAAAGTTCACATTGATGACTATTGTCAGTAGAATTACACATCCTGATTTTCTATTAGCACCACCAAATGTGGGTAGTGCACTTTATCTCAGCCTGGAATAAACGTCCATAGGCTTAGCATTAAGAACTCGTTCTCAACAGGCGTGCGAGAACGGTAACTCGTTCTCAACAGGTGATAAAGAGATAAATATTTCCAGGCTAAGATAAAATCAGAAACATATTCGTGCTTGGTCTGAGTCCCTGTTCACTATCTCGTTTGGAGTGCTTCAGAATATTCACTCGGCTATCGCCTCGTTCATATTACTGCACACTCCAAACTCAATGGCGAACGAGGACACAGACCAAACACTCATCAATTTCCTTCTTAATATTACACATCAAATGATGTCTTATTACTCTAATACAATGTATATAAAACAACATTACGGGCATAACAAAAATGTCAATATAAATGCATGCTGCATCTCCCGTGAAATTAATTTTGCAGTTAACCAATCCAAATAAACATATATATTTTGCATATCTTTTTAGTGTAAAAGAACAGTGTTTTGATATATTTTTATGTGTCATTTCCCCCCCCCTGAGCTTATGACAAGATTCTTATAACAGACATAATTATTATATGTAGACTGATCTACAAAATCGACTTTGAGGTTATATATTTGGTTTCAAAAAACGTCCATAATAACATATTGAAAAGAAACACACAATAATGAATGGTATGGTGTATGGGTGGCAGTAATCTCCGAATAGTTGACACGTTATAATATCCAAACAAATGCGAGGATATTACGTTGTAAACTACGAGGAAATTACAGCAACTTGTACACAAAACCAGTCGTCGTTGTATTTATTATCCACCTACGCTATTAATAACAAGTTTTTTTTACAAAAAATAAAGAAAAGATAAAAAAATATTGCACTTCTAAATCACGCCATAACGCTACAGCACTGTTAAGCATGTTGGTAATTCGGTGAATACTTAAACTAGTATAGAGTTCGCTATTTGTCAATGTTTATAGCATGCAAAATCTTTTATGACAGTGAGTTCTGAGGGTAAAGGAGATTATCATGACTGATTCTAAATAATTGATATTGAATGAATATTGAATAAACTTATTTTGAAGTACATGATGATTTGATCTTATTTTGGATGGGACTCTTTTTTTCTGGAATCTCCGAGTAGCTCATTCCAGGTGTTCTATACATTTTCTATGGCGACTTTGTAATGATAATGGATAGTGAATGATGAAATATAGTAACAAATACATTTAAGAAAATTTTTAACAAATCCACTTGTAGGTATAAAATGGGATTCACACGGTGGGACAAACGGACCTGAGACTGGTGTACTTCACACCTTTGCACCAGTCGGCTACTATTTCCAACTGGGAACAAAGTTTCACAGATTGGGGTGTTCTACAGTCTCAGGGGAACATGGCGGATTCAATTCACATGAGAAGATTTAACAGGTACATAGTCTCAACCCTACACCCCTACACAGGGTACACAGGGTACACAGGGCACACAGTCGCCGACTCAGGGTACTTCCCCGTGTGAATAGGGGTTATTTGAGACCGCTGAGACTCACAGATTGGGGGAGAACGTGTGAAATACATTTGTCTCACCAAAATGTCCCTCTAAATTTTAAACCTTTTTAAAGTCAAAATCTCATGAGATTCTGTTCCTTGTTAGGGGCGATTGTCGCCGACAATTGCAAGAGAAAAAAGTTGTCTCAGCAAAATGAAAGCCTGTCATTCACACGAGGAGATTGTGTTCCAGTACCAAATCTCGACAGGATTTGTCTCAGACAAACGGCCTGTGAGGTACATGAATCCCACCGTGTGAATCCCGTTTAAGGCTGTGCTGTTTATCTAAAAATCAGAGATCGGAAGAACATTGCCGTCCGTGATCCATATGTTTATCACTTTTTCCGCTTGGGGCAGGCATGATCTCTGTCCACATTACAATGAGTGTTTGTCGCACATGCGCAGCGTGAGCTGTGTCGGTGACATCTGGCGGGCAGACAGCGGGGCCAGTGGGGGGAGGACAGGGGTGGGTGGTCCGTGTGTGACCGGGCGGGCGGGGTGTGAAGTGGTCAGGGGCCGGGGTGGAGCTCCTTGCTGCCAGGGGTCAGTACTCGCTCTGTTTGCCCCACTCTCTTCAGCCGCTACCGACCATGCACCCTCAGGGTTCCATTGATTGAATCCTAAGCTAAGCCCTGGGACAGTCAGGAACAATCACGGTTATTGTGTTCACTTCGCGTCCGTACTGACCTCGACGGTCCACACAACTACATGTCTTTATCTTGGGATGCGAACTTTCAAACGTGTCATTCCTGGGGAACTGCTCTATATACCTTGATTTGATTGTTCCCCTTAGATCAAAACCACAAAAACTACAGTTCCTGGTCTGTTAGTTCATCTATATATCTATATATCTATATATCTATATATATCTATATATATCTATATATATCTATTTATATATATACATAATATATATAATATATATATAACGTTTATTCAATGGTATAATTCTTAGGCTACCATCATTATTTCGCACCTTTAAACTTGCCAATGCTTATTATATTTTCTATATCGCCCTGACTTCAAAGTTGAACTTTCATTTTGATAATTCATTTTGTATAAACTACTTTTTATCATTATATTCAATATGTCACTTGATAGACCACAAACAGGTGCAGCTGGATGACAATCACGATATAAATCATTCAGGCTAAACACTGGCCTCACACAACTGGGCGAATTCGGAAACTGTCCAGGCGTAACTGGGGCAGTGTAATATTATACCTACAATTCTTACACATGAAACATTCTGAATGTTAGATTATTTTATTATCGTAATAACGATACATGTTATAAGTGAATAAGTAATAACTTTTTTGTTTTACCAGATCTACAAGAAAACTCAAGTATTGACAGTCTAAATACGATAGTTATATTTGTCTGATTTTTAACATCTATTACTAGGTTTTAGATTGATTACGAGAATACGAAGTACCTCGTATAGATCTACATTGCATATTGAGGCCATCAAAGCTGTTATCTCCTAGTAAGTTTGCTCGGATTATGGATTGAAAAGTGTAAAAACTTTTGATATAGTTCCGAAGTTGATTGAGGTTTTAAAACAGTTTGTAACAATTTTTTTTGTTCGTGCTTCCAGGTATGAGAGACGTTGGAAAAACGAGGGTTTTAAAACAGGTTCAAGATTGTTATCAGTGTTTGGTGTGCGGATTACGCTGTACGTATTGCACATCAACGCTGATTATTCCAGATAAATCGTAAAGCATTGACAAATAACGACATATTTGGATATTTGATCAAGGCCTCTTGTTTCAAGTTAATACATTTCGGGATGGCTGTATAAATTACCTGGCAGGTGAGTGAGTTTACGAACGAGCCAACCGGGCAGCGTCCAGGGCCCGCACTGACCGTGTAGGCGAGCGTGTAACCATGGTAATGAAACAAACCGTGACAAACCACGTCATTGACTTGTCTCCTCCATTCACACACCCTCCCACCCACCCTCCCTCTGTCCTTCCTTATGAGCATATGACCCAAGGGTCACCCCTCGGATTCCTCTGCCTGGAAATGAGGTTCAACTCCCTACACTACTCTAGTCGTCGAAGGCGGATGCGTCCAAAAGAACATAAGCAATTACCTCAAAGCAAGTACCTTTAACAAGAAAATCCTATTGGATATCCATACATTTAAATGTCACACGGAATCATTAGGATGTTGGGATATTCGTTATTACGCGATAGCTAACAGTAACCGAAGCATTGCTGATAAAATACATGTACTATTTCGTGGTCGCTTGCACCCATTTCTGTGCCGTGGGCGACCAGGCCTGTCATCAAATGACAAATAGAAATAACACATTTTATATCAACATTAACTTCACGTGTATTACCCAAAGTAATATAGACATATTCTAAGGACCAAGGTAAATCTAATTATGACCATACACGTTTGGTTTTGCAATTTAATCTGTATGTCCATAGTACTCCATTCATCTTTGCATCCATGGTAAAATATCAGGAGAACGAAGAGGTCCACCTGGTCAAAGAACAAAGTGACCAAAACTACGGCAACCATGCGATAGACAAATTAGGTGTTCATGGAGAGCTACAGCTAGGCTGGAGACGATACAGACGAACAATCCATTACTGCTTTGTGTCTGACTCCTGACTGACCCCACTTCCACTGCAGACACATTAATTATATGGGCTGTCTGTTCACATCTAGCGCAATGGTTAACTCACTCATTCCATATTTTCTTTAATTCAATCAACTTATATCTCAGAATATACCGCTTATTTAATCTTATATTGACTTACAAAGATATCCTACCTGTACATAAATAAGATGTTTGCTAGATTGATTTTCTAAACAGATTTTATTCATAAAACGCTTTGTTTACGCGATTATTTGATAGGAGAGCGAGAAGAAAAAGCAGATGACAATCGGCGAGATTGGGCGGATAATAGGTTGGCCGTTAATAAGGGCTTCGGTCCGCATGGGCACATTATCACGTGAATGGTAGGCGCTGACTTGAGCCGGACGTAATGATGTCTACTGCCCCCTTCCAATCACAGCTTACAGGAGGCAAAAATCCCCCACCCCTCCATCCCCACCCACAGTACTGCTGGCCTGTAATGGCTAGCCGCTGGACCCTGGGAGATTTCCCTCTCCCTCTACTCAGTCACACACCCACCTCCTGTTGTGTGTAGTACCTGCAAATATCGATCACTTCTGTCCACTGAACTCATAAGTAGAAAGGCCCTCCCCATGAGAAGAAACGTCCCGCTGACTAATTCACCCTTCGTCTAGATGTATCTCACAATCACATTCGCCTCAGAAACAGAGGGGTCTCAAATACATTTAGACAGAGCTAGCTGAATTCTTGCACACACTGCCTGTCGAGTAAGCTTTTTCTTAGCAGATTACATGGATGAACGGCGGAACTTGAGAACACGATTGAAAATTATTATCTGGACAAAAAGCATTTGTAAAATGATGTTGTATGAGAATAGCCATGTGACTTTTATTGTTTTATGATATTTTTTCAAATAAACACTGATGGTCTACACCTGTTTTCAAAACTTTATTGGCAAAATCTGAATGTTACAA
The DNA here is from genome assembly GCA_950022655.1 of Alentia gelatinosa. Lineage (NCBI taxonomy): Eukaryota > Metazoa > Annelida > Polychaeta > Phyllodocida > Polynoidae > Alentia > Alentia gelatinosa. The sequence goes on along the minus strand of OX465580.1, from coordinate 27,950,667 downwards.
AAAGAATCTTAGATATTTTGGCGCTTTATTGTGGAATGATTTGCCACCTCAACTGAACATTGAATCATTAAGTTCCTTCAAAACTGCCCACAACGATATACTAATGCCCCAGTCACACTGGCGTAAATTTCGGCGTTTCTTCTACGTATTTAAATTGGTGGGGAGTATGTATTAGCTACGGATTTGGAACGTATCTGTTTGGTTTACTTTTTAGTACGCTTCTCAACGTTCATCAACGCTTCTTTACGCTTTTGTACGTATTGTGGCATTTTTCAGCGCATTCAGACTTTCATTTACACATCTCCGCGTTTTCCCGCGCATCGCCGCGCATTTGTAAATTTCAAAATGCGTAGAAGAACGTAGAGGTGCGTACACGGAAAGACGCCGTTTTTTACGCCAGTGTGACTGGGGCATTAAGAACTGTATCCCGTGAAGGATGATGGGATGAGAGGACGTTGATGACGAGCTGCTTACCTGGTTTTGTCTTGCTGAGAGGGTAGTTATGTAACGGTAAGAGATCAATGCAACCTATCTTATGTTTTGTATATCAGTTAGCTGTATAACAGCAAATGTATTACTATATGGTGATCGAGTGAAAATTGTGCTGGCTATACAAGGAAACCAGCCTTTACTTGATTGATGTATATTGTCAGGATAAATAAATTGATTAGATAAAGGAGCACGTATACGGCATGGCATAATCTGGCGTTATTACTGTATAGATATTGTCGAATTTTAACATTTTGGGTTTGGGGTCGGGGGTACAACAAATAAAACATTTTAAAAATTCGAAGATCCCTCAATTATCGGCAGACTTGCATCACTGAGATTAGCTTCGACCGTAAAGGCAGATTCAACTTATTATCAGGCCAAATTCGTAGCCAATAATTCAGGTCCAAAATATCGCCTTCTGAATTAAGGTACTCCGTGATCCGTAATACCAATGAACTCGCTCCATCGACATCCCCCTCCCGTCTTCCTAGTCCCTCGTACTCTGTCGCTCCCGCCCACTTCCCCTCCCTCCTACTCTCGCTCTCCCTCCCTCCTACCCTGAGGATCCCGACCCTGGATCCCCTCTCTCCGGACGCTGGTCAGTGTATGACGTCATTGCCTTCACACCGGAGTGGGTGGCATCCAGGGCAGTGGGCGATCAGAGGTGGTCAATGCTGATCAGCTGACCAGGGAGAGAGGTTGCACCTTGGTCAGTCGTGGGCGGGTGGGAGGACATGTTGAACACGTAAGACGTACTGCGGTTACAGCCGATAGATGCCTGGATCTACATGATCCCATTGATTGACTGGGTCGTGCTCTTGACACAGAGATCAAACATAAGGCGGTTACGCCGATAATTACAATTTAGCGTTACATAAGTACAACAGTAATTGGTAGTAGAGTCCGAGAAAGTTGGCCACAGCCATCTGGAAATATTTCTATGTACATGTATCAAGAACGTAGATATTATTGATTGATTCCCTTTCCACTTTTACTCATGGGTTTCTTTCTTTTAATTTTAGAGTCCAATTAAATAACCTTTTAAGATTATTGAATTACTTGAGTGTGCAATTATAAATGGATATCAATAAAAAGGTTTGGGTTATATTCAGTGTATGGATAGTTTTCTGTAACCCACTTGCACACAGTCACTTGCCATTTCTGCAACTGCATTTCTGCTCCAGTGGGTCTTGAAGTATTTTGGCCTTTGGTCTTGAGTGACTGGTCATGGCCAGCTAGGAATGTCTCTAAGACCCTCAGTAGTGGCTCCCTGCCCCTTCTTCAATATCACAGTGAGTAGCATGCAGATAGTGAGGGGATAGTTTTTAGAGCGTGCTCCGTTTTTAGAGCGTGCTCACCCTCAACCTATGTCCCACCTTCACTGATAGTCCCACCTTGTTCTTATGAATTGTACATGAGATATTAGCCTTCAAACAAAGATGGGTAATTTGTATTTATGTCTCCCATGTATATACATATAAATGGCTATTTTTTATTCATGTGTCCAGGGTGGGTCTATCAGTGAGGGTGAGATATGGATTTAGGGTGACTTTGAGACAGAAACTATAAATTTTCAACTTATTTCTTTGCTATAGGTGGGCGATGTACTCATCTTAACGTCGCCACTTAAAGCCTAATATCTCATGTTAAAAGTATGTGCCCAATGTGAGACTATCAGTGAGGGCGAGACACTTTAAATCTGTGTTGCCAGAGACATGTTTAAATGGGCGACGTAAAGATCACTTTTTGCATCTTTACGTAGTCCATTCTGTAATGAATGAGGTATAAAATCCAATTGATATCATTGAAAGATACCCATATAGAGGGGGGGGGGGGGTATATACAACCATGCTATGTAGCAGCTTTTAATTAGTTGACGGAAACCCTTATGACAAATATGCTGAATTAGCTACCTAGCCCCTATATTCATTCTCCATTTTCTCAGCTTAAAATCAATCTCATTTTCCTACATAAAAAATACTCGGAAAAATTATCAATTTGATATATCCCCATGCCGAAGGCAAAGGGATATCACTGATCAATAATTTTACTAATTATCGATCGGTTTTTGTATCATTATATATCTAAAAATGCCCATATTTTACTTTGTCACGTGATATACTCCATACGTCACAAGTTGAAGTACGGGTATAAATATTACTATATACTGGTGCACGAATGTCTCACTTTTACGCAATAGGAGAAAAGATACCGTTCGTCCGCACCATGGCGTAAAATATTTTTACGCCACACTGTACCACGTGATCTGTTGACATACCTGCCTTGCTTATTTCGGAGGTTGAAATAGGTTGATAACTTAAGTACATAAATGGCATTTTAATCGAATTTCGGCATATAGTAATAAAAAGACATAGTGAGTGTGGCCGAATTCCATCTGTTCCTCGATATTTTGGTCAGAAATACTCACCTCAGTCTACGACTTCGGTGAGTATTTCCGACCAAAATATCTCTGAACAGATTCCATTCGGCCACACTAACCATGTCTTTCTATATTACATGGATAGGCGCGAGCGGGATACGTATTTGATACAGCCATAGGAAGTGCGGTGAATACCATTGTCATCTGCTTACTGGTGGAGGCATACTCCGGCGTGAGGCACACTCCTGGGTCTCCAAGAGCCAGCGAGACGTGACGTCACGTGCGTCCCGTCTCAGCGCTATAAATACAGGCACGACGCCCTGGTAGATTCATTCTGGTGAACCAGCTCTCTGGGCACGGTCACCACTCTCAGATCTGCACACTCTCTACCTTTTGTGATGTAGGTACTTATATAGAACTGCATCGAGAATCGTTAAATAGACAATACTCCACAAGATTGTGTGTGCCACAATCGTCACTGAAGCGAAGCCGAGTGACGATTAGGCCACGTCCAAGCCAGTGGAGTATTGTCTATTTTCCGATTCGAGTGCGGTTCTGGATTTATCCCACCCGTTCCTATGACATTAAATGGTTTTCTTGACCATTTCATCTGCTTCACTGCAAGATCTTACGGATATAGGACACATTTGTCAAAACTAGAATAGCCCGGGAATGGAAACAAACTGTAGGCTATATATGACATAGACATATGTATATATTGACAAAGTATAAAGTAGTGTGAAAATCTGTATCTCGTCTCCCATCCTACTTCTTGCCGTAGGCTATTGCCACACACAACTCCTGTCATCCTGCCTCACCCTACAGTGCTACATGTATACACATGTACTGTACATACTTCAGCATCAGCTACATACACACCTTATCATTCATTAGTCATGCAGTTTAACTACGTATGGTACGGTACCTTAAACTTCTCCCATTCTACCTGGTAATACTTCAACCCATTATTTTCGTCTGCTAATCACCAGTGAGTGAAAACAGAGAACTCGAGATGACAGAAACAGCTTTACACTGATACGGATCAAATAGACTTTTAGCCATGTCCCACGCCTTCCGGACCGGGCATCCGGTGCTGGGCGTGGGTCGGCGCCCCGTGAAATCCGGACCGGGGTTCGCAGCGAGCTCTCCACGTGATTCTGACATCTATTTCCCGTCACACCGCCCTGTCATGTCACACTAACGTCATGTACGTCAATGGGGCAACGCGATCAGTATTGTGTGTAACTGGCAACCCGCAGTAATATTTGCTTCTTTACTAATGGCATCAATGACCAAACGTCTCAAGGCCCTCTGACCTGATATCGACCGAAGTCATTTGACCGTCTGTGAGATTCACATGGTGACCAATCATTATGGATCATTACTGGACATAATCGCATTTTACTCGGTCTAGAGTGTTGCATATATATACTCTACTCTAAAATAGGTCGTTCAATAGGGCTCACTCGCCCATTGATCTACCATGTGAATATAATGACTCACCTCAGAATGACATTGGGGATCCTCCCTACAAAGTTTTTGGACATATGTCACGTAATATCCATGTGAAGATAATGCCTTCCTGAAATAGAAATGGATACGAGTTTGCCCAAGTTACAAACCAGAGAAAATCAAAATAAAATACAGTAGGCCTACGGTACCTATAATTAAGTGTCCCAGCTGAGTGCTGTCAATATTGCACATTCATCGCTCCTGGTGATTATGATGATCAACTCTATTGTTAAGTGTGGGTCGTTCAAAAATGTATTCGACGGGACACATCATATAGATCTATATATAGGCCTATATATATATATATATATATATATATATATATATATATATATATATATATATATATATATATATATATATATATATATATATACATATATACAAAGAAAGTTAGTATTATCACTAAATTATCTATCCAAAGTCTCCCCCTAAGGTTCAAACCGGAAACTTAAAGCAGGCCGAGTTACTGAAATCTGTTTGAAAACCATGATAAATATTAAGATATATGGTATTGGTAGGTCCTATACAGTCACACAATAGGCCATTATAGCTTAATTAGCCCTACTTTTAGGGCAATGTTGTTGGGTTTTTTTTTCGTTTAGAAATATAAACATGTAGTTCAGACTTTAATCATCTTATTTTGTCAACATATAATTATAAAGATATATTTTGCAATTTAATAGACCTATATGTACGGTACTTTTTTTGGTGGGGGGGGGGGGGGGGGGCAGAAAAGGTCAATTTGTTGCTATGGGGTGGGGTGTAAAACGATGCAGTTTGGGTCATCCCATGACTAGATCTAGAGTCTACGAAATAATGGTAGCCTACCTTATAGTTAGTATACACGGCTTAATACAAAACAGTCTTCTTATCCCAATGAAATCGTGAGATTAGTTAATTCGGAATGTGGTTGAGAAGCTGGATATGGGCACTATTTAAGTGTAACATGGTTACTTTTCAACACTTCCTTATTGTATCCTCAAAGCCTCGTAGCTGTGTTTGTTACAAGATACGTTTCCTCAATTATCGCCCAGGTTAATGCGGAATAACTCACAAGTTACCGAAGAGCTGCTCAACCTTATTTTTGATCATCGACTCAGGCACCAAATTTGACTGTCTCGAATGGCATTTTAAACCACAATGACTCTATGATAGCAGCTCATTTGTCTCTTTAGAACATAATTTGGTCTTATAATTTGTATTTATCGTCATCTTCTGAATGTTGTTCACTGTAAAAGTTGAAAGAAGCGCCACTGAGTCATGGGGACAACCACCGTTCACAAGAAATGTTTACAAACATTGCAACGGGAACTGCCATGCGGTGCACCGCAGTTCTACGACTTGAAGAAGTTAGCGTAGTAGGGGGGGTCAAAGTGGCACGTCAATGTTGATTAAGAAACCTAGAACTTGTTTCTGTTGGTGCTACATATACAGTACCACTGCGTGTGATATCTCTTTACCTTTATCACCGTTTACATGACTCCGCGATGATTGACACAGTTTCCGTTAATCCTGCTGCGTGAGCTATTAAACGTTCTCTCTCATCAGAGCTGTCATCTGGTGGCAAAATTGATAACATGTAGTTTTGGCGTTTACCACGAGGAGGCGTACCGCTCGCAGAGTGTTGTTGAGAAGGTCATGTCGAGTTACAAACTGCCTCAGCTTGCCCGATATATGTGAGTAATTGTAATTTATTGTCCATTTGAGTATAGGTTTAGACTTACTTTGTGTTATAGAATAGGTTATTATTCACATCCTTTGATTGTTATCTTAAATCGTCACAGTACATATAAATCGGAAGAAACAGGTGAGCGATAATAGAGGTTCCTCAAGGTCTAGCCAGTATGTACCCAGACTTTAGTGTTGAGTCTGCGGACAGGGCCGGGTTGTTCGCAATAGCCAGGGATGACTGGTCAACTCGTCCCTTAGTCAACTCGTCCCTTAGTCAACTCGTCCCTTAGTCAACTCGTCCCTTAGTCAACTCGTCCCTTAGTCAACTCGTCCCTTAGTCAACTCGTGCTTTTTTGATCAACTCGTCCTTTTCCCTAGTCAACTCGTCCTTTTTGTTTTCCAATTGTCTTACACCTATATATAACTGAATTATAAAATAGATAACAACTATATGATGTTAGATAGCAATTGTTTATCTGAATTTGATATTAGTATGAGTACATTCCATTTTCATTTCATAAACATATGAGTACATTCCAATTTCATTTCATAAATTTCAATCATGAAAATACATTTGCACCTGAGTCACATAGCTAACGATACGCACTAATACTTAGTAGTAATAGTATGCATGAATAAAAGCTTTATTTGTGTTCAGCGCATGTTTCCAAACATTTTGATGTATATACATCCAGGATTACTCCATGTTTAATGAAAAAGGACGAGTTGACCAGAAAAAGGACGAAAAACCCGAATTGACTAAGGTACAAGTTGACTAAGGCACGAGTTGACTAGCATTCTAGCCAGGTCGTTATTTGTTGCTTCACAGACTTGACATGTATGCAACAAATGTATAATCAATAAGTATATACCGATTTATCTTTGCATACCTTCTATACAGCTGGGACTTGGTATTTAAGTTTAACTGCATTTAATTCTGAAGATAGTTTTCCAGTGGAGTTTGGCTGCTTCTCAAGTCTAGCCATTTTATTCAATCTTTCTCGCTGGTTTCCTAACTCAGTAACTGCACAGTCCATATACAGTGACATAAAGCTGGTCACTTCTCAATGGAGATGAGGGATGAACACTTTATCTACTCTTGATCTAGTTATAACAGAACTTCAATTGGCATGCTCGTGGAGGAAAAGTTTATTTCCAATACTGGTTGATTTTACATGTATCAAAGGCTTACTTTGAAGATTACTCTAAATATTCACGTCTTAATTACAGTCCGCTACGCGAGCGGGCAGTCCCGAAGTATCCACTATGGTTCCGAGGCGGCCCACAACTGAGGGTTATGATGCCCCTCTTCTGGATGAAAATGATAAACCGTGGGAAAACCTCACCTACAGATCAAGTATCATTTGAAGTTCATCCACAGTAAGTTATTATTCTGCAAATTGATATCTGACTCGCTATCATTCCTTCCTTAGTTATCTGCTGAAAACCTTACCTACAGATCAAGTATCATTTGAAGTTCATCCACAGTAAGTTTAAATATTATTCTGCAAATTGATATCTGACTCGCTATCATTCCTTCCTTAGTTATCTGCTTTATTGTTTATGAATTTGGCCACGTTTACAAGTCCACGATTTAGCTTGAAGAAATAGCCTGCAATTCTTCAATCCGGCCTGGAAGTAGGTGGCGCTACGAGATATGGGGCCGCCATTTTGTTGAAGCAACTATGTAATGCTGAGCCTATGGACAGTTTCAGACGTGGATTTCTGATATTATTTGGTGTGCAAGGCTCTTTAAAGTATCTCTCATGCCTTTCTCCGGGCTCGTCCGGAGGTATCCTCCGGGAACCTCCGGTAACCATCCAGTAGTATTTACTACACTATGATGTACTTTATCCAGAAGGACTATCTATTTTACCCTGCAAAGACAACTAATACATTGTTTTATTTATAAGTTTTATTTTATTCAGTTCTAACACTAGTTGCACCACGGACTTGGATGACCATACGTGTCCGTGGTTACACAAACTAAATATTCATCATATGCAATTATTTTCAAAGATTATTCAGAATATCAATTCATAGAAATGAAACAGGAAGTATTTACTAATTCACTGTTACGATTCTTAAAATCAGAATGACAAGGTTTGATGTGAAAAACTACTTAGAGAAGATCTACAAAGTTCCCGTAGACCACGTCGCGTTGGTGAAAGTGATCGGTATGTATTAACTGTTATTCTTTGACATTTTCATTGTTCAAAATCAGTGAAGAAATCTTGATTCAAAGACTTAACAAATCTCTTCAGTTTTACTTGGTATTTATCATCTTTATGGGAATATCTGATAATTCATAAACCTGTAAAATTGCTATTAGATTGGTGTTTTTACAACATCGTTTGGTCATGTAATTGAAGATGTATCCATCAATTCTTACACGTGGGATCTGAGCACACACAACCATATGGTATATTTGATTTGTCTTTTGGGATTTTATTCTCCTTAGTTACTCTACTGAAAATTTATAAAATTTATTTTAAAGGTGAGGAGGTCAACCACCCACGAGACGGTTATTTGCTGAGGAGAGAACCTGATAAGAAGTTCGCTAACGTGAAGCTGGTAAGTATTTCCTTTTGTTATTCCAACGTTTATATTTCCGTATCCAATTGTCTCTTGCTACGAATGTCCGATACTTGGTTGACCTGTCACCCTGAAGTATGCTCTCGTAAAACTGTGTCCTACGAGTCTCTTCTCCAATAAATATCTCAAGAGGAAACGACTGAACATTGTTAGTAAATGCTCCTCTTGGTGATTTTCTATAAGCAGATGACATATAGGATTCAGAGAGCGTATCATTCGGCACAGATTTTAGATGATCAGATATTCTTTATCATTTCTTAGCGGGTAGGCGGTTGATATCAGTGTCTATGGCTATAGCCTACTGTCGTACACCCCCTTGCTGTGTCACTGGGTGACTAGTCACTAGTTTTTGTGGGTTTTTTTCAGCTAAGTACAGATAGAAATACGATCTCTATTTGAGAAGTATTAAAGGCATATCCCATAATTCATGGTGGCGCCACCTGGTGATTTTTAAATATTGTTAATCATCTGTCAGGACTGGTTCCTTGGGATTTACTTTAATTTTAAGTTATTAGATTTAACGTTTTATCCAGTTTATCTATCCCCAATAGGTAAAATAGCCCAATTTACATTTACTTGATTCAGATAAGAAATGTTTTCTTTAATTGTTTCAAAAGCAAGAATGGTGACCTATGAATTTTAAAAATTAAATGTGTAATATTGTAAATTTACTATATTCTGTAAAACTGTGAGGAAAGTGACATGGGTTTTACTTTATGAAAAACAACAATTTCTATAGATTCTTTTATAAAATCATCATACTATTAATCTCTAAATCAAAAACTAGCATGGTGGCCAACCTAAACAGTCGGAATTGTCCAGCCTGACTGGTCAGGTTCAGTCTGCCCCGACAGATCCAATCAGGTCTGTCCAACCACCCTAACCGGCCTAACTGACCTATCCAACTGGCCTCACCTCCAGTTTCCTGGATGCTTGTTTGGGCAATGGTGTTAAATCGAGCTCGATCCTCAAATAGTTGACAAAATGATAATTAAAGTCCATTTTAGCAGTTAGCTGCGGCCAGAACTTTACTCGGAATAGATGAAAATACTGGAGCTTCTCCTCCCGAGTCCCCAAAAGCGCTCTTACCCGAATACTTTTTCGAGCCTTTGCAGCATGGAGTTGTCCCATCACCTTAAGTCCATATAAGGAATAGAGTAGACCGAGTAGCCAATGACTGCATTCGCAGCAAACCCCGACCTTCACCCTGACCTCAACCACCCTCTTTGACGCCTCCCAAAACATTGGCATTTTTACAGATGTTTTTGTTATTAGCGTATTGGCTGAAATACAGTAATACGAGCAGGCATTTGGTGTATGTTTTTCTTATACAGGTGGCACAAAGCTTATATGCTAGATTCAGCATTGAACACATCCACCCACTAGTTTAGCCCTTTCAGGCCAATAACGCTATTGTTCAATGCACACTAAGCTCTTGTTTCTTTGTTCCAGGGTGAAGGGAAGGCATTTCAGTATCCAGATATCTTCTCTGACAAAGGAAGTCCCGAACAAAAAAGCACAGACGATTTTGCTAAGCTTAATAAAGAAATGGAAATGCAAAAACAAAAATCATGGCAAGTGTCAGACCTGCCTCCTTGGTTCAGGTAGCATTATTATTGTGCCAATTCGTTCTATCCTATAATAACATTAACAAAATTGTAATTTATGAAGGTGTTTCATCATTTATTACTGAATATTCTTTATTTTATATGAAAACTGTAATGATAAATAAACCTTCACAAACAGATCTCTTTGTTTTATACTGCAAGAACAATTATGAGTTATCCATGTCGGTACTTCGATTTACTAATGAATACATAGATATTGAGCTCCTTGCAAATCATTATACATGAAAAAAGCAATACTGGTGAAGGTCACCTTCCTATATCTCAATAATACGACAAAGTACGTTCGGTAATTACAAGTTCCTGGAAACTTATTTAAAACTCACAGAAAACCCTTATCTACCAATTATATACGTTAAGACTTTCAGTCCGACCACCTTGCATGAGGCCTACATGCCAAGTCCAACAAGATATGAAGCAATATACCCCCAGGGGACGATGCCCTTATGACACTGGTACGGGAAATTATTCAACAGGTGCATTTGATATGCCTTGTCTTAGTTCCATATAGAACACTCATACTGAATAATGATGCCTATAGTGTTTTTCAATTATTTTGAAAAAATTAAGAAAGTCTGAATTTTGTCACATAGAATACCGTTTTCAGTAATGGCCCCAAAAGATGCCTGGAGGCATTCATCGTCCCCTGCCTGGGAGTGCCTCAATGCATTACTCGAACTGATAGGGTTAAGGACTGAGAGGGCTTTCTGTGATAAATATATCCTCCATCATATTTACATCTGTTGGTCTCCTTTGGACTATTAAGTGCCAACTCTCACAGCTTTATATTTACAATTTTAAAGAGTTCCTTCTGTCGCCTACAACTCTGATTTGGTTGGTTGCTAGTGTTTTACGCTGTGTCAACAGCAAGAGAAATATCACGGCGAAATCGAATCTATGAGGTGAGAATCTCAACCAAGCAGGAAACACAGCGGCATGACTGTGCCTCGAACTCTGGACCACTGCGATCCACAGGCCAGCGCACCACCAACTGAGCTTTCTTATCGGCCTCCTACAAATCTAAATATAAAGGATATCCTTACTGGCTATATGTTTGAAAAGACCGGGTTATATTCGTGAAAAGAGTTTGTTATCCTAAAGTGTCGATACTCCAGATGTGAACTTTGTTGTCGCCACCGACGGCAAGAAGGGGAGCCCTGAAGTGCCAACTTGCACAGGTGGCAATCTGCAGTTCGTGTGACAGCACCGTCTGTAACACAAAGGAATAATTGAACATAAAGGGGGTGACAGCAATATCTAGTTCGGCAATATTGTGGAATATTAGAGACCTTTTTTGATCCAGTTATTCTGAAACATTGAGCGCTACAAAAATGTAAAATATTGTCCTGGTGCCCTGCCTTATTTGTCAGCATTGTATATTGATGGTAGGCTGGTCTATGGCTTGATAAGTTCATGGTGTTAATGTACCACTTATTTCCAAATCGCTTGACTACCATCCTCATCTGGTGTATTCAGTCTTATTGGTATATAACCGGGGCGAAGTGTCTCACTGAATAAACTAGTTGCTATGAGGTAACTTACCTGGCCAGTCTTGCTGCTAAAGACGCGCACCTGGGCGCCACACGTTGCTATGGTGGCCAGGAGGTGGTCGTGGGAACGGCACCAGAGCAGCCTCGTGCCGCCGTTTCTGTGTGCAGGGTGGCGTTCTATCGGCCGACTGAAAACGGAATACTTAATCATCACCAAGGCATTCACCATTGAAATGTCAATAAGAATCTACGCATGCATGTTTCTATCTCTTATGTGAGCTTGATAGAGGGCAGATTCCCGAAGATTATTGTCATCTGAAGTTCAGAGATTTTCAAACATTATTGATAAGGTATAATGTCCTTAGATAAAGCCTTGACGGGTTTAGTTATGTAGACTAAATATACCATGAAGTATTTCCATACGTTATGTTAGGTTATGAAAACGATTCATATAATTTTACTGACCAAGATAGTAATAAATGGTAGATAAAATCTATTTGAGCAGTAGGCAACCAGTCACACTTAATTAAACTTTTGATCATGCCAAGTTGAGTATCACTATTAAAGTCTTTGGAATGTTAAGCTGGCTGATAACCACTACACAACAGCTTGCCAAGAAAAAACGATGACCGCACACGAGAACGTGCGGTATAGATTTCAGGCGTTGGACTGGAAATTGGGGGGAGGGGGGGGATCGGCGGTTTTTTGGGGGTCTGGGGGACTTCAGGCCTAGGTGGGGGTTCAGGGGGCACTTGTACTTTGAGCTTTTTAAAGAAAGTTTTCGGGCTAAGATGGCTAAAACAAGAACTAAATGTGCATTTGCAAATAGAAATATTGGCCTTTAAATACCAAAAGACCAGGTGGCCACATTTAAAACTCAGAAGAAATAGCTCAAGACAGGGTTCGTACATAAACATCACAACAATGTTCCAGACTTTTTCCATGCTGTAATATTTTTTTCCAGGCCCATCACAATCTTGAGGGGAGGGACGGAAGGAGGGAGGGAGGGAAGGAGGGAAGGAGAAGGATTTCATGAATAGGGAAGGGGCTGCATTGATAGAATAATGAAAGCCCTACCACTATGTGAACTAAGCAGGTCATAGATCAATGCACACAAATATTAAGCTACATGTAGGGGATTCAGTTGGCAATCAGCAATGCCCTGCCTAAATGAATAACCTTTTTTAGTTGCCTCATGGTGATCCTTCATGGATGAATACACACAGACCTGTCTGTATGCTGCCTACCCATGTGGTCCAAAATGGAGTACAAAACTCTGTTCCCATATGTATACACCAATAAAGTAGGTCAAGCCAATATCTGGTGGTAAATGATATTGCAAATAATTTTACAAACCAATTTCATTTGACTGGGTCTTGACTGATTCCTAGAACAAAATTATGAACCATTTTGACTTCTGTTTGGGTGTAAATATGCTGAATAAACTATCCTCTCATACACCTGCTGCTCCCCCCCCCCCCCCCCACTTCCCATTATGAAATTTGGCAAAAATACAGGAATAGCACATCAAATATACATTTCACCTAAATAATGACACTACCTTGCAAGTAGGCAACTGTCAGTGCCACTAATGGAGATGGTAAATGTTACATTAATGCTTAATGTAAAACAATATTGAGTAAACATCTGTTTTTTTAGAATGCCCATTTCACTCCAATTACCCCTTTTGACATTTTACAATTTAGGCTCATAATTCGTGAAATTCTCAATAGTATAAAACCATTTTTACACAAAATAAGTATTTAGATATAACCAGTATAATCATTGGGGGTAAAAATGAAATGGTTGCTAATCATGTCACGTGACACCATTTCTGAAATTTGGTGCTCGCCCTTACTGACCATACACGTGAGCTGGGGTCACCGCCTTCACAATGTAGCACAAAAACTGTTCGTAAGGATTGGGTTAATAAATACTTGAATATTTCTCTACTTATAAAAATCCACTTCCTAACACCTATTGTTTTTTATTCCCTTTCAAATGAGGCATATCTTGATTGAACCAGCTTTACAAGGAGAAATATGTCCATAAACGAGTTCTTAGAAATGGACCAGTGACTCAAATAGTCCCTCTCCCTCCCCTCTAAACTGAAATCTTTCTTTTCTAAAAATCCATGTCAATATACTAAAAACGAAAACTGTAAGATATTGTACCACCATAAAACCTTTCCAAAACAAAAATCATATTCCTATCTGTACTTAGTTAGCTACACAATGCAAAATGTGGTCAGGTCGCCTAGTGACTCTTCAAGCTGGTGTACTACAGTAGGCTATAGCCATAACCTAAAGACCAATCGTCCACCTGCTAATAATGCAAATATCATTTGCAAATTGATATTTTGGACAGAGCGTACAAAGGACACTAGTGTATTGCACTATGCTACCACTGTCAATGAAAACAAAATTTGAAAAGTAATGCTGTTAATAATTCTAAGTACATTCTATTGGTTACGAAAAATAAAACCTTTTCTCTGACAATGACATGTTAAATTCAAGAGAATTATAAAAACTATCTATTGGGTATAGCTATAACAACTCACCTAGACCTCGAGGTGTCAAATATAGCCCAGTCAGTGCCGGTGAGTGCTGCCACTTGCAGGCCGTTACCGGGACACCAATCAGCGTCCAGCAAAGGAGGAACGCCACAGTCCAGAGACATGATTGGCTGTTGTGTTAGGATGTTGTAGAAACGGATGATACCATTCTTCTCTGCTACCATCACCTGCAAGTATTCCAAGAACTCTTTAAGCGCTATTAGTATTACTGATGACATCTAAGACCTGGCCTGTCTATGACGCAACCCGGGGGAGTATAGAAAATGGTTCCGCTGATCATACGGAATATGATCTGCGTAATATACTGACATAATCACCTTTGATGAATAAACCCGCAGTGAAATGATACCGCAATATGTAGAAGACCTGGAGAAAGGGGCAAATCTAAAGAGATATTTCCTGATACCCTAATAAAATGTTCTATGTAGAACTAAGGAATTCAATATTGTCCGCCAGAGACGCTGGACGATGGTGTGAAATTTGTTAACTGATTTTGTTTTGGATAGGTGAAAAATGAGTAACATCATAAAACTACATTAAATTAAGACTGTTCTCCAGGTTTTATTGGCGTCGTTACCTTGAGAGGGTCCTGACGGTGCCAGTGCACGCTCATACCAGGAGCCCCCAACGGGAGGCAGGCTCGCTCCGTGCCGTCGGCCGCCCACACTCGGCACGTCTGGTCATCACTCACACTCACGATGTGGTCACCCTTCTCTGTGTCGTAGGCGACGTCGTTAATGTAATCAGTGTGGCCTTCAACTTCCTGGAATACACACAACATGCATGCTTCAGAATATTTTACGGGATTATTGTCAGTGACAACGAAAGGATTTCTCGGGGTTCTGGACTCGGGCACTATCAGAATGCCAAAGTCAATACTCGAGTGCCAACGCGTAACATTTAGATTTATACATTATCTAAGTTTGAAACCTTTTCTCGTTTAGTACTTCAATTCCAGATATGATACACACAATTCACTGTGACAATAGACCCACATATAACCTTCTAATTTATGCAAATACCACCTGATATGACAATAATGAACAGTCATAAAAATATGAATATCCAAAATTGGTGAAAAATAGCATGACGTCATATATGTTATGGACAGCCCCTGATGGCATAGTCTCTATTACCTTTACGTTATGTTCTGATCTGAGATCAGACTCAAAAATTCGCAACTTCCTGTCAGCGCCCCCGGTAGCGAAGCGGAGGACCTTGGGCACGGTCAGAAGGGAGGTGTCGGGGGCCCAGCCGATAGCCGTCACACGCGTGCCGTGGTGGAAGTCGCGCACACCACTGTACTCCATTCCCTCCACACCGCATGCCTCATCCTAAAGGCATATGCCAGAAATATTACATGGGTGGTTATATTCAAGGTCATAGATATCACTGATTATAGTATGTATTGTCAATGTTTACACAAAAAATATAATACATGTACATAGATCTAGACCTTTCTAGTAACATAGGTTAAGTATTCACCCCTGATCTCTATTCAGCCTGTTTCAGGGGTGAACAGCTGTTCTATGTTAATCAGTGAGACACTGTGCAGTTAACTGTTAGGGAACCAGCGAGGAACACTGAACAAGATGGCTTGATTTGGGAACCAGCCAAGATCCACTGGAAATCTACCTTTAATACACAATTATAAAATAAGAGACAACGATTTTGATGCGGTGTGATATGAACGAGGCGACAGCCGAGTGAATATCACAGAGCATTCAAACGAGTCAGAGAATGACTTCTTTTGACCAACACGAGTTGCTTTCTGTATTTATCTCACCCCTGTACACCCTAAAAGACTGGACAACACACAGGATATAGACCATGGAGAACGGACTTCAATACTCGTAGGGGCATGGAGAACGAGTTGCTAATGTTAAGCCTATGGACATTTATTCCAGGGGTGAGATAAAGAGTCGAACTACGTCTGACTAGGTTCACTGGCTACCGTACTAGATCTAGATCTAGTTAGTCCGAGAGGCTCTGACTGTGAAGCGGTGTCCGCTACTGGCGCTAGGCAGTCAAAGTTTCTCGGACATACAATCTCTACTTGACTCTTGACTACAAACTGTGTGATTTTTAATAGTTGACGAGAAAACAAACCTGTTCTTATGTGAACATAGACGTGAATATAAATCATGAAATAGATTTTAGTAGGTTAACAGAATAAAAGGGAGCAAACTAGATCTAGTTACCTGGAATTTGCAAGTCCCGACCGACACACGCGAGCTCGTACCAATGGCGATCAGCTGACATGACCATTCAAATGGTGAGAACTCAACAACATGGACGATATCATGACAGTCAATAGAATAATTCGGTTCCTTGGAGTTTTCTGGCATATTGCTAACAGCTTTTATGAATCACTTTCAAGGAAAATATGTTTTCAAATAACACAACAACCGGCCTTTTCAAAGTTTGGCGGCTTCCTCGCAGGCCGGAAATCGCGCGTCTAGAAAGTGGCAAAAGTTGTAGTCGATAATATGCAAGGCTGCCTCCTGGCTTATCCGCTAGAGGGCTCTGGCAGAAGACTAGGAGAACAGCGTGGATTAAAGACAAATGCGGGTAGGTATCCCCACAGAGTAGAGAGATATCTCTCTACTCTTGTGTCTACTTAATCTAACTGGTGCCGCCATCTGGTTTCATGAAAACATTGCAGTTTCCCATGGACACCAATAGATAGGCACTTACCTTCCAAAATGCACCGCTCCAGTTTTCAGTATGTTGCTCTAGCGGTGCAGTGTGACTTACCTTCTTCAAATTGCTTTCCCATAGAAATTGGCATGGTGACATAGTATTTCTTAGCATTTCACATTTGTACATATTCCGAACTATCATGATCCAGAATTATTTGAAGATTGCAATAGAACATCAGTGTCATTTTCAGATGGCCTTCGCATAGAAGTTAGGATGGCGACATGCCTATTTTTTGCATTTTCTATTTGCTGTTATACCTTTATTATCCACAGTTATTTGTACAAATCAATATAATTTAGAAATCACCCAACTACCAGCATGTCTTTAAGCGCATCTGGAAGGAATCATATTCAAGCTCCTGCCATTCTAACACCACGATGCATATTGTAATGACTTTCCAGATACTACTACTGCACTTTTATTCAATTATTTATGAATTTTGATAATTAAAGACCTGGGAAAGTCTACATAACACCCTGCAGGTGTACCTGGGGCAGGGGAACAGGCCAGTACGCAGTAGCCCTAGGGCTATCTTTTGAATCTGAGGGTACCTCCTCCAGGAAATTATAAAACAATATTAAAGTAGATTTCTGTTGTAGACGGAGAAGCGCAGCTAACATTTTTAAGTGAAGCGACAGTATATAATACTGTTTTTAGAACAATTATGGTATGGGGGTATCCGTAAATGATGTCATGCTATTAATTGCTATAAATTACGTTGATAACGACAAACCAGAGGAAGAAGTCCGCTAGGCGTCTCTGTTCAAAGTTGAAAGTGGAAAATATGGAGAAATAACGGTTAAGGCCAGAGTCGAAAAGAACAATTGACATTTGCTTTGGACACAGCTTCGGCAGTTTCAATTGTTGGTGAGCACAACTACCAAAATTTCTACCCTGATTTTGAGTTGCACAAAGCGTCTATCAACTTAAAGTCATACACTGGACACAAAGTTGAGTTACTTGGTGAGATAGACGTACATGTGGAGTATGGGGGTCAAAGGAGACATTTGCCATTGGTGATTGCGAAAAGCATGCATACTCTGTTATTCTGATGGATCTGGCTGAAAGCCATAAGAATAGACTGGGAAAATGTCTTTGCAATTCATGCAACACCCCTAGAGCAGCTCCTACATGAGTATCAGTCCATGTTCAAAAGAGAGACAGGAGAAATAAAGGATTTTGAAGCTACAGTCGAGTTGAAGCCAGATGCCACACCAAAGTTCTATAAAGTGTGCCCCAATCATCTATGCCCTCACAGATGGTGTGAAGAAGGAGTTACAGAGGCTGGAAAATAATGGAGTCTACCGTTATGTCGAAAAAAGTGAGTGGGCATCTCCTATAGTAGTGGTTCCAAAGGGGGATGCGCAGCTACGACTGTGTGGTGACTACAAAGTGACCTTAAACAGTGCAGTCATCGACCAACCTTACATGCTGCCTACAGCAGAGGATATATTCGCGACGCTCGCAGTTGGTAGTCAGTTTACGAAACTGGACCTGTCAAACGCCTATATGCAAGTGGTGGTAGAGGAAAAGTCACAGAAGTACCTGACCATCAACACTGTGCAAGGACTTTACGAAGTACTCAGGTTGCCCTACGGGGTAAAAACTTCACCACACATCTTCCAGAGGATAATGGACCAGGTATTACAAGGAATTCCAGGAGTTTGCTGCTATATCGATGATATATTGATAACTGCTCCCACAAAGGATGAGCATCTAAAGGGCCTTGAACTGGTACTTCAGAGACTGAGCAAGCACAATATTTGAGTCAAACGCGAAAAATATACGATCTTGGCTCCGGAGGTCCAATATCTAGGACATGTACTCAACAAGGAGGGTCATAGGCCATTACCAGACAAAGTGCAGTGAAAGAGGCGAAAGCACTGGAAAGCATCCCGGAACTCCGCACCTTCCTTGGGATGATCAATTACTATGGGGGGTTTGTTAAGGACTTGTCGACCATCCTAGCTCTGTTAAATAACCTGCTGAGGGACCACGTAGCATGGAAGTGGTCATCAGAGTGCAAAAAGGCATTCAACAAAGTCAGGGATGCCCTTACAAGTTACACAGTCCCAAACCACTATGATGTCAACAAAAAGCTACTGTTCGCTACGGACGCATCTCGGAGATAGAGTGGTGCTATCACACGTCGATGACAAGGGAGAGGAAGGACTGATAGCCTATGCATCAGTCATGCTGACCAAAGCTGAGAGAAACTACACACAGATAGAGAGAGAAGCATTAGGCATCATCTTTGGATTAAAGAAATTTCACAAATACCTATATTACTAACAGACCATAAACCACTGGCAAAGATACTCAGTCCGAAAACAGATGTGCCAACCTTGGCAGCCCTATGGTTACAAAGGTGGGCGCTGATCCTCATGTCCTAAGACTACAATGTCAAGTATAAAAGATCGGAGGACCATGCCAACACTGACTATCTGAGTCGTGCACCAGTGGACATACCCAAAGAAAACATGGAGGCTGAGGTTAACTACTTAAGCCATACAGACAAACTACCAATCAACGCTAGAGACATAAAGGAAGCAACCCAAAAAGATCAGATCCTAGCGTAAGTGCTAGAGTTTACCGTTAATGGTTGGCCAAACCATGTGGTAGACGATGAACTGCTAGCCTATCATACGAGAAGACACGAGCTGTTGTGTGATCCAGGATGAAACTACAGGAAAGAATGCTTGAGGAGTTGCATATTGAGCATGTCGGTATAGTGGGCATGAAAGCACTAGCACGTAGCTACTTGTGGTTTCCTGGCTTTGACAATGCTATAGAAGCAGTAACCAAGGCATGCAAACCGGAAAGGCCATGGGACAGGTTTCATATAGACTTTGCTGAGTACAAGTCAGAAATGTTTCTTGTTGTAGTCGACGCCCACTCAAAGTGGTTGGAGGGGGTCCTGATGAAGTCTACAACAGCCGAAAAAACCAGTGATGTGCTCGAGTGGATGTTTGCCCATAACGGTTTCCGAAGAGAGGTAAGCAATAACGGGCCACAGTTTATCGCAGAGGTGTTTCGTGAGTTTCTGCACAATAAGGGTGTTAAGCATACCCTTTCTGGTCCCTATCATCCAGCGTTCAACGGACTTGCAGAGCGAGTGGTACAGACCCTAAAAGCAGCTTTAAAACGAAACAAACTGGATGCAACACCAGACATGACTACAGAGAAAAAGCTTTGTAGTTTCCTGTTGTCCTACAATTCAACTCCACATTCTGTGACTGGGGTATCTCCATCTGAGTTGTTTCTAAAAAGACAGCTTTGCACCCGGTTATCGATGATCAAACCCAACCTTCATGTGACAGTGGAGGGGAAACAGGAAAAGTTCTTTCTACATTCATCTCATAGATTCGGTCAAAACCAAAGTAAGTCTAATCAAACAAATTGGACTTTAAACTACCCAAACAAACAAGATGTGAGAATACAGAGAGGAAAGAGTGCCAAGCCTTCAAGAGTTTGAGCAAGGAGAGCGAGTATGAGTAAAGAACTGTCGAGGCACTGATATCAAGTATGTGCCTGGCTCGATCATGTCAAGGAAGGGTCTAGTACAATACCTGGTGAGAGTTGGCCGGAACCTCAGATATGTTCATGTTAACCATCTTCGGAAATCAGGGGAAACCAACGAAGATGACAATGACAATAATGATGATTAATCCATGCAAAGGTAATTAACAGATGCAATCATCAACGATATGGCCAAAGATGGAAATCACTCTGTGGTTGCAGATACACCACCCAAAGCAATGCCACCAGCAGATCATGTAGTTACCCATGAGGAACCGTCCAGAGTTCCACCCCCGGTGGTTGCTACGCCACCTAGGCCTATAGCACCGTCACCAAGACAAATGCCAATGAGAGCCAGAAGAGCTCCCACACAGTTTAATGACTATGTTAGTAAATGACTGTTCTATTTCAGAGACTAAGATTTCTGACACCCACTATTGGTTATGTTAAAAGTAACATTAAGTAAAGATAACAGTTATGGTTAGTTGATAATTATATGTTTATTCCAGCATGATGTCAAAAGCATTAAGCGTGGAGGAGTGTTGTATATATCTAGCTAGGCGGCGCTACCGTAGTATAATGCTTTAGTTCTTGTATCAACCACCAGATGTCTAGTATTAAAGGGCTTGAACACAAGACACGGGTCTTATGAACGTATTACGCTCATACACTGAATAATACAATGCAAAAGAATATGTTGCCAAGGGTGTGTTTGGCTGCAGGCACAAAGATAAGGTGCGACACTGGCCTGTGGAAAAAGGTCTATTACTGAACACCATATGTCCATTCCATCACGATCTCTCCCAGCCGATGGTGGGTTAAGCTTAAGCTTAACAAATGTGGAGCCTATGATTGGAGGGTGAGTCTGTCTTGGTGGTTCCCAACAGTTGACAAAGATTTCAATTATAATATTGCATAACTTTCTAGTGGGGTGACAGCATAAGACCGGGAGAAGATGGTGAAAGGTGGGCGGTGGGGGGGGGGGGGGGTGGGGGAGAAGAGGCCTTGTCCTTACCTTGGTCCTAGTTCCTACCCTCATCTCTGAGGCTTGTGCGCCGCACATGCCTCAGAGCAGGTGAAGATGTGAGAGGAAATGCCACCTTTCGCCAAAATGCACACCAAAGCTTAGCCTCCCATGTTATGCGCAGCTCTCAATGACTGCACATAAAATGACAAGACAATATCATACTTCATGAAAACCTCGTGTTAAAACATATTTTAATAATGATTAATTATCATACTGCCTAGTTTCAAATTGAAGGACTTGCATTATGGCTGGTTGTGAGAGGGTAGAGTGTGGGAGAGGATGGAGGGAAATGTGTTCTCTCACACAAGGGGGGTCATAGGGGCCTCCAACATGCTTCACAAATCCTGACTCTTCTATGTCACTGACTAAAAGAGTGCTTCCATTTCAGTATTCAACTAAACAGGCATGGACACTATAAAAAGAGAACCAACTTGAAAATCGGTAAGATGCCACTCCCCTCCCAGATCTTTTGGAGCGCTAGCTCTTACAAATCTCTGCCCCAACCCAAAGCTGGTTCCCTGGGTATCCACTAAAGACAGGGGGGACTAACGAACATTTCAGATTCAAAACAAGGCAACTATCAAAAGTTATACAACTCAAACAACTCACATATCATGAGTATGGAAATTTGGGAATTGTTATAGGAGCTTCACAGACAATCCAGCGGTTTCTTTTTTAGACCATTTTATAATGGGAATCCACAGTTGATTAGACTGCCCATTCAGAGGAGCACATGGGCATTGTTGACAAAACAAAACCCTGCAACACATGAAGTGCTTTCCACTGTCGAAAGTAATCCCAGATTAGTAATCGTGCCGGGTGTCTCCTTCCTGTTATATAATAACAGGAAGGAGAGTATTTTATTTACCATATAAATATGTTCATCTCTATTTACAAGTAGAACACAAAATACCCCCAAAAAGCCCTCAGAATTTAGGATATTTCAAAAACTGGCGTATGGGTCAGATTTGGGCCCAAATAGGCAGGTTGGGGCAGAGATACAAGCGGCCACAGGAAGTAGAGCACAGGAACTCTGTTAGGGGAGTGGACAGGTGCCTGATGGCCACTGCAAGGCAAAGTTGCTAATTTTGGTATTTTCAGCAACAGAATACACCTTCCTCTACTACTAAAATACAAGCAAGACGGAAAATCCTTTGCTTCTTACATTCATATTTATTCTTTCCAATATGGATTTCTACAGTCCTGTACAAGTGTGTATGCATGTAGTTCAATATGTGGGAAAAGTGGTAGACAAGACGACATGAATATGCAGCCAACAGAAAGGTGACCAGGAGTCTCTCCATGAAAGCTGTTCAATGCTAACCCCTGGTTGGAAAAAAGAGATAATCAAAACGAGGAATGCAGGAGCACTGACCGTCTTCTGTAGTTATCACCAGCTTGTAATATCTAGCATACACAGATTTCTGTGGGTATAAACCGAACATCAAAGATAAACTGCAACTGGACAAGCCACATTAAAGGAAATAGCTCAGATTACAGAAAATAACACCAAATGAAACAAACAGAATAACAGGAGTTTCATTGTGCCAACAATATACATTTTCTTTGTTCACTTTGGGAATTTACATGGAATGCCTTCTGAAATGATCGTATTTTGGTTGTATTTTTTCATGTTTGTTTTTACAATCCTTGCTTTCATAGAAGTTATCATCTGAACAAGAATAGACAGACCCCTAACAGTGTGCAATTTAACAAGATTATAGTCTGGGTCTGCAAACAACAATTTGATGTGTATGTCAGGCGATCCCCATGAGTGCATATTGGTTCAAGGCAGACGGGCCTTGGTGCGCCATCCTTTTCCTATATACATCGCACATCGAGTGTAAACAAAATACATGTGCAACCTGTAGTTCCCAGCCACCAAGAGTCAACCAGGGGCCACATTCAAGTACATGGTTCTGGTTCGACTCTACTTTGATCAGTATTACTCATGACTGACATTCTCTGACCCTGTCGTCACAACACAGGGTACTCACTGACTCACCAGTGACACCAAGAATACCAGCAGAAAGTTTCTCTGTTGAAACCCAACCAGAACTTCTCATCATTGCCTCCTGACCAATGCCTCAGGTAGCCATCTGCAGATTCACGGGACAGAGATATTTCCCTATTTCGAGTGTTAAATGTGAAAGAAAAGAATTTATATAAATGGTTTGGGTTTACAAAGTACAATTCTACATCTAACCTTATTCATTTGACTATTTCAGAAGCATAAAGATTTGTTTTGTTTGTATAATTAAGTATTATCAAATGGACTCGACAATGATTCGCACCAATCTGCCTTTGTTCTCCACATGGTTTCGATACAAAGAAGGGTCTGTATGTCTTTCTTTTTGTTAGGTTTTAGAAGAGTATTGTATTGGATCTACTACCAGACTGTAAGGAAGCTGCTGGCCATAGCGGCATCTATGCCAGTCATGTAATGCATTTGGGTGATCTGATATGATAAAACAATGAGGCCTCACTGCGCGGGGTGCTGCTGGAATGTTGCCACCGTGCGGTACACGTCTCGGGGGTGATTCACTAATACATTCAGTCGTGCCCGCAACCTAGATCATTATTATCATCATCATCATCATCATCATCATCATCATGAAATAAACTAACAGTCTTCTCAGTACCTAACAGCTTGGCTACGAGGATGTATTCCATACAAGCCACACTGGCGACTATTCTGATTTAACAAGCTAGTTCTCACTAAATATGCACATCTACCACACGCAGGCGGCAGGACGACTTCCGTCTGCTGTCACTGAAAAACACACTGTTCAAATCATATTGTACATGCAAGTAACTAGGCCTGCTTGAAATCACCCAGCTTCTGTCCTGCCATGTTTGAGTACCTTGAGAATAAGCTTTTTCATAGTTTTTTTTTTGGTATTTTTTTTTTGGTTTTCGATATACAGTACAGAGATGAATAAAAAGAAAAGGAGGGGACAGGAACACTAAGGGAGAATTCCAGTTTGACACACTTCCATGACAATGAAACAACACACCATATTCACTACGTGCAAAAAGAAGTCAAAAAGCCTATTGTTACTAAAGCCGCTACAGTGGCAGACTGTATGTGTAAAGTATCTGATAGCATGCACAATGGGAACTGAAAAGTGGCGAAGGCATGCCGGCGGTTCCCGCCGCACTCAATGCTGACTGAAGGCTAGCGGGAGGAATACTGTGGCTGTCCTTGCGTAGACTGACTATACTAACCGGGTGATGGGAGGTGTATGTGTGACCGAGACACCCGGCACGCTATGACTGTACAGCGGGTGTGACGCCTAGCTTAAGGGCTTTCCAGGGGTCTGGCTGTGGCAAAATCACCGGCCATTGACACCAAGATATATATGTATATCTATATCCCTGTCATAACTGACTTGAATCGGATTTGGCGCTAGAGATTAGGCCACCTTTATCACCACAAATCAAAGCCAGCGCATTACATATCGGGCAGTCAAATTAGGTGGCACAATCCTTTAGAGTTTAAGAAACTGAACAGTAATGTGTGTTTAAGTAAACTTCACATACATTGGAAGAGAATGCTTTAGGACCAGGTGATTCTGCCACGAAACCAACAATCCCCACAACTGCATCGAGTTTGAAAGGAACATCACAGTTGAAACGTTGCCCCTCACCATTGGACTAGACTCATATTATTGTTGTCATATATATGACTGATTTCTGTACAGAAACAATTCAAACGTTCGATAGTTAATCATTTATAACTGTTATCATAGTAGTTATCAACATACATACATATATATATATATATAATCTTTCTAATTTTCTTTTTTGTCCTCATCGAGAAAGGAGAAAATATAATCATATTTAATATACATGTACATTGTACAAGTGGAGTGTTATCTACAGTTGTGAAATCAACAGGAATTATTTGGTCGGGACTACTACAACTATACATATATTCAGCCATGTCAAGACCATGGTTAATAAATGAGGAGTCTCTGCATATAGCAAGAGGATGAAAACAAGTCCATAACACATGAACCGATAGGCAGATGGCCAGCTGACCACACAGGCCCCCTCCTGGAGAAGTTTGAGCAGAACTACCCTACAGAGACCCTGTGAATAGGTCGGTGGGGAAAAGTCACATTCTGTTACTTAGATTGCACATCTGGTATTAAGCAACAATGCAAGTGTCTGGAAGTGTACCCAGTTCTTTAGCAGGACCTATGCTCCAGGTCTCTGGGAAGGCTGGTAACATTATAAAATGCATGTCAGACTTCGGAAGAGCCTGGGTTCACTATATCGTTTTATCAATATGTACATCCAACCAAAATCCTGTTGCACGAAAAGGGGGCACCTGTGCTGTTACCATGTATACAGAGAGGGTGCCTGCCGGCAGGGTCAAGTCCACATGAGCCCAGCAAAATACAATCAATTCATACTTTATTTAATGAAATCCAGACGGTTGCATTCAGTATAGATCTGTGATGACGGATACTGAATTTGTACTACTGTGAACAATCCACAGTACAGTCAACGGTCTCATATTACTAGGTTAAAAAATAGACTCATCACTTGTTCTAGCTCAAGTGCCTAGCGCACTTTTATTGCACTGAAAAAGAAAAACTGTAGATAGGCGGTAAGCCCGTATTCAATTTGATTGCAGGTTACTTCTTATTTAAATCTATAAATCAGTCCATTTACAGCACTCAAGATCTTTTCCTTGTCTTCCATTGGAACTTCTGTTCTGATATGTACATGTTTCAAACAAAAGATCAGTTCTATTTATCATCGCCACATCGGAATAAACGTTAACAGTACATACTAAAAAGATAACAAACAAGGGTTTCCCTTTTTCTCTAATCACATTCTAATATTATTTTGCAAAGTTTACTTAAATTTTGCTTCTATTGATTTGCATTTATTAAAGTTACGAATAATAAGATAAGTATAAGCATAAAGTGTTGGGTAAGGGCACCATAGAACGTGTACAGATAACGCATACTATCATTTACAAGTTGTTGAGGAGGAAACAAAAGGAAACCGTATATATTTGTAATTTGATAACTCAATGGTATGCATCCATTGACTAGTGAAACAAATGTCAATAGAATTCTCATAATTTCTTTTTAACAATGATAACAAGAAAGCCATGTCTAAGCCTGGTTTCTGGAGTCTCAAAGCAGTTAATCAAGAATATTCCCAGCTGCTCACAGAAGAAGGGAGGCAATGCCATTGATATTAACTTTCAAACTGAGAAAAATCAACAACATGGAGTATGGGTAGCAAACAACATCAAACGTTACCACTCTGCTTCTAGGTCGACCACAGAAATCCACCAACACAATAACATCTTACACTTTTCTCCATCGACTATGACAGGAAATATTTATTTACAAATCGGCAGCGTTAGCGTCCGTTTTATCTGCTACTTAAAATAGTCATCTTCATTTTCGCCCAGAACACGTACAAAGTCCATAAAACAAAGGACGATTTGCGAGTAAAACAAGAGTGGATGTCCACTGTAACAAAAGAGCACACGCCGCGCCGACTTGAAGACGGCGACACGTCTTTGGACAAAGAGAAGCAATCCTGAGACAGTGGCCGAGCATGCAAGGCCGGACTGACCAGGTTCCAGTCAACAAGCCAGTCTGGTGGTGGCCAGCCACGGAATATAACAATCACCCCTCTAAACAGCTGACCGGTCAACGCACGGGAAGCGCCGATCTAAACGAAGCTACCTGACTACCTAGGAACACGCGCACCACACTATGGGCTGCTGTATCAGTGATGCACTACTCAATATGGGCCACGTCCTCCGGGGATGGCCAACATCCAAGTAGAAGAGCAAATCTGACCAAGAACAGCAACTTATAATGGTAATTATAATAAGGAATGATAATTATCATAATATTGGTAATTGCTAATGTTTTTTTTATCATCATGGTACTTTGATCAACTGATACGGAGTTCACCTCTATAAGTAGAACCTGTAAGTAGCTACACAAAAACAAATGTACTCTTTTTTTAAGACATCCAATTAGATAATCTCAACTATGGTGTATTTTGTTGATTGGCCACACTGAACCTCTTCTATGGCAGGGTAACTACCTCGTCACCTGATGAGAAAATACTTCGTGGTATCTGAAGTTGTAAACAGCACACTACGCTTCAAGAAGTCTGAACATCTCTACGTTTTTACCATCTGTACGGCACCAAAACACGGTCACTCTTATCACAATGTGGTAACATTTAAAATAACATAAAATATTCCTCTTATTTACTCAACTATTATGGGTGAACAAAATAAATAACCTTGTCGCATAGAAGTGTCACAGAGGGCGAACATACAGGGGTAGAGGTCAAGAGGCTGCAGGTATAAGGGAACCACTCTCTAAAACCCGGTGTCATTGCAATCAGACAGGTGCGAAGACAGTCCTACCGGCAATGGGTGTGACTCAAACGTCGTCTTCCAACTGCCTTCATTGACAGACACAACAGAGAGAAGGCCAACAGGTGCGATACAGGAATTGCTAGTGGGGACACCATCACCCACACAAGCTCACAAGTCGAGAACGGGGCAGAACAGGCACACACCATGATTGGAGGCATTCTCTCTATGCACAAAGATTCATATAGATATATAGATATATGCATTTATATATTAATATATCTGGTGTACGTCGATTGTGGAGGGGCAACACTGTACAAGATCTACACCTAATTATTGCAATGACAAGTCATGAGTTCATACTGCTGTCGTATGGTCTGTAGGTGCGACAACAGACGAGTGTATCCCGATGTTGGGTCGCAGAAGGAACAGCCAGGAACGGCAGCCAGCCTAGTGCGGCCGATGCCCGAGTGGGGGCACCACCAGTACAAAAATAGCAATCCAGGGGAAGGATGAACAAACAGCCAATCTGCTACCTTAATAATTAGGGTGAACCAGTAAAATCGATGGGTATGGCGATGAAACCGGAGCAGGTAATAACGACAACAGCTACTCTGTAGGTAGGATTAATGTATATATGGTCTTGTCTGCCCTCCCCCCTCCCACCCCCTTGCAGACACCGTTCACCTGTGCCAACAAACACAGCTTGAGGCTGAGATTTAAACCCACCGGATTGTCATTCTTTTAGCTTTAGCAACTAATTGCCCGTTCCTTCTCTGCGTTGCATGATGTGGTTGCACGAACAGGCCTAGGCGAGAGCTGATTGGCTGATAGGCAAGGTGGCGGCGCCATTGAGGGCACCGCGCACACTGCGCCCCTCGTGACATGCGGACGCTCTGTAAACAAGGGAAATCACTGTCGTCAATCTTCACGTGTGTAGGAGAAACCGTCTCCAGCTCCTCCCAATTCAAGAAATTATTTCTGGTTTGGACAGTCTTGCTCAAGTCAGTATGTACACAACAAGATAAGGTCCAAGCCCACTGTCTCGAGACTAGACTCGCGCCTGCGACGCCGTCACCGCAGCGCAGACTTCTCCGCAGATATATGTGACTAGTTGTTGGGCTGGGACGACCAGGTGTCCGGATGTGATGCTAGATCAATGGATGTGAGCGGCTCGTGGTTTCGGTGCTGTTCACAGTTGGTACCACTTTTTGTCTCTGTATCTAGCCATCAGTTGGTGCGCCCCGGAGGAGAACTGCTCCGCCTCCATTCGCATCCTCTCTGTCGCTTCCTCCGTCACCCGAAGCTTTTCCCCGCGCTCTATCGCCGCCTATAAATAAGCAATTCATGGATCAGTCAACACATACCTTTTGTCTATCCGTGAAGTCTAACTTAAGCATGGTTATTGTTTGGGCTGCCTCCACACTGATCCAGGTCCTGCAAACAGTCTAGAATAGTTCGGTGGAGTGATTGTCTCTGACCTGGGCCCAGGTGGAGGGCTAACAGAAGTGCCTTTTTAAAACTGGTACCACTTCCGGTTCTGTTCCTGTCGCATGATTTTATGCATGTTTTGCGCGTATAATTCCGCCTCGTTGCGCATCTCTCCCGTCACGTCTTCCAGTCGACTCAGGCGCTCACCACGTTCGATGGCAGCCTGCAGAAAAGACGAAACCCTACCGTTACGATGGATCAGGTCTCAGAGTGCATCGCGGCCAGCAGCATTCACTAAGAAAATCTGAAGAGAGTTTGAAGGAAAACAGCCTCGTCGTGCAACATGAACCAATGAGAAAAGACTAAATGCGTTCAAATGGCAATCATAAAAATAATCATCCACTTCCAAGGCGAAGTCGAAAAAGCCGTTTCTAAGACACACTTGTAGATCTATAAATATGTATATAAGGAAAAAGCATACGGGTATGAATGAAGGAGAAAAACTGTACATGCCAAGGGAGTGGCGAACCCACTGTGCAACCAAGGATAGCTCTGAATTAAAGATAAATCATGTATATAAACACGGCTTAAATTGAAAACAGCAAGCGATAACGCGGGCTAATGCTTGCAGGAGATCAGTGTGCATGAAGTCGGACATTGAAACACTTAGCATTGTCCATACTCTATACACAACTGGTATTAAATGGTAGGGATTTGCAACCAGAACTTGGGTATTTTCTTGCAGGGCGAACTTGCGTTTTATTAAAGAGGTTCATCGGAAATTAAACAAAAATACATTCACGTGCACGTTATAAAATCAAATTCGATCAGAGATAATCTCATTATCAGTTTGATTCCACCTGTCAAATAGTTTGACTGTCAATAAAACCATTAATGAAAATATCGCAATCCTTAGCCGTGTTATGCACTATCTTGTTTATATCTGCAAACTCTGTTGGTATAAGAAATATTGAAGTTTTAAGCGAGAGAATATAAAAAAAATATGCAACAAAATCAATCCCAGAATTGTCACCGCGTGTTGAAGGCATTTAAATAATGCGTACAACTGTAACACAAATATTTGATAAAAGTTTCAGATGCATTGAACAGGAAGGGAAATAAAAATTAAATCATGCATTTCTTCAGTATAACCATGATTGTTATTGAGGAAAGAAATGTCATTAGCACATGAACAAAATTATCATCCGCAAGTAAAATGAGGGAAAGCAGGAGATTCGGCACATACACAATGATTTTGTAGCCATCTACCTACATAGACTCAGACCTATTACTTGTAAAAAAAGAAAGCTAGAAACATACTACAATAGCATACAAATAACTACTATATTTTTAAAATCGTTATATGTTTTTTTCTTTTGTGGGGGTGGGGGGTGCTTTCCAGTTCTTGGCTTAGATCATAATCAGTCTTATATCTTGATAATATATAATTAGTCTATCATATTCGCACCTTTTGTGGCTTAATGTAATATTATATGATATAACTTAGTAAAGAGTTCCATTATATAACACCCACCACCTTAGACAATATGTGATGCATGATGAGTATATAGATGAAAGTTCTGACAGTAGATATGTATTACACTTATCTTTTTCCATTAAATTTGAAGGACTTACGTTCAAGTACTTAGAAGAACTGAGACTTTTATTCATGTTTGATTCAGGAAGGACATTATGTTACGTTTAAGCCTCCCTTTAAAACAGGTTTTGCTTTGGGGTGGTGGTCGTGGGAGCTCTCTTGTTTTCTTCATCAAGTTCATTCCATAACATATGCCTTAAGCAATTATCACGTGGCTAGTCAAGCGAATAGACAACTAACGCACGAGTGGGTGGATGAGGGTAAGTAACTACCCTTTATGTTGTCCTTATTGTCCTTAAATTCACTCTTTATTTCAAATATATACATTTTATATTACAAAAGAATCCGTAATTCCCCCATGGTCTCACCTGTCGAGCTATTGCAATTGCCGATGTTGCTTGGGAAGCCGAGTGTTGAGTGGAGGTCATGCCCGGCATGTACTTAGCGACACCTTTAGAAGCCTTTCCACTGCTCTCTCCAACTATGATGCAAACAATTGAGAAATGAATTCTATGCTGCATAGTGCTATAACAGGAATTCCGTGGTTGTGAATGAAAATCGATACTATTGTGAATGATTACTGAAGGATGATTGTTTCTAAATACTGAGGTACTAATGAAGATACGATTCCAGCGTATCTTAAAAAAAGTTATATTTGGACTCAACACACTCCCTACTGAAAGATAGTTACCTTCATATCATTTGATCATTGTTTTTCTTTTCAAAACATATATATGCATAAATTGTTGTGCGTTTTAGACAGACAGACAGAAAAAAAAAGAAAAATATTTGAATCCTGATTATATCCACATTTATTTCTACCATCATCAAGAACTCGTACACTAACAAATCCCGGAAACCAGGAAATAACCGGAAAACCGACATACCTAATTTAAGTTGAAAATCAAGACTAAAAACTTAATTTCAGAGTAGACTTCTAACGACAGAGAATTCACACAAACTTACACAAATCTTCTCTGTCCAACGTTGAAGGACCACCGGTAAAGAGGTTCTTGAAGAAGCTCTGTTTTGGTGCCTCGGGAGTATCCGTAGGCAGGAAGAGTCCACCAAGCATTTCGTTCAATGACTCGCTAATCGAAGGTAAATAAAACCCAATATAAAAACATGCTCACATGGCTATTATGTCACGCAAACATACATCTCCTTTGAAATACAAATAAAACTGCAAATGCACAGTTTTGTACAGTTACAATGCATAGGTTCTAAAGCAAATCAAATATCTTATATCAACAGTAATAATATCTATCTATACGAGTTGTGACTAGTTGTCATTCAGTTGGTAATTATATTTATCAGACATACTATCGTAAAACTGGATGAGTTTTAATCTTAGCTACCGTATGCCACAACTGGAGTTTGACAAAGTGACTTCATAAGGCGAAGCCGAGTGAAGTCCGGAGTCAAAACTCCAGGAGTAGCATGCGGTGGCCAAGATTAAAATGAATCAGGTTTTGATTTTATCCTACCCGGTCTCCTCGATTTTGGAATATTACGTGATAAAAATGCTGTATGCCACTAGTGGCATATAAAACTCCATATGCCAGTCAGCGTGGCATACGGAATCTCAATGTTAAGCCTATGGGATTTTATATTAGGGGTGGGATAAAAGGCTATATAGAATACTGACAAAGCGAACAATCAAGAGATTCAGTTATTCTAGAAAAACTAAATAAGTGGAATTATATCATGAGATCTCGGCCCATGTATATAACTATATATATTCATTATGTATTGCTTTGTGTAGTCCTGTATTGTCTTGTATTGTTTGTTTATGGAAGACCGCTCATGAGAGTAAATGATACAGTTAAATTCTTGTATTGAACCAGAAAACTAGAGAACGAACCAATGTGATAATCCACTTACCCGACTTCAGCAGAAAGAGTAACTTTCTGGACTTCCGTTGGAGAACAGAAATACAATGCGTGTCCGTTACTACTGAAGCTAAATGTCTTAGCAATCCTGAAATCGAAAAATAGTTTTTTTTTCAGATATATTTATTGCTCATCGCACATCAAAAAGTCAGCAGGCCATTACATATTCCTAATTCGCATCTACTTCAAATTAATTAATTCAATATCATTTTTTTTTTTTTTTTGTTTTTGGTTGGGGTCAGAAGTGTTCTTAGCTACGTTTTCTAAATCTTAATTCAATATCATCATTTACAATTGCAGATTTGTAATATTACCATCGTGCTTTCTGGAATTTGGTTAATTAGGGATTTTAGTAGATGAAGGCGTTCACCAAATGATCCTGCAACTATCGCCCAGAAGGTTTGGCCACCAAAAAAAGATCACTACATTTACACAGCGCATCTCTGTCCAAGGACGATCCCTTCAATTTGTTCAAAAGTATTATGTAATTTTGAAATATTTGAGTACATGTTCTTATCAAGGTACTACCGTTGCTATTGAATTCATTAATCATTTTTATGTTTATGGAAAATATATTACGTCTATTATTTGGGTTTTCGCTTTGGCTGTGGCTAGTACAATTTTGCCATGTTCTAATAAGAGAACGTATGTTTTGATTCGGCAACTCGATGTGGGGTAGAAAAACAGTTCAATTATTGATCCCATGTTGGCAGGCTGTTTGTTCTTTTAGAGTACGTACCTCACGTCTGCTTGTGGTAAGTAATCCACATCTAGGAGGGGCTTCAGGCTGGGCAGACTTAACGTCATCACGTGGCCGTTGGCAAGGTAACACGCCAGACAAACGCTGTCTGTAACATCAAACAGTATAGCGTCAGTCATTCGCACATAAATAATATAGGCCGAGTAAGTAACTTTTTGGTCAACGGATATTGGAATATGGGAGGGTAAGATGAAATTCCTGAAAAACACTGCCATGCTTTTTTTTTTAAAGTGGCAGTTTTTATTTTGTAGTAAAATACATCTAGGTATCGTTGCTTATGGTCTAGTAAATTGTACAATGGGTTTTGTACTATATTACATATGATCTAGACGTTTTCAAATGAAATAAATATTTTCCCTTTAGACCTACCTTTGAGAGATACAATTTTAGCATTGGCTACTAAAGAGGTCTCCGTAATCTTCACCTTGTAGGCACAGGTCTGGGAAGGCAGTGACATAACCTGCAAGTTGGAAAAGGTGAATACTAAACATCGTTACTTAGCTATTTCAAATTCTTTTATTTCTCTATCTTATCAATTTCAAGTAAGAGCGACCGCACAAAGTCCACTTACCCCTATGGCGTATATACAGCAATGATGCACCGTTTCGCCATATAACTTAAAAATACTGCGTGGAACCCTGTTCAATATAGCAACATACGGAGCACTATTCCGTACGTATCGACTAGAATATTAGTTGTTAGGCCAAATTAAGGTACATGTGCGTCTAATTTCTAAAAAATGATTTCGGGTATATAATAAATAAATAGCGACCTACCATGATTATACAAGCTACAAAACTCGGTAATAATTTACGATTGAGGATTGGTAGGGAACGAGGCGTTTTCGATCCGGAAACTATCATCTCGCTTTGTAGCATGTCCAAGTATGGTCAGGTCGATCTATTAAGTACTTACTCTGGCCTGCTTCTCTGAGCAGATGATGGCAAACTGGCGGTCACATGTCTGTTCAGTAGACGATGTGGGAGACATTCTAGACTTGGTACTCGACACTGATTGTTGCCCTGGAAAAATTCGTTAAAATATCGGTAAGATCTATTGTAGTTTAAACATGCTATTATATTTTAAAGAATTTATGTTACTGATATTATCATTACTACTACAAATTTCACTTTTCTTTTGAGTGTTGAATAAATATAGATTGAGAAAAACAAGTAAAACTATTGCAAAAAATATCTAGTATGTATGCAAGATGAAATATCTTTAAAATGATTTTGTATAACAAACTACTGTAAATATTTATTCAAAAGATATTACACAAAAATTCATAATACAAAAAACAGATCTCACCAACATTGGTAGATATTAAAAGGTAGCACTTGTAGGACGGAAGCTGTTCTAATACTTTTGGCAACAATGCATAGGATCACTGTAACCAACAACCTTGTTCACATATAAAAAAATACCCCAAAAACAAAATATAAAAAAAGCCATGCTTTTCACTTCTGCCATCATTCCTTTACCCATTCATGTTAGACTAAGGCTATGTGGATCTGATACCGGATATAACAACACCTCGCAACTTAAACGTAATGATGGAGTACGCCCTATCGTAAGACATAAAAGTAAATCTGATCCATTTTTATATATACATGAGCGACAGCATAAGTTGAAAAGTCGCCCATTTGTACTAACTTCTAATAATCAGATATGTTTTTATTCGTGACGACAATAACAATTATTGAGAAGCATGACCCCAACTTCATCTGCAAAATGATTTATAATGAATAAGTAACAAATGGGCAATTGATATTCAAATGTTGTTTTTCTTCAAAACGGTTAACATTGACAGTTTTGTAATTATATCACGAAAATGAAAAAAATCATTGTACAAAGGGGCAAATTTTCAAAAACAACTTCAGTTTCACATAAAAACGTGTACAGGCCAACTTCAATTAAAGACACTGCATTTGTGTGCTTGCCTTTACGCTAATCGTCAATGAGAGTACACGACTTGATGACATAAGAGGGTCAGTCCCCCGTTCACTTCATACCTGAGACCACCATTCTTGCCCGTGACGAGGGGCCGCACCTACGACATTGTTTAATGGAGTGACACTATCTACTACAACACGTGTCTGTCCCTGCAGCCCGCCGCCGCATGTCTGCCACGTTACCGGCCTACAGAGCACAACAGCTCACCTACTACAACATTCCCTAACACACTCACAGCCATAACTCATGGACGTGGGGGACCACCGCGTCAGGTGCCAATTGGCTTCATCATTGCATTATAAGAGTCTTCGTGATTCTGTCTCAATCATACAGGCATGCAGACATGTAGTTTCTGGTAGTGTTTTAGGTAAGGTAGAGCGGTTTTGGCTTAGTACGCCACAACACAGTAATGTATCTAGCTGGACTTGTATATAGAACCACCAGTCAAAGAATGTAACGTTTACCTGGGTGGGGTCTTGAAGGAGAAGGCACCTTCTGTTTCCAAACCTCAACATACTTATGCAGACCTGGAAACACATACTCAAAGGCTGCAACAGCATAGCCTCCAAAAATATCACCGTTATAAAAAAAATCGTCCCAACCAATCGGCCTGGCTGCATAATGAACGCTTCAAACCGGAAAAAATATATAACTAAAACTACCTCAAAACGAAACGCATCTACATCTTGCACTTAAAATGAAAAGCAAGTTAGCAAATGGTCTAATATCTCATTTCTTTCGAATGAAAGTAACTGCTTTATGCAGAGGGATAGAACAGTAGAAGACAGAAATAGTGAACAGGAAGGGCTGCATAAGACAAATAGCCGTTTGAGAGAAATTAAACCAAAATAAATTAAGCTGAGAAAATGGGTGAAATATGTAGTGATGGTATTCTGTATATTGTTATCATCGTTCGCACTATCCGTGACTAGAAAATGATAAGCTAGCACATCTATTTTGTTTGATACTAGGTATTGTGCGCTGTTATTTGAAACAAGAATAACTGTCACTGATCTGGTGTAAGCCTAAACAATGGCATTGTATCTTTTTCGCAAAGTATGGTGAAATTAAGTTAACTATAAGTATCACTGCAACCAATATCATCGGGATAAGGAACGCTATCAGTTAATATATATATTATTTGAATTTATAAGACAAATATTACATGTTCTAGAAATTGTGTATATGAAAGGCATCTAGATAGCCATTATTTACATGAAAATAGACAAATGTTCGATATATTATGTCTCGTATCTCGGAGTATGTAATGCAGTTGTGTTGGTCTATTTCAATCT
The DNA here is from genome assembly GCA_950022655.1 of Alentia gelatinosa. Classification (NCBI taxonomy): domain Eukaryota; kingdom Metazoa; phylum Annelida; class Polychaeta; order Phyllodocida; family Polynoidae; genus Alentia; species Alentia gelatinosa. Next base: position 27,913,777 of record OX465580.1, on the reverse strand, counting down.
CAAAATTACTGATATCATTTACAAATGCTGTACTGCAATCTACTACTGCATATAGATATGTAGATCTCCTTAATTTGAAAGCTTGTAAGCTTGTAATTGCTTAAATGTGTTCTATTGTGGTGTCAGACCACTTTTGGTATTTGGAGGAGGAGCTACTGGCTTGCATGCAGTATGGCGTCTTAAAGTGACGACTATGTATTATCATATGACATAGGGAGTCTATGTTAGCATGCAATAGCGCGGCGAGGGGCGGCGGTATAAGCAGGCATCTGAGCACCTACTGGTGGTAGGTGCGACAGGCGTCGGTTTATATATTTGATGTATAGGAGAGACGGCCTGAGCAGGTGTCTCATGTAATCACTGTCGCCTTGATTATTCTAAGACAGGATGACGATGGTCATGCAGGCTCCTCGAGTGAGGTTTGCGCGCGGAGTCAGGGTGTGGGATCAGGAGTGGGGAGGGGGACGCAGGAGAAGGAAGTGGATGAGGAGTAGGAACAGGCGCTAAAGGTCAGGGGCAAGGTCATTGCGCATGCTGCATACTCATGGAGAACAGCAGGAAAAGGAGGTAGGGCGCATGCGTGGCCCGGATACAACTTTGTCCAATAGAGGTCACTGTATACAGATCAGAAGACAGCCACTCTCCAAGGACAGCAGACCAGAAGAGATGCCCTCCAAGCACAGAAGACGGAATTGCAAGGACTGTCTGGCGTTATCTACAAAACCAACACTCGGGTTCTCAGGTGAAAATGGGCTGATGGGGGGTGGGGGGGGGGGGGGGGGAGAGAGCTGATGCGTAGCTACCGTACGTCGACGAATTAAATTCATCAATTGTCGCATCTGTAGTATCTACAGAGAACACGAGGGAAGAAATGGGTAATGGAGGGAGGGGGTGATGTCAAACGGGGCTGAAACAATATGTCCATCGGTTGTGGGGTAGCAGTAAATTATACCATGAGACATGTTCCTAACAGTGTATGGGCTCATGTATAACATTCCATATTAACTGATGGCTTCGGGATAGTGTGTCCGATCATATTTTGAAATCATTCAGCTGTAAATATCCTCAGGTATGAATACTTGCAGTTGACAAGTTCCACTGTCGTATTTTTTCACATTCAACCACGCTTCCCGTGATACCCTGTTTCTCTATACATGACATTGTTGTCCCTGCATGACATCGATAAAACACATCTAAGGTTGGCGTGTAGGTCAAAGGGAGCATTTGTGCAGTCGCCTTCGCCTTGATTCCTTTGTGTACCAAGGCTTTCTTTTGGTCACCTTGATTACATACTAGTCATATATTCGGGTATGTATTAGGGAGTATTTGTGCGTTTGTCTACTGCAGTCTGCTGGGGCGAGGGAGAAGAGCTGTGGTGGTACATATCTATGTCAACCTTAAATGTCGTCCCTAACCAAAAAAGTCTAGACAGGACTAAGAGTGTCCTTCTCTCACCTGGAAAAGTGACCAAGAGAGCGATGGAAGATGGAGTAGGCAGTTTCTAGTAAGTCACCTGCGAGTGCAAGTTGCGAAGAAGTATGGAGAAGACCCGAGAGGACCCTAGAAAGGGTAGGGGAGTTGGAAGCCTAACTTACCAACATGCATCTACTTGAAGCAAGTGAAAGCAACTATTGTTGGCAGTCGTAAAACTATGAAGAGGCTAAGCAGACAGGGTGAGCAGAGCCAACTATCTTCTCAGCAGCTCACGGCAAATTATATTTCTCATTTTTCTAGTGCAATTCTTATTTTATTTATCATAGAGAACAAAAAAATCATTCATCCATTTTCTCTTCCTTAAAGGAGAACGCAAATGGGACTCTTCTAAATAAATTAACTACGATAAAGTGTAAAACCAATAAGTAACATGCAGCATTCATTGAATGATCTTAAAAAGGTTTCAAAGTTATAACGTGTCAATTATGTGGATATATATATGCATATGTGAGAGTGAAAAATGCCATGCTGCAGCTGAGGTTCGATGGTTGTTGCCAGCACCCTTCTTGGGGCCCCTACTGAGCAGGGGAGGCTGTGCTGGACTAGACGAGCCTTAAAAGTGTGTGTTAGCGCCACACCGGACGCCTACCTGCTACAGCCCGCTACAGCCCACTGCACCCAGTGCCACACTTACTATTGTACTTCTTCTCGGGGCCACGTCCAGGGGACTGATTGCAGTCCATCCAGGGATCCGTGATTGCTGGGATGAGGTCCCCATTACAATCTAGGAAGGACATTGAGAGAATTGCACCTCGTAATCTAAAGATTGTGCCTGCAAAGAGAGAAAACGGAACTACATCGGTAACACTCCATGGACACGAGACACATTGACATTTCATTGTCAGTAAATTGTAAGGGGACCTGAAAATAGTCATAACATATTGTCCTATGAGGACTACTACCAGATGAAGCCGCCTACTCTCAGCAAATATGATAAGAGTTGCTAATGAAGAAGAGATATACTGATAGAATTAATGTCTCAGTTTATCATACAATAAATGCGTGAGTTCTAGTTGGCCATGTTCTGTAATATTATGGTAGGTGCATGTCGATACTCACCACTTGGAGAAACGATGACAGGTTGCGTCATTCTTTGCTCGCCTTCTGAAGGCAGGTTTAGTACTATGACTAGGACTGAGCCAAGACTGGTTCCGACCCATAAACATGGACACGTAAACGAGTCTGCAACAAGCACAATATCATATACCGTCATACAAAGGTTTGAGGTATTAATTGTAAGCTAGACACCTCTCACTTTATTACTCAATAGGAATCATAATCTGAAGGTTGATGAGATTCCAATCTTTGAGAAGAGTGTCAGATATAGTGTAAAGTACAGCTTCTAATGAACCGTATGGACTTATTTACAGTTCATAGAAACTGCTTATGAAAATACTCAGGGTGACCTAATATAAACAGACATTGGTACACCAAAAGCATGAGGATATATAAAAAGAGGTAATTACTAAATGACAATGTATAGACGGTGGAAGGCATTGCATAAAGGAAGGAGGGGTTCTTGATTCATTGCCCGTTTATGTGGGTAAACTGCCATGCGAAAAGAGACTGATGACATTATAGGGATATTTTCTGTATACAGATATGGCAATGTGGGTTCAACAGATATAAATCTTTCTCGTAATTTGAACTACCACGTAAAAAACACGAACGGAAAGAATCATGCTATCTGCAAGTTAACATGCCAAATACAAACCGCCACGAAAGATATCTAAGTGAAAGTTATGTATCATGGTGAGAAATGCTAGCAGAATAAAAATGGCTTTAAGGAACATTTGTTAATGTTTTGCATCTAATATTTCAGCATCAAGAACTGATTATCTTATTCAATATAGCTACATAAATCACCCATACCACAAATCAAATTTTTACATAGTGAAGCTTTTCGTCCCGGAAAAGCAAACAATTGCATCTAAATATTTAGAACTGCTTTGATTCAAAATTCTTAACGAACATACACGTGTTTTATCCAAATTATGTAAAGCATAATCGAGGCACAATTTGAACTTAATATCTTCCGTATCAATAGTTATCATTACATATTGTCCAAATATCGTTCCTTCCCTTCCCTGTGTTTTTAGCAGCGCAATGCGTTGATTACTCTTGGAAAGAATCCCTTCCACCTAAGGCTAGCCGGAGGATGGGAACCACCATCATTACCAGTATGAGAAAAGCTAAAGGAAGTAGACATGAACAAGAGTATGCCTTTACCGATTTTCCTATTGTAAGCATCTGTGGACACGAACATACTGTTTTAAGGCTATTTCTTGTCAGAGAACGCCATTCTGGACAGGGAGTAGTGCGATCATTTAAACATTCTATTGCGTACACTACATGGCCTGACAATACATCCTTTATACTTCCCTTCTTAAGCCTTTTACAATATAACATATCTAATTTTTGGAGACTACTTTCATAATCCCAAAATGGCTCATACCACTCCACTACTTGTAGGATTGAATACATGCACGAGTTAAAACAGCAGGGGGTAAGAGGGCCAATGTGGACAGTAAAACTTTATACGACTTGCATGTTGCAGAGAGATTGATGGTTAGTATTGGAATATACAGCGCATACACTTCAATAATAAACATCATAACACACCCTTGGTTATATGAAATCACCCCCAAAGTTTGCCCCCTCTTTTCTGGCTACAACTCAGCTCTGGCTTTCTCCAAAATGTACTCTCCAATCAATAAACCCAATACTTTCTACTTGAGATGACACAAGCACCTGTAGACATTTGCTCAATGTTGCCCATGTATTTGAAATCATATTTGATAAGTATTCCCATTTAAGGTTATTGGTGCTATCGAATGTCATTCATTACCTACTTCCAACAGTGTCTTTTCTCTGCCTGACAATGTATTCATGAAAGGTCAAATCATCGAGTTAGAGTTAATCCGATAGTATTATCATTAAAAAGCCAACAGTTGTCAATAGTGTCCTAGTCTGACTCTTGTCATAGTGTGTGGTTGGTGGGCAAGGGAGTAAAATACAATAGGGAAAAGATATCAAAGCCCTGTGTTACGGCGTAGTTCATAGCTTTGACTCACCTGTTTTCCTGGTGTATGAATCGGCGAAGACGAGACATGAGATGGCCTCTTTGCTGATGTTCTCTAGACTGGACATACTGGAACTCCGTGACCGGGAGAACGATCCGTCAGCTTTATCTGGAAATGACCACATACAATGAGTATATCGTGCCAGATCTCCTCTCCAAACAGTCTATAAATCACATTAAACTGCTAAGCTAAAACTGATATCATGGTGCCGTCTTATAAGGATCATTTATGATCGACAATGGACTTTCTGAGCAACCTGATGCAAAATTAGTTTTTTCGTTTTGCTTTGAAAACAAGTATCCCTCCCCCAAATTTGACATCGAACGACAACATGATATTTCCACATCAGAGAAAAGGGTAGAGCGTATTGGCTAGATGTCTGCAGGCGACTTCTGTCACACGGATAACTATATCACAACCCGGACTACTGCCCTATGCTTACATTATTTACTTCTTACACTAACTTCTATAGGCACTAACATACCACGTCGGCAGGTACAGAGAAAGGCGGGCTAACAGCTACTCTGATAGTCATGCATAACTTATATACAACTATGTAAATATGATTTAATGGTGTATTGCTGATATTACTGCAAATATGTAAAAAAAAAAAAAAAAAATAGATAAAGAAATATTTATACACAGATATAAACGTTATACATATACATATATAAATGTTCCTCGATACCAATTCAGGTGCCAGAACTCTTTACAATGGTGCAAAATGCCTTGGATATATTTAAACAATACAGTTATCACAGAATAGCTTAACCAAGGGAACATATTTCTCTCAAGGCCAGAAATCACTTTTGTTCCCACCTACAATATCAGTGATGCTTGTTCATTATCTATTTTGAACATTTACACATTGTTTACATGAAAATGCTGGCGATATCCCGCTTAAGTATCGGTGAACATCATATGTTGAGGATATGATTAAACAGCACAGAGACAAGCTGGATTTAGGTAGGTCAACACAAACAATGTAGGCAAAAGACACATCATTTAAGCTTGTGCAAGGCTACTGCTATACTACACTTTAATAGTGTAAAAAGTGTGCCTTTTCAATATATATATATACATATATATATCTTATTCGGACATATTTCTGATCTTATTTGGAAACTCTTACACCTGAGGCAGAATTTGAATTATTAACTGTTAACTTCATTGTAAACTCAATTAATAAAGTTATACCAATATACATATACACTGTATATATATAAATTCAGCATTACAGTGGAAACAGTAGTTACTATTATTTCATAATTTTCCTATTTGGCTTATCGGAGGCGATCATGGTTTCCATTTGGTATAAAATAAAAGCTTTCCTGTACACTGGCACACACATAGCACTTTAACTGGCTGTGCAACCAGACCCTGACCGAGATTCACACTGACTCAATGCAACTCCACAGTTCTAGAATGCCATGAAACTTGCATGTCATTCTCTAAACATGCACAGTGAAATAACGCATGCTCAACTCTCAATACACGAATGTCAGTGAACGTAATCTTAAGTAATGTGGCCTTATTGAGGAAATCTTACTCGTTCTATTAGTGATGATAGGTGAATTACAATATATAGTTTGCCATTTCCGTAGTTAATCTGTAATCATTACAACGGGATTTGAAAGTGAATTTCTACTGGGTTAGATCAGAAGTCACTGCTGGGGGTTAGTACATATATGCATGTATATGTTACCAGGGCCGACCACTGCTCTAACTGAACACTCCTTATCTCTGTGTGATTTCTCTGTACACAAGGAGGGAGGAGAGAGTGGCCTGCAGTCAGGAGGGGTTGGCGGTGACTGCGGGTCGCGCCCCGGGAGGTGCTGTGCCGCGCGGATGGAGGAGGGTGCTTGGAGGGAGCACACGACGACACGGCGGGCCCGGGGGGTGACTGCTGCCCGGAGAGGAGGAGACGTCGGCCGCAGACCGCTGACCGCCGACCGCCGGGCCGCACAGCGCGTACACCACAAGGGACACTAATGGACACGGAGAGGCCTCCTATGGGAAGCCACCTTCTGCTATAACGCCGACGAATACCACCATGGGACAGGAAGGAAGGGGTCAGCGCACGTACCCCTTCTAGGGGCCTGCACCGGCGTTACACCACAAGGTGACCGGATAAGACAAAAATCAAGGTAGAGGGTGGAAGAGTGTGAGAAAGAGGGACAGGGGTGCTACCAACACAAACTGCTGAGGACACAGAAAGGAACATAGGAGGCAAGGAAAACAAACTATAGCGACAAAGGACAACGATGCAGCGCTGTATTCCCAGAGAGAACTGAGGGAATAGGCTGGCTGCCTAAAAGAAGGAATGGGGAAAAGTTTTTAAATGAGGTACCACAGACAAACACCCACATAGGAGGATCCAGAATATGAATTGAAAGAAGATAGGAAAACAAAAAAGCGGCATAAAAGATGAGAAAAAAACACCCCAGGCGCCTGTCCCAATCCAAATATATAAAAATATTGAGGATTACCATTTCAACCGTACGCATTTAATGACCTTCCGTTTTTCAGTTGTTTCCATTATAATAAAACATCCTTATTAGTCAAATGGTTCGATTTGCTCCCAGAAGTGCATAAAATTGCATTCCAAAAATGAATGAAAAGTTCGTAGAATAGCAGTAATTTTTCATTTCAAACTTATCCAGATCATCTAAACAAGAAGTTATAAATTTAAATACTAATAAATACCGTTAACGCGGTTCCCCCTTTTGGTTAAATCTACAATTTAAAGGAATATAGCCTCACAGATGCGGAATAACGTATATACTGTTGCTTCCACCTGTGCTTAATATTGATTAGCTTTACAAACACGTATGAAAGAGGTAATAAAATAGGGATTGAGAGCGGCTGTGAAAAATAGTCTGGGACACAAAGAAACAAACAAGAATGTCTAGCACCTCCTCCACCATTAGTGTCCTCCTGGGAAGCAGTGCTTTGCCCTTTTTGAATTTTTCGGGTACCTTGTGACTTAGTCCGTCTCAATTCAGGCGGGTGTTGTCTCTTTTGTTTAGTATTAGTAGGACTAAGGCACACACCGTTTATCTAAAACGACAAAAAGAGAAAACAGATGAAGTAATCATTAGTGCAAGCGTTTCTCTATCGCTATCATTGAAACCTGCCAAGAACCACAATGGAGCGATAAATAATTCCAAACATTAAATGAAAAAAATAGACCTCTCGACCGGAAAAAATAGAACCCATCCCAACCATGAAACATGACAGAATGGTAAAAACATGGATAAATATACCGCAAGAAGCATATATATAGGAGGACCATAGAAACGATCAGCACCCACTGGCAATCACAGGGGGTTTCTGGAATGCTGGAATGTACAATGTGAAAGACACGCATACATGCAGACCCCTGTTAATGATTGCAATCCCGTCACCTGCACCCTGGAGATAATGAGTTCATGCAAGAGGTCGTACACCTGTAAAGGAGCGTTCAATAAGTGAAGGTGGGCAATGCAAATGAGGCAGTGAATGACAGAGCAGGGAGAGTGTCATATCGAGGTAGGTATGTACACCATTGTAATTAGAACTGGTATTAAAAGAATTGGGGGTGTGAGTCTTAACAAGGTGCAGCAGCGCATTCAGCGTGCAAAACGATGATGCAGCGCTCTTAGCTTAACCTGGCCACGTACCAGCCGTGGCGTGCGCATAGTATGTGACCTTGCGGGTCACCGCTCCCCGGCTATCCTCGTCCGACGTCAGGTCAATCATTTCAAACTTCTCGTCTAGGCGGTTGCGGCGTTTGGTTCCATCACACGCGTCCTCGTGCTCTTCCACGACGGACTTCCGCACGATGATCTTCATCTTGGAGCTCAGTCTCCGGATGAAGCTTGTCTTGCCCTTTGGTACTGGAGCCTCTGCCATGTCTTCGACAGCCTCTCCAGGTGGCGCGGTAGCATGCTCTGGTTGGGGCCCCGACTCAGCTGCTGCTTCTTCTGCTGCAACAGCTGCTGCGAGTGCCTGCAGGTCATCAGAGTAGACCTTCCCAATGTCGCTCTCAGACCGGAAGTGCCTCTCTTTGTACATGGGCGCTTCGTCGTGTGGTCCCAACTTAGCCGCCTCTTCCTTATGCTTCTCTTTTACCAAATTCTTCTTGCGGCGAGGAGGAGCGACCGGTTCATCACTATGTTTTGCATCTGCTTCACATCCGTTGTTCATGTCCGCAGACTGGCTACTACAGGATGAAGAATTGGCTTTGTCTGGATGGTCACAGACCTGTAAGCTTGCAGGGAGTGGAAGCTTGTCGTGATGGTGGAGCGCATTGCTCTGGATTGGCACTGATTTGGAAGCACCTAGTGGTCTTTTGGCTGGGGTGTGGGTGCCCAAGGCCTGCTTGGACATGTTATCATTGGAATCAGCTTGCAATGCTTCACTGCCTTCATTATCAGCATCTGTCTCGTCGAAAACCCCATGAGAGGCTTCAGAGACATTGTCGTCTAGATCTTCCATCGCTTCGACTGCCTGTTCGTAGCTGCATGGAGGCTCATTTATAGAAAAGGCAACGGCGGAGTGCTCAGAGGCATCAGACACTTCAGTAATACTCTTCAAATGCGGGTTGTGACGCGGGCTTGATGTTCCCCCACCAGCAGGGGAAGGGGGCGAAGGTTCACACTGAAACATTACGGTAAACAAAGACAACATCAAGACAAAATAAAATCAAGACGAACAAAACAACAAAATGGGCTCTGCAATTACAGAAAAGAAAGAATAAGATACTAAAGGCGCGGGTGTAAGCTTTGATACACGCATACACATAAAGATCTCTATACAGATACATATACTCGACTAGCAAATGGGAAGCATATGTAGAAAAGAGCCGAACGCTTCAGTGAATGTGCATTATTTCCACGCAGAAAACTTACCTTATCAGGTAAACCGTCTAGCGTGCTACAAGCAGCGACTAAAAGCACCCTTTGTGAGATTCAGTGTGAGTGGGCAAAAGAAAATACTCCTGGTCGCAAAGGTCGGTGGCCAGAGATTTAACAGGCACTGCATGGCGTTAACTCAAACCCCCTGTACCACTTCTGCGGTTAGTAACGGAAGGTATATAGTCAATAATACACACAGCTATGAACCGAGATTTAGTGACTATGGTGAAGTATTAATAAGACGACGTCAAATGTGTCCTATCACAATCAGGGCGGGTTAAAACATGGTTAGTGTGTTGTTCATGGTCCTCAGAATTAATTCATCAAAAGTAGACAAAAATGAAAAAAGGTTCTCATATGTCATATCAAATGAATTCCTAACAGAAGACCCCATGTAAACTTCTGTTGGTGGTTAAATAAATGCATGAAAACGCCATATTTGTTTGAAAAGTTGAGAATGAAAAAGAGGTCGTTTATGGGATTTTTTTGCGTGCCTTTCCTGAACACAGATTGTGGTATATATGTACATATACAATATATATCCAGCTTTTATCACTACTTGACGAAGGTGGATAATTTTGCCGTAGAATTCTACTTTGTGACATCTAAAGTGAGGGTACAATGTCGTTACACGCGGTGAGTGTAAGTGATAGGACATTTAATACAGGAATGGCACACACGCTGTATACAAATCATCAAATTACTCTCCGTTTGAACTATAGAAGAGTCGATTTATACTCTTAAGTTAAAACTACAATTCCCCTACCAGATATGACTTTGTTTATAAAGCGAATCATTTAATTTATCTTCTCAGATGGAAATATTGGCGAGGTCTGACATCTTAAAGGTAAATGTCATGATATATATATATATAAAAAGAAAATGTAGGAATCCAAAGGGTATCTGGGGGGTCACGCCTAAGGCGGAGAGCTAGCCGTAGACGGCGGAAGGGTGGTTGACGTACCTGATCTGTCGTGGGGGATTTACGATCCTCGACCGCCGCCGTGAGACTCTGTGGCAAGCCCTCGAGGCCCAGTGGTCGGTCTCTTGGTGCCTTTGACTTGGGCGACCGTGGTGCTCGGGAGTATGGGTCCATTGAGCCTGAAATTAAGTGCACCAAGCTCTTCACCTTTATGAGGTTATAGAAACAGCACCTGCAGCGCCCACTATCTTGTTTCTTTTGTGAGGAACGGAACTGAAGACAGACGAAAACAAGGAGAGGAATTCCCAACTTGAGGAACTCTGCGATCGTTAGAATATACCATGGCACCAAGCAAGGCACAAACACCTGTTGTGAAGACTACTTTGACGAAATAGATGACGATAACGCAAGTGTGCGGTGACCATACTTTGATCCCCACTCAATGCGCAACTCCTTAACCTAGTTTTTATCATGACAAGCTAATTACATGCGTATGTACAATAAATATGTGAGAAACATAGGACTCAGACTATAACAAAACAGTACTTGTGTTTTTGTGTCACTTCCACCTTGTGATAAATACCATTTCACTGTTAGCAAATCAGAGTATACATATTCATCATGCCAGACTTACCGTAAAGGTCCGGGGTACCCATGTTAAGTAGACAGGTCTTCTGGATTATGTCCACGATAGCAAGGCCATATTCATTACCGAACGCTAAACTGTTAAAGAAAGCAAGCAATGACACAATGTTATAACACGGATGTTTCTAACAGAACCTCTAATACATAATTGAAAATAACAACAGTGAGCTCAACTTGAAATTAAAGAAGAATCGTATAGTTAAGATTCCGACCAAGCTAATATATTCGGAAATTGGACTAAGGCCTGGTTCGGCATGACGTCAGTGTGAAGTTACCTTGGCATTGATATGACGTCACAATAACATCTCTCTGAGGTCGGAGCGATCTACTTAGCCAAATGCTGCACCCTTCGACACACATTGTAATTAGTAGATCACATTGTAGATCACTTCCTAGCAATTAAATGTTTTATGACGGAGCTAGCGAAAGTAAAACAGTTTGCACAATGCTACTTTGAATGGCGATTCGGTTCAAATACCGTGAAGCGAGTCACAACACACACACAAAAAACCGAAGAAAAAAACTTCCTAGAATTAAATAATAATTCATAGACCCCAAATAGCTCTAATCCGAAAGTTATCATATACTTAATCAGTTATGATTCCCGTACCAAACTTTGATGATGACTGCAGTAAACATTAGGTGATGTAGTACTTTACTTACAGTCCGTAGCGCGAGTTGACTTGGCAGCTGGTGATGGGTGGCGGGGGTTCACCATCTATCCACGTCATTAGACAGCACAAGTAGGGTTGGTATCCCGGCGCCCACCGCCGCGCGCCTGACTTCACTCTTACTGACGTCATATCCTGTTCCATGATCAATTATTACATATAAATAACTACTATGATAGTATACATGTCATATCAAATATCTTACAGAATAGTAGCTTACATGTACTTATAGTACATGTACTATCCAATATATGTAAGTAAGGACAATGTGGAAACGAAATGCCTCTCATAACATAGCTTGGGTCCTAGTAGACTGCACAATCTACACGCAATTCTTTTAGATACAGTTTGAAGGTAACCGCCTCATCAATAGTCTCATAAATGAAGTAGTATATAAAAAGATATTATCTGATTCTTAAAGGCAGATGGGGGGAATAGATATCTTAACTATAAATATTGATTTGTGGTCGCCACTTGATTAAAGGACTTGTAAATACTATTGATATATAAGAAATAAATGTATGCACACAAGTACAGAGGAGTCATCTGAACCTGAGACAAAATACGGATGATTGTCCATGGATAGCCGTAAAAGATTCCCAGGCTTCTTCATTTCATTGGCAACGTGTCTAATAAGTGTTTGTATCCAATATATATATTTGCAATGCGTTAGTTTCACCTCTATGACTAGTTATACTTATCTGTATTTCAAGTAGTCCCTAAAAACTGAAATGGCTCAGGTATCCATTACATTTCCCCAAATCTCCATTGGTACTAATGGTGTTGCTATTTAATCAAAAATTAAAAATTCTAAAACCCACGTAATCAGTTTGTCATCGAGCAGGGTAATGTGCACCCACCTTGCCATCAGAGGCAGAACTACCGTATGATCCTACACTCCCGCTGGGTCCAGAGGAGCCTATGGGTTTCCGACTTTCACGAGAATCCGGCGGGTGCGGCGGGTACTCTACTTCTGGCGAGTCCACTTCGTCAAATATTTCATACACTATACTGATATCTAACACCTGCAATCAAACAAGTCAAGATGTGTGTCATCTTCGTGTCGTATTACCCCAAGTTTGCATAGGAGTTCTCCTGCTTTAAATTCAGAGGGGGGTGATGGGAACATAAATATTGCAAAATGAATCAACAAAGCCAGCTTGGTTAATGTGTAAATGTGGTAAGATTGTTAAAACAGTGTAATTGACATCTATTGAAATCAATAAATTGGCAGACAAAGTGAAGGTATTCAACCATACGGCATTCATGATGTTTTCAAGGGGCAGATTTGTAGCCAAATTACGGAAACTCAATGAATAACATGTGAATTATGATAGAAAACTGGTAATCACAGTGGAACACTGGTAACACAAGATTAAGTCAACAATTCTACTCAGTTTCTGACTGGAATTGGGAGTATTATGAAATTGAGTTTCAAATGAGTCCCAAGTGAGTAATCTAATCCATCCATAGCATGATCCCCCAACTCAGGCTCTGAGCTAGTCGATCCTTTCCTCGCATCGTCTAAATCATTGCTCCGATTTCTGATATGCGATTTACAATCCAAGTAACATTCTCGTGTGCGAAACGACTTACCGTTGGGTCCAACGTGTTTTCTGCTTTGTTAAAACGGAAGAGGACGACGTGAGAGAGGCCGGCCACCACGAGCAGTCTGCTCTCGTTACAAAGCTGCATGTGTTGCACGGCGAACGGGTCATCGTCCGGCTCCGGCGCCCGGCACTTGGAACGCTCAAACACTTTGGCTGTTTTCAGCTTGTAGAGTACTAGCAACGTTACTGCAAAATAACACAGAAACCACCTATTTGTACAACTAAATATCACCTCATCAATCCATGCATTAATGTACTGATATTACCATCCCTATCAACCGTTTCTTTACCAAGTATTATAGTCGGGACATATTGTTTGTTTCTTTTCTTCATGTGCTCTAATATTAAAATAGGTATTCCACCAATCTGATTTTCTCAGCTGAAGTTGACCTTGTGTGACGCCTGGAATAGATCTTCCAACATCTGTCCACCAGATCAACGTGAATTGGCATTATGGAGAACAGTCCCCCCCCCCCCCCCCCCCCACCCCAATTGAATCACGTGAGTTCGGCTTAGGTCGTCTTAGCTGGGGTCCCATAAAGCGGGTATTCCACTGGCACAAATTCTGAGCAGAAATATAGTTGTCGAACCAGTTTTCGGCATCTGACTAGAATCTGAGTGTCTAAGATCGCCTGTGTGGTTGGGTATTCCCAGCCAAGCTCGGCCAAGCTTGATTGACACTGCTCCACTATGGTTTGATACACTGGTTGCCAGAGCTACACTACTTAGCTCTGGTTGGGTTAAGTACATGGCCACCATCACCAACTACCTGTATGTTTATCTCCTATCAGATGTTTCATGTGACCTGAATCTATGCTTGGAGAGTGAGATATTTCTCACTCTTGAAGCCATTTTTACATATTCTTATTACCTTTGTGTGTATTTTGAAGAAAATAACCATAAAGGGAGACTTTACTATCAAATTGGTGAGCTCTGAATATTTCTTGATGAGTATTTCTGCTCTCAGAACCCATGTACATAAAAAACCAATTTGGTCTGAGAGTGAGAATTCATGGACATGACCAAGGTTTAACCATACCAAGCCCTAAGTCGTAGCTCATCCCAGACAGGGGTGGGTGGCCAATCTATATGGTTAGAGAGCCCAATACTTGTCGATCCACATATAGCCTAGTATATCAATTTTCCGCTAGGGGTCGGAACTGCTGATGCCCTCTGCCAGGTACAACCTCATTGCGCCATGGCCTTGAACCTTTTACCACAGACCAGTAGCACGCTTTATCTGCTTGGTTACGGAACGCCTTTGGCCAAACACTCCCCTGGCAAAGAAATCTATAGCATCGGATGACTGAGTGTATGAGCGTAATACGTTTATTATACCCTTTTAGATTATTTTCAGAGAAAGAAAAGCGATTCTATCGTAGCTCTGTAGAACTGTCTTTGGCAATTATTAAAAAATTGTAGTCAATGGTATCCCGCTACATTTTACTGTATATTGCCTTTGTAATAGCTCAGACATTAATTAGACGATGATTATTTTATTGATATTAATTTTATCAACCAATGCAATGAACACTAAATTGATTAATTATGCATACTAGAAGATTATCAAAACTACGCTTGTATCTGTACAACATGGCAACCACTGTTACCTAGTTACAAATTAAAAACCGCTCTTGAAACCGCTCTGTAAATGATATAGCCATTTCTGATCAAGCAATAAAGCACACACTGATGAAGGACTGAAATAGTCCGGAACATGTCGGTAAATAATGTCTCATTAATATATTATTACTTAAGAATGGATCCTGCCCATCACTGAGTTAGTGGGAATATTTTCTTCTTATCTCATATCAATTCGATAGCACAGGAACACCACAAACTGCTGCCCAATAACAAATTGGCGGGTATGGACACCCTACACCTATCTTGATCTAAGGAAATTCAAGTCAATTATCAACTATAGACAGCTAATACTCGTTGTAAGAAGACACACTACTTTGTTTAAGAAGCATTTCGATAATATGATACAAGATTGAACGAAATTCTTTTTTCCAACCACGGAGTTTCGCGTAAACCCCAATGGAACGAAAAAATTCACCAAACAAAATTAAACGATAACATGAATGGAATGATCATATTAACCATTAATCTATTGCGCACCAGAACTAATCCGCATATGAATTGTAACTTAAGTGTAATGCTGACATGAACGACTCACCTGCTGAGGCATCCCAGAACTTAACAGAACCGTCGGCATGCCTGCAAGATAATCCCCATTGAACATGAACATCAGGATAGATATAATCTCTTTTAAGTGGCATTCATTCAATGAACTGTTATAATTAAACAAGATCTGTTATGTATGAATATCAAGTGTATCACATTTCTTGAGCCCAGTCAGAAAGAAAAGGTTTCATTGCAAATCTTTTTAGAGAGAAAGGCGAGGGTAAAAAAAAAGGCATTTCTGATAGAGACCGAGAGCTATTCAAGGCTCTGTTATGAAAAAAAAAGAGTACGGTAGATTAGATTGTTTGTTGATTGATAGCGTTTTACGCCGTAAAAACTGCCAGAGTGAAATCATGGTGAAATCGAAACTACGATATGGGGAGGACAGACAAACGGGACGGCATGGCTGAGCCTCGGACCTCGGACTCCGTGATCAGAAGGGTCAGAAGGCCAGCACGCTAACGACTGAGCTACACCGCCACCCTGTATAAGATTTTACTCCACATAGGCAGGAATATCTAAACGACCGCAATATCATTACTAATTATAAAAAAAATATATACCTTTCTTAAGAACTTTCTAAAAGGAAAGTTTGATCAAACTCGGGCCAAACAAAAACAAATTTGGAAGAAATTTTAATCAAAAATACACCTTACTTACCCTGTAAGCATGATCTCGGGATAACTACATGTGGTTGTCCCCCATTCTCCGCCCTGGACTGGCCATTTCTGAAACCACAATGAGAGAACGTTGGTGAAGATCATAGGCCATCACATCCATGAGAAGTGTAGAGCTAGTTTCATATCACACTAAATGATTTGCATTAGTGGCGTTTTCACTTTTGTCTTTTGAATATGGTATACCTTAAATAGTGCATTATTGTGGATGAGCAACGAACAATACTACTTTCACTGCTGTAAAGGAATCACGGGGCTAAACTGCAAACCTGACAAATCAAATCGATTCTCATAATTCTATGGTGGTGCTTAGATATTGGTAGCAATTAATCCATGGGCTGAGTATTTATAAGGGTTGGGGACAGAAGTCGTTTATAAATAAATGCAAATTATAGTATATTTTCCATTTCTGGAATCACCATGTGAAAAATCAAATTCCTTGAAAACAAAGTGCACTTTCTACAGCTTGATAAGTGGACAATGCCCTTCACCGTACTATAGTGGCTTTTACAGTTGCTGAGCGTGTAGTAAATAGATGAGAAATCGTCTAGAAATTAGTCAATGGAAATAAAGCAGATATACAGGAGATATAACAGTTGTTTCCTACAAGAATCTCATGCTCAGCAACTGGTAGCGCTCCAGCCGCCAGTTAGTATATTCAGCAAGGTCCCACCACTTCCCTGTTCAACCTTCATGTTAGCGATCTAGCAGGCAACCTTATCACAGTTTAGTCCACCTTAACGTCTAGGGCATTCACTTAAAGTATACCTTGGTCGAATAATGGCCTGGTCGGTTCTTCCCATGAACCTGGAAGAAGACTGAGTTGTGTGAAGCGTCATGTTGAAAAAGTAACGACCTGTGAGTGTCGTCTTAACGCGATGAGTGATGACAGGTAAATGTCTAGTCAGCTCTAGTCTCTGTACGTCATCATTCACGCCTTACATCAGCCCCATGTACTTAAATAATACTACCATGTTGGTTTATATTTCCTCCTATGTTCTTAGAAAAAGCTTCTCACACCTTATTGGGGGCGTTCTTTTAAAAGAAACAAATTGCTTGCTCCATAGTCGTAAAAGCCGCCACCTAGCTACTTAATGTGTCAGCGGTTTCTTTACTGTGCAGATCAAAACAAAATATTTTAGTCTATATCTTTTTTTTTGCCTAAACCTGTGCATTTTTGAGGTTCTGGACTCCTGCTTATTCTTCTTTTCAGTTTTTTGAGTGGGATGACAGGGTGGTATTTTGTTCCCATTTCTGCAATATCTCTAGCGCCTATATTTTTTCACTCGCTTTAAATAACTATTTCACAATCTGGGCTATGTAATTCATATGTAAGGAGTAAAGGCGAAATTTTTCTGACAGCGGAATCTAGTGCTTAGATGGGAAGCAGAAATGAAAATCTTGCATCCTCCAAGTCCAAGTGAGGCCACAGGTGGCCATTGTCACTGCTAATTATCAATTACGTTAGCTATTCCTTGTCCGTCTGAAAGAGCCCGGAGAACATGCTATGGGCTTTTAGTACATTCCCATCTCTATCTAAAACATGAGAATAACATTCACTACCAACATTTACCATATCAAAACGAATCAAGATACAAGTATTGCAATTCTACATCCTTAGAGAAACAAGGTGCAACTTGATGAACCAAATGATTATAGACAACATACAATACGGGCATGGACAAGAAGAAACGCAGTTAGCTTATACTGAGTTAATGTAACAATAACGAATTAAAAATACGATGATGAACGATAGAATTAGTTGCTCATGTCCGTCCACACGTACCTTTTCGCTGAACCCCGTGCGTTTCTGTTTGGCGCCGACTGACCAGAATGCAGGTATGAGGTCAGGGGGGCAGTCTGCGTAGTACTGACATGAGGTTACGGGAGACTCGTGGATGTCCATGGGGTATGGGTTCTCAAAGCAAGGGTAGCTGAAACAAACACATGCTTCAGAGGTTACGGCACGGCAAACGCCAACACAGGGCACCATCCTCACACACCGTTCAGAGTGGTTTTAGACGTCTGGGTTCATGATTAGATTTTTAGTTGCCTGGTTGGGACTTCTGTTTCCACGATAAACAATGTATTACCGTGACTAAGTTCGGAGATGATGTAGTATCATAAAATTTAGAAGACTCGTTCTTCAATATGAGCATGGCTCTCCTTTATTATGCTATCTTTCATGTGGTAAATGGAGATTACATGTGCACATCCAACGCTGATACGCATAGATTATCCACCACTAGTTTGCATATGTGCCACAGTCTATTGCTGATTTACAATTATTTATCCATCTTAGTCAGGTGCATCTATTTATATAGGTATAGTCAGTAACCTAAGGTAGAATATCGTTTAATGAACCAAATGCCCCTTTTAGCTACAAAGAACGTAGTTCCAGTATGGTTATTCGGTTTCTGTACCAAGTGATTGGAGAAAACATGTATATAACTGGACAATTAGAGAAACTCATGTTTTCCCTTGTAAGGCACATAAGCTTGGCACGACAGGGCGGCACCTAATGCCACACCTACTCCCAGACTATACTCTGGGGCGCCATAACATCCGGATAACCTAGATTATGACTTCTTACTGAATCGTGTTGATACAAATAAATCTGTTTTCTACCAAAGAGTTGTCTGTCCAGTAATCTTGTACAACCGGACAAAGGCTTATGACGAACGATACAAGGATAAGGACATTCGTGCATGAGGACTGTTATTGCAGAAGGTACTAAAATAAATCACACACCACTTGTAAAATGTCTTCCTTCTCATTTATTTGTGTATCGCAAGCAATTGTATTAGCAGTTGCATGGCTGTATAGTATCTCTATCAAATCAATCACTTGATGAAATTTTTAAATCTTTTTTTCTGATCTAATAATGTTAGTCTAGTGAGCGGTTAATCACAGGAACTGGTTAGTTCTACAATTCAGTTTAAACACTCACCCTGGGGAGGTTAAGTCCACGACAACCAAGTCGTTCTGCAGTAATACAACAATACCATATGGGTCTTGGAAGTCTGAAAATAAGCAAAAGACCAACATCAGTATGTACTAAATCAAGTAATGAAAATCGATCAATGGAGTGGAGAATAGAATGTTGACACAAGAAATATTCATGACTAACTTACACTACCCGCATATCCAATAGGCACGTAGTGTTTAATATCTCAGGGTATAGAAGGACTATCTGAAGGATCAGCTTTTCAAACTGTTTTACAGCAAAGGAGTAATGATCGAATCTATGAGATGAATTCAGGTGGAAATCCAATCCTACATAGTTATCGAGGTGAGTTTTCTTTTACTCCCTACATCACAGGAATAATATGAGAAGGAATTGCCTTTGATAAAGTGGTAAGTGGTGGGGATACAGGTGAAAGGTGCCCGTAGTAGTACTTGAACCCAGACTCCAGCGAGTCAAGTGCTTTTACCAGTGAGCTAACCCTTCCCCCCATCCCAACCCCCGAGAAAGTAGTGCAGCAACGAGGACTTTCAATTGTTGAAAAAAAAAAAAAAAAAAAAAAAAAAGATTATGTGGTTATCTAGAAAAAAAAAAAAAAAAGTTTGTAAATTACCCTAGAGTCTGAGTTCATTCATTTATGGAGTAATCCGTATGATCGTATATATGATTGTGTTAATTCAACCGATTAACTAAATGTCTCAGTTGTTTTTTGGTCATCATTATTGCTGTTAGTGGGAAGAAAGTCAAATGGTGGTAATTCACTATGGGGGCTTGGTATGGATGTTCAGCTTACTGTTCTGGTTTCATCAGTGTTCACTTTGGAAAAGCACAGTTGAGGTGTAATTTGTTTCACAGGTTTGACATGGTAAGGTATGCATCCGCCACTGGGTTGATTTCCTTAACATCTTGGTAGTACAGGCGGGGCTCTTCATCTTAGGAGAATCCTACAATTCTCACTTGTCAAGTTTGTGAAGGATCTAGTTTGGCAAGATTACTCGATTAACCGATACATCTTGAAAAACCAAATGATTGTGATGATACGAGGTAAAGATTTTGTAACTGGAGCCGGGTAAATCACATCAAGAATCCAACTCTTAAGTGTGTAAAGGATTTTTTCATCAAGTGTGGAAAGGAGGCAACTGATACAAGAAATACATAGTAGAGATTCCGCTGAACTTTACCATTAACCAAGGTCATGATACTTTCTGTTCAAAGCACGTCTATTATAGATACATCAACGTCGCCCTCTTACTTAACATGTCTATGCATATTTACATCAAAAAGCAACCTTTTTCGCAACATACGACGAAATCCGTCTGCCCCGGAATTACCATAGCGTGTAAATACCAAAACCCTAACAGGGATGAGGCTGACTTGAAACCTTATCAATGGTAATTTGTATTGTCTTGTATGACGCTGTGAGAGGCTAGCCCATGGAATATTGCAAATTCCCAAATCTTGTAATTCGTTGATGTCATGCGTTAATTATATTAATTATACAAAGTCATACGGTGTACTGTATATACATAGCCTTATATAACAGGCTAATCATCATCATCATCATTATCTCATCCCATACCATAGGTGGAGGGTATTTGTTTTCTAGTAGTAATTTCTCTGAAACTAGTCACCCTTATAATATGGGAAGTATTGTAAAAACTTCCGAACAAGTTGGTAGAAAATCACTGTATATGACATGAATGGAAGACCATCCTTGTGATGAATTTCTGTGCGATAAACAAAAAAAAGTATATATATATATTATAAATCACCAATAATAATTTTGCCACCATAAGATTTATCATTTTAATGGTAATAATTGATAGTCCTTTAACAATTTTATCAAAAGAGAACATACTATGTAGCACAGTCTTTTCTCTTGTGGAGGACTCTTCGAAATGAAAGACGAATTATAGCACGCTCGATCATGAGTAACAAGTGCAAAAAAGTACAAGCAAGGAACTAAGGTGTTTATAGTTCAAAATATAGATTGAACATCCGTTTGTATAGTTTTCATTATTATTGGTGACAGAGCGGTAGGGACTGGACGCCAAAACACCTCGCTACACACATACATTCCGTTTAAACAGTGTTCTAGAGTTAGACGGGATTCACTATGACTTAAGTGCAATATTTGTTAGTAGATGGTGGTTGTGCTGTGAGCAGGTTGTTGGGAGGTAGCCTGATACTCGCACCTAGACCTGGATAGGTCTCACTGTAATGATGTTGTGACTAGGTACTTCAGTAAGCAGAACGTGTTGCTACGCTTACGAGTTGGCTGATAAGTGTAATCCCGCTCGCTAAGAGCCGTGTGGATTAACTTTAATCACACCATCTCCCTGTATCGCTTGTCAAAATAGATAAAGAGCTTACACGAGATTCATAGCTGGCGGACTAGTCTTGTCACGCGTATCAAAAATGTCAGCCAATCTTAGGAACACTGGTAGGTAAATCTCACATACCTATGAGAATAATAACAGGTAAGTTACATAACATTAAGTGAGTGGTGACAGATAAATGCTAACAGAATGCAAAGGACGGATTTCTCATTCTCAATCAGTAAAATCACCCGGTAAACCAAAAAAAAAAGAGTGAAAAAAAAAGAGTAATAGTCTAAAATTACATTTTATTTACAGCATCAGAACGAGACGAGGAATTCCTGTTATGTAACAGATGTTGTTGTCTAACAAAATAAAAAGTAAATCTTTAGATCATTCTTCATACAAGTTTTCCATATCATTACTGGTTTTCAAGTGGTTTTGCCAATTTCTAGTACTCTGTGATGGTCTAGCAGAACAAGTCTAATAATCTGAGGTAGACTTATTCTGAATATATGATGATAGACACACGTCGAGTGTAAAGCCTGTAATATCGCACTGGCCTATACAGTACACTAGTCAGGTAAATTGCCTATAACACTCAAAGAGCACTGACAAGTAAATTACACAAATCACTCTTATAGACCAGCAGAATCTATATAAGTGACACTATCTAATGGCTGATTAATCATCAGAAAACATGTATACAAATACCCCATCTATTTCACCAACGGACTAAGACACACACAATAGCCTCCGCACCAATGGTCTGACAATGGATATTGTAGGGAATGGAAGAGTAATGTGGCTATAGGGTCCGTTTTGTCCTCCCATCAAAGACTCTTAATCACTCTCTCGTTTGTTTGCCATTTGCAGACAACTAACCATGGTGAATCTGTACATTTGTTTCAATTACATCGTCCCTTAATGTGTGTCAGCGTATTCGCTAGACAGACACAATAATTATACATGCCTCTTAGGACGCTACTCCTCGCAGCAAACATCTCTGCGAGAGGAGAAGGCCAATTTACACTCTTTAATGTAATTCAACGCATAGCAATTAGCATTTGCAGTTCTGCTGACCAAGGTACAGTAGAAGAGATCTCAGAAGCAATTATTCAAGTCAAGATGAATTACTGCTCAAAAGATGCCCTTCAAATAACAAAAAAATATCAATGATTTTTTCTTGATTACATTCCACAGACATCAACCATTTTTCAACAATTCATATTTGCTGACCTGAATGATCCAGCTATATTACTGTGGCTTGACGCTACCCTCAAGTAGCAGGCCGACTGCAATCTGCAGGTTGGGCTACACTTATTCTCCACAGAAAATAATGCAAAATTCAATAGCATTTAATCTATATAAGACAGTTTTCAAATTCATCACTTTTGTGTGACAGTCAATTATACAATGTATGTTAAAAAAAAATTGTGTTAACACTGAATAGCAAGGACTATTAGGATCGGCTATTCAATTCATCCGTGTTTATCAGTTTCTCCTAATGATCAGATAGTAATATGTTCAAAGACAATTTTCCTAGTGAGCTATCACATTATCACCCCAAGTCCATTGACTCTCATGTAGCATTAATGATTAAAACTGTCTTTTACCAAAACGGAAGATTCACAAAAGTGTTGCAAAATGAGCACTAAACGTCTAATGGCATGTCAAATGCTTTTTGTACCACCGTCTGATAGTCAAAATTTGAGATACCATAACAAAGAAAATCGATCTCCAATTCTTACCCTGGACAAATCAGAGTTAGGTCAACTTGATGTATTCATATTTAAAGTTATTTTGAGCCGATAGCTGGTAAATGGAAATTAGGAATCAGGAGCAAACAGCATCTTGCCAAATATTCAGCACGCACATTTTTGCTAGTCACCGCACCTCGAGTAATATCCAGTTTTATTATCGCATGATGATGATGTTTCATGAAAACTAACTTTATTTCCCCTCCTACCATTTCCTGAAACCATTAAATCAAATTAGTATTGGATACAACCTAAGTTTACTTGCGAATATTTCTCCAGTGGTATCCATGGAAATTTGACTTCTGATGTGTCATAACCAGCATCTGCCATGGTTACGGAGCTATAAAGTGCGATTTTAGTTTTCATCAAGGGTGCCACAATACCATTGGGGTTGGCTGGCTTGCCTCACTTTATCAGTTTATTTTCAGTTTAATGGATCCATTGTAGTTTATATGCTACCTACCATTCGTCATTTAAAACATAGGACAAAAGAGGTCACCTTCATCGAGTTGGCAAAAGCGGCAAGACGTTCTTCTTTTTACTATCAAACAGTTACTATATTACCATATGGATTATGTATTGAAAAAAACCCACCGAAAATAGATGATTACACATACTCTGAAGATAAGTGCTTAACTATTGGTGTCTATGGAAAATGCAATATTTTTACTTTGTTGCTAAATGACACTGATGTTCTATTGCTATCTTCAAAAATTCTGGATTATGATAGTTGAGAACATGTACAAATGAGAAATGCTAAAAAAATATTATGTCACCATGCTAATTTCTATGGGAAGGCCATCTGAAGAAGGTAAGTGCTTATCTATTGGTGTCTATGAGAAACTGCTATATTTTCATGGCCTCAGATGGCAGCACCAGTGTTAAACTAGGGGGCGTTTCGATACCTACCCGCATTTGTCTTTAAAATGAAAATGAACTGGTAGAGTGTTGAAATGAAATTTCACGGTAATTTTTCGTATTCATTTTTCATGTATTATACAAAAAAAACAGAGATGGTAATCGCGTTGTGATTTGTATGCTTCTTGTTGAAATGACCAGGATACTTACCACTATTCCATGGTGTAGAGCATAGGGTGAGGAAGTCCACGACATTATGTTCCATCTCGAGCACCGTTGTGTTCTTGGCGTGCATCACAGTCAGAGAGGGTGTGCGGCTCGCCTTGTCATACGGCATCCCGCCACTAAATATCACATACGGCTCCCTGTAATAAACATACAATACTGTCCAGTTAGCATCACAGTCTGAGGTGTGCGGCTCGCCTTGTCATACGGCATCCCGCCACTAAATATCACATACGGCTCCCTGTAATAAACATACAATATTGTCCAGTTAGCATCACAGTCTGAGGTGTGCGGCTCGCCTTGTCATACGGCATCCCGCCACTTAATATCACATACGGCTCCCTGTAATAAATATACAATACTGTCCAGTTAGCATCACGGTCAGAGGTGTGTAGCTCGCCTTGTCATACGGCATCCCGCCACTAAATATCACATACGGCTCCCTGTAATAAGTTCACTCTATTACGTTACTTCGCTAATTAAAATTCTGTACTCAGTTACCATAGTTGATATATATTTCAGTAAGAGGCATTTAAATTCATTCAATAATGCATAAACTAAAATATCTATTTGTTTGGAGAGAAACATAACCCCAAATTATTTTTATGATGGAGTAAGTATGTTGGTTCTATCACTGACATAATCCACAATGATTCAGAAAGGGGCCATCCATAAAATATGTACGCAGAATTTCTTAAACTTTAGACCCCCCACCTCTAATCTAATACGCAATAGAACAAAGAAGGAGCATACGCAAAATTTCCAACATTTTTTAACCCCCCCCCCCCCCCCCCCCCCACTCCCGTGAGTACATTACACTATGGATGGCCCAAACTGGTATTTCCTCTATCCACTTTTTCCGATGAGTGAATTAATGTAACAGCAAATCAATACTCTAAACTATATATTTGCAATACTAATAAAACATGTTACATGAAGATTTTAAAACCATATATCACTACTTATGGCACTCTGGAGTAAATAGCGTGATATTAATGAAAGGAAACAGTAGCAGGTACAGTTTGTTGAATACATCTTTTCATAAAACTGATACAACCCAGATGCATACTGACCCGTTGCGTACAGTCTTCCATTCCACTTTGGTGATTGGTCGGCATTGCTCTGGCTTTCCATCTTTTCCAATTTTAGCTGAAACAGAGAAAGAAAATACAGGCTACAATACAACCACTCGTTTAGTAAAGTAACTATGCCTCAGATTGCCCATGATACTATCCCCTAAAGACTAAGAACGTTCTAAATGAATATAGTCGGTCGTCGAGGTGGGCCCTGTATGCTACTTAACCCTGTGTAGAAATTGTCATCGTGATTATCTTATAGTGTAAGGGGAGAGTGCCAACTGCCAGGGGAATATTATATAGCAAACCGAACTGTATGGGATGGAGATATCAAGCAAGCGATGAAACACGGGATTTCTGATCCGCAGATACAAACTTAACCGTCTAGTACTAATCGCTCTCACTGTGAACCATACCAAACAGAAATATGGCTCCTATATTTAGATTCGAATGCAATTGATTTGGTTGATGGTGTTTTACGGCAAAGTATCACCTAGGATCATATCAAAACAAAAGTTTAAATATGTGACAACGGATGGTGACTGGGTACTTGTGACTGGAGAATTGACTTACCATGTGGCATGAGGACAGAAACAGGCTTCTGTGGTGACTTGTAGTTCCAAGTGGCAAGACTGCCGTCCGCATGACTACACAGAAACTGTTTGCCTTCGTGGTGCCAACTTAGTGACTTGAGACCTTGCAATACTACACCCTGCGACAGAAATACAAAAACGTCATGTATCACTCGGTCAGCCAACTCAATAGAAATAATAAACAATATCTTCACATAGGACATGAAGCGAACGGTAATTCTATTGTCCCGTTTCGTTAGCAACTCCATTGTAATGAGCATATTTCTAGCACTCAGTAACAGCATAACACTTACAATCTATTACAGTAAAAACTCCGCCTAACGGACACCCTGCGTTTACGGACACCTTTGCTTGGAACGGTCCCCTATATTACATGTTTATTTCAACCCCGTGTAAGCGGTCTTCAAAGTGAGAGCGGTGTATGAAAGAGAAATAAATGCTTCTGTTAAAGGTACTGCGGACTAGCTCTGCGCTGTGACGGGTTTGTGGGTGTGTGGAGGGTGGTGAGGTTGGGGGGTGAGGGTTGGTTATTTGCCGCTGATTGGAAGCTGTCGTTAATGAGAGGCTGCCCGACAGGTTCCGGCATCAATAACACCACGAGAAAACCTCAACCAATCAATAACCTCGGAAGGAAACAAGTGTGTGGAGCAAGGGGGGGGGGGGAGGGGTAAGGGTAGGGGTAGGAAAGGGAGGGGGTGTTCCGTTGAAGAACAACTGGGCAGCGGTCAATGCCAACAAGCCCTGCCTTTCAATAAATGCCTCTTACATCCTGTACCTGTCGGTGATTATATCACGATAACTAGGTCACATAGCCCGTGCTCCACAACCAGGTATGACAGTAATCACTGCTTAGCCGGAACTAGCTTGCCCCGAACAAGTCGGTAATTTCCTCCGAACGCCAGGAAGTCACTGCATATGTTACAAACAGCTTGTGAAAATTTTAAAGGCCTTGAGCCCAGTCCTGCAAGGACTCCACAAATTAAAAACCTGATAAAAGTTTTTACATTTTTTTAATTAAAAAAAAACTAGGCGGCACAAGTGTCGCAGGCCAATATGAATACACACAGTGGGGCTTAATTCATAATTCGAATATCTTACCCACCACGATAAAAAATTCATTATATATCTTAAGTGGATTAACCACCTTGGCGTAAATGAAGAACGGAATCTACATACCTAATGACGTTTGTTAACTAAATCATATCAGCTTTGAAAGTATAAGTCTTGATAAATACAAATCAGCCACTGTTTATAAGAGGAAAGACGGTAATGTTAACCTACTCAAAGTATGGGATTGATGAAGATCCACTAAAGCCTGCCTCAAGAGATGTTCGCAACCATTAATACCACCAAATCTGCTGGTTTTGCCCAGCTTTGCCAATGGAAGCTAACTGGCATATCATTATTCCAGTGGACTCGAATTATGGACTGACAAAAGCAAGACTTCCTAATGAGGGTGATCACCATAATTTCTTGGAGGATAATGCAATCGATTAATTTAATAAATTACATGAAGTAGCTATCTGAAGGAATATCCTACAATTCACAGTGGTGCCGCATAGTGATTTTCAAATAACGACCATCATCAATAAAAACTGGTATCTTGTGATTTATTCTAATATCAAATCTAGTTTGACTTAATCCAATCATTTGACTGAATTATAAGAAATATACGACCTTCTGTAATTCTTTCAAAAACAAGGAATGCTACTTATAGTATTTAGTACTTAAATATGTTGTGCTACAAAATGACATTTACAATATTCTGTGAAAGTCTGGAAAAATGACATGGTTTTTACTATGTGCAATGCAACCTTTTAGAATACCTATATATTCTAGAATAATATTATCATAAGATTTATCGCTAGATCAAAATCTAGCCTAGTGATTCCCATTTTAAAGTTAAATATATGTGTTTTGTAAGACACGGGATCTTACATTCAATTTCCTGGAAAATGACAAAGGTTTTAATTTTCGAGATAAATTGTCCGATATGCCTTTTTGTTTACACCCTCTCCCCTTTACCAACTACATTCGAGAATGAGAACTGTTATTTGACTTGGGTAATATTGTATATCTTAAAGTTGGATCATAAATACCGGAAGCTGTTTCTGCCCTGTTCAATGTAAAAAAATCAGCTGTCTATTATGTAATTGGGAGTAAATATCACCAATTTACCCCCCCCCCCCCAAAGACGGTTCCCAGAACCATTGCCCTTTTCCCTTATATTTCATAAAAATCTGACCGATCATTTCAAATTGCTGTCTGCTACCACAGGTTGTCAGCGGGGAAGTTAAATTATCGGAGTGCCTGCATATGTACCGCGATAGGGAAAAGAGTTTAGTGAATCCGGAGAAGGAGTAGCTGCACATACATAATTAAAATAAGTCATCCTTTTTTAATGCAGGCTGACTTGGTAGGAAAACAGAGAAATAGAGCGAGACATAAGCGATAAACACTTACCTCTTGCGAGCTGTATCTATTTTCAGCAGTCTTGCTCTTCAAGTCCCATAACACGATTGCACCTGATTCAAAGCCTATCAACAACTGCAAAGACAAAAACAAAGTACATCCTTATTACTGAGGCAGAGATCTCTCACGTTCACGGACAGGTCGCTTATTACTGTCATAAGGAAGTACGACTACAATGTTAAATGACATGTCCAGTCTGTTGCAGTAAGAGGATACATGTGTCAGAGGTCATCGTTTTCTTACAGCGTAATATTGATCAAGATTCTTGTATTTGCGTTTATTATTCTCTGAATCTCATATACCAAGAATTTGACTTTTTTAATCAAAGGAGTGGATTGATGAAAACCCTTTCTAATTTTTGTCGTATTCTAATGTACATGTATACTTCGATAACACAATACTGATACCCATTTGCGTTTATGTAGTTAATGATTTGTAAAATCCCACTTTTTACATGCTAGCGGAGATTTCTAGTTTAAAAGTGAATGTCAACTTCGGTTATGAACTGTATACATTTGTGAGCTATCAGCATTTCTTTCTATCCCTTGATTTAATAAGGAAAATGAAAACTATCATGAGAGCAAATTCAACTAGAAATCATTCTGTGTCAATGATCAGTAGAAGCAAGAAACCCCAGACATCCTATACATTAGCTTATGATAGAAATGGTGTTGTTTATTTCATATATATGAACTCAATGGAACAATGTGTGATCTTAAAGATTTTAACGATAAAAAAGTAAAAATAAATTGAAATTATTGATACTTCACAGAAAATTTAGGAATTATATGATTTTGGATGGTATCTATCATGAAACATCACGAAATTTCATATGATTGTTTATATGGCATGAGTTGTCTTCGTGGAATGATTTCACGAAGCAGAGCTGAGTGATATCTGTAGCAGAAGACAACGAATGGCATATAAACAAATATATGAAATTGAGTGATGTTTAGATTTGATCCTACCCTGTTACATGTTTTTAACTTCATATGTCACCAGTGTCCTATAAATATTTTATGCCATATCCGTGACATACAGTTACACCATGTTAAGTCTATGGAGATTTATATGAGGGGTAGGATAATAACAACAGATTGCCATTCTAGCTTATAGAACAGATGAAGTTAAATGAAACGTTTCAGTTGTCCTGAGGCGAGTGGTGTCACAATGCAATGTGTGTATCACTAGCTGGCACGTTAATACGTCATGAGACGTCAGGAAACTTCACTTTATTAACAATTTTCGTGTTGCTCCAGGTAAACATAGCTAATCAAAAGCAGGGGTTGCGAGGTGGGTGGTAGAAGCAGCCCTCATACGTCTCCTACGTAGCTGCAGACCCCTGCGTGACCCATCCCCTGCGTCCACCATGCGTCCTGCTGTCACGCCACACACTGCGACACTCTCTAGCCCGGTGTCGCTTTTCAGCGTGTTGGAGTGTCGTTTGGCATGGCACCTACTTTCATCAGGTGACCAGCACCCCAGTCTCCTGTGGCGGCGCCGTCCGCGCCATGCTCGTAATTGTGGGCGTCAGGCGCCAGCCGTCGCAGGAAACGCTACAGTCGCCTCTATCGGCCTCAGCCTGTAAAGTCCAGCCTCTCTATTCCCTCCTATTTCCTTCTCTATCCCCAACGTCCCCGCTGCCATCCCTACATCAGATTTCCCAACCACCTGCGGTAGACTATAGCACATGAACCCAAATAAAACCTCTGCAAGGAGAGTGTAGAGGTCATTATCCTCAGTTAACCTCCCCAGGTTCATCTGCCCGTCGCTGCATGTAACATCAACATGCCCAGCCCTAAACACCAGAGGCACATTTGGTTTTACCCGCGCCGGCAGTGGAAGCGGTGAGAGGTGACGTCACATCGCGTCACCTTAATGTCATGCCTGACGACGTTGCGTGTAGCGCCATCCGCGGTAATCAATATCACATCCGTTCCCACAGAGCAACTCAGGCCTGCTCCAGAAACCTCCAAATTTCGCCGAGCAGAGGAGCTACTCGAACATGCTCAGGACACCTCGGAGCAGCTCGAAGCAGGTCAATACGCCAATGGCCGGTTGACATTTTACTCTCAATATCAAATTTGTTTTGGGATGATATCGAAGCTTCCCGGGTCCCCTCAGGAAGAAATGGATCGTGAATATGAACACATAGAACGTCAGAAATTTTACAGATATTGGTTCGACATGAGAGAGGCTAAGTTCAAACTCGGGTCAGACTTTGTAAGCTGCAGCTTATATTTGAGACGCAC
This sequence comes from Alentia gelatinosa, assembly GCA_950022655.1. Lineage (NCBI taxonomy): Eukaryota > Metazoa > Annelida > Polychaeta > Phyllodocida > Polynoidae > Alentia > Alentia gelatinosa. The sequence goes on along the minus strand of OX465580.1, from coordinate 27,883,071 downwards.
TATAGTCCGATTCAGAGATTTATCGTTAATTCAGACCCCTATCCCACAGAGTGGCGCTGGTGGTCGTTGCGATGGTCTCTCGTGGGTGGACAGGGTACCGGTAAGGTCACTCAATGAGTATTGAGCTGTTCTCTCCCAAAGGCACCTTGGACTCCGAGAACTAAGAGAATCCCAGTTCGGAAAACCATCACCATTCTCACACAATCAGACTTCACTAGCAGGCCCGGTACCAGAGAAAAGATACACGGCAAATAGATTAAAGCAATAAAACCGAGGAGGTAGAAGGAATAAAACAGAGGGGGCGGGGGCCACCATAATATTGCTCGAGATCATCTCAAATAAGAGCTGAGTCTCCGCAATCTGTAAGTAGTTTATACAAAGAGGCCCTGGTCCCGGGAGACGTGCCTAGCACGGATTAAAGGAGATGAATATTGTGGTCTGGAAGTAGGTGAACACACAAGCGTCATTAAGGTTTTAGTCGGAGATCCATTCAGGAGGCTGTTCATTGACCGCGGCCGACAAGAAAACATCCCTTAGCTGGGTCCTATGGGAATGATTGCCTTTCACATTATACACGTATACGTACGTATGCGACACACTAAAGACATTGTCGGTTTCACATTTGAGGAAATCAAAACACTCACGCATGCAAGTTACTTGGCATATTCTTTTTGTATCACATGGCCTATATATATATAGAAAAGTGAAGTATGTGATTGATGCAGACACTGGTGACTGGGCTGAGGCCTAGCGGGTGTCAATGACGAGTAGACAATGTTTCCAAGTTTGAGACACACATAGACGAGACATAGCGAAACAGGTGGATGATTATTTGCCTTACAAAGGAAACTATCACCGAACGCCTGTTCTTATTTAGCGGGTAGAGATTGCTTGCCCTGTGGTCACCAGCTTAAACAGCACCACCTGCGAACAGCACCTGCCATGCGAAGAAGGACTGCGAGTGCCACCAAAACATGCCATGGCCACGAGACATCAATCTGGTTGCTAACCAGAACTATTTACCATCAGGAATTTATGAGTGTGTCCCAAACAAAAACGGTTTGGCCAGTCAGACGTCGGTGGATCATGATGATAATGGTGTAATCAACAAGTCATTACCGGCCGTATTCAGCGCCCGCCCATTAAGGGTGCGCAATTATCAGCGGTAACTGAAGCGGGGGGACTGACGCCCGTCGCTATGGGCACGCCGCAGGAAGCTACCCGGGAATGAGGGACAGGCGTTCCCGGCGGCACCGTACTTCTACCGGCATGCTGGCTGCCCGCTTGGATGAGCAGGCGTGCATCACACGAGGCGGAATTCGGCCACCTTTATCTCTTTAATGGAAAAAAATCCTTGCGGCGAATTTCAAAACATGTTTCCTGTTAAAACAAAAGGAACGCAATTGTTTGGTTGTCCTTTTTTTCTATTTGATACGATAAGAGCTTAGTGTCTCGTTCAAATATCTAGAAGTAATGAATTAAAGTTTTACGAAAGATTGATTCTTTTCAGTTTCTGTTTCTTTTTTCATTATTCTGAAATGGCCCATGGCCGTTATCTTAAAAGAAAAATGCGTGTTTGAAATATTACAAATATTTCAATTCTAAACAACGTACGTTTTGGTTTTCAATCAAAAACAATTGAGATCTTCAAATACAAAATTCTCTCAGGTTTTTGAGCTAAGGAAATATCCAACCGAGAGAAGGAAAACAAACTGTATGACATTTCTCAGGGTTTTGTTTTTGCTGACCTAGGGCCTGACGAGACTTGGTAATGAGGAATGGTCTGCACGGGGAGAGAAACATCTTTAAGTAATGACCTTGTCAGACAAGATAAATTACACCCAATAACATTTTTATTGCCTAGTAGATAGCTTTCAACGAGAAAATAAAATAGAGATCAAATTGAAAAAAAATGGCATCGTATTTGTAACCACCCTCCCCCCCCCCCCCCCCCCCTTCAATTCAATGTATCATATAATAGTGACAGACTGTACATAAATACCAGTAAAACCCCGATCTGTGGTGATATTAACAGGTACTTACGCCCACCGATGCAGGCAGTAAAGAAACTGAGGTCCTGTGTCTCGTATTGGTGTTGGTAACAAGGTATAAGGTGCGGCACCTGTATTCTGGGCACCTTATCACACGACCCTACCAATCCACCACTCACACAGCAGCAGTACCTCATCTGAGGGCCCTAAGCCAATTACCATGTTAATAGCACCAGTTAATACTCTGGGTGGGAGGGATCGACTGGCACTGCGGCCTGTCGTGGACCCGGCTAAACTCACACCTCAGACAAACCCTTATCTCCCTGGAATAATTATCCACCATCCACCATCCACCCACTGCGTAATCGCTACGATCAATTACCCACCGCTCCCTTTTTTCTACATTTTTTGTGTGTTTCCTGCGCGGCCAGGACGATAAATTGAATCCAATGACCGGCCATCATGTTGGGCTGGTAGGAGTCGGGGTTGGGGGAGGGGGGCGACCAGGCGTGTTTGGGTGCAGGTGAGGTGAGGATTAGTTGTTGGAATGGCGGGCGTTATGAGGTGGAGGACGGAGTTATGTCGCCAGGTACAATGTTTAAATGACATTTGCAGGACTACATGAGATAAGTGGAGTCGTGGTGTGACAAGCAATAAATGATGTAGCCAAGTAACGCTGCACTTTATCCTACTTCGTCTATGCTTTTGTATTACTAAAAGATAAATATTGAGTCAATGACCAACAGAACATAGTAGCTGACATCCTGCTCTCTGATTGGTCAATATTGTTATTACTCTAGTGGCATAAAAAACACTTTATGTCACGGCCAGCCACATAAAATTTCCCTATGTTAAGTCTATGGCAGTTTTTTTATTAGGGGTAGGATAATGGGACATATGGACATCTGTTACGTAAGCCAAAATCCGCCTAGCAATAGATGGAGCAATCTCTGCATCTCTGGCCAATTGGCAGTAATGCAACTCATCATTTAGATAGTTTTGCAATAATCCCGAATCATCCAGCAGACAGATACTCGTACCAATGATTGGCCAAAAGCTTTTAGAAACATTACCCTAGTAATTTACTTATATACACTAATACCATATATTTCGTGACTGCCTTTTATGGCCTGTCGGTAAGGACAAGAATCAAGTAGTGCAGAAAGGTATTGATAGATAATGTTACTAATAACAAATTACAAGTTAGTATACCTCGGCTTCCTAAATTAAAGAAAATAATAATTTATGAATATTGTGACCCAATTATCACTGGTGGATCATAAGATCGAACCATGGAAAAGAAAAGATCTTGCTGGTGGATCAAACAAACCTATCATATCCAAAGTGGATCATATGGTTCTGAAATGTTACTATGCCAAGGATTAGGAGCACTTACATTTGGATAATATGCTGTTCTCTGTCCTGTGATGTGGTTGTATATGTCTTACTTTATGTGACAACATTATGGAAGGAAGTCTGTGTAAACCGATGATTAATTTTGTCCTATAAAATATATATGCGTGTTCTTTAATTGAAAAAATATGAAGGCAAGGTTGGGTCAGGACATAGTTGGTAGTTAGGTAAGAGTAAGTAAGAGGACTATAGGACTCAATGAGATTACGTAGGCATGTTACGATACTGATCCACTGATCCAAAATCACTTGGATCAGGTCTTAGCAACTGCACCATTGCTAGAAAATCGTTTCCGGTGGATCACACTGTTACTGTATAACAATAACAGGAACGCATATTACAGCGACTAGAAACCAAAACGATTTGATTCTGCAGCTTTGTCACTACAACCTATCTCTCAAGATATTTTACTGCATTCACATGTACGTTGTGCACAGGATGTGAGCAATTAAATGTTCGGAAACACGAGGTCTAAGAGTAGTTGTGGGTCAGTGTACAGACGTCGGCGAGGGTGAGAATGGAGAGGCTGGTACGTGAATAGGTGCGAGTAATAGGCCTTTTTCCGTAGGCCGGTGTCGCACCTTATCTCCTTAGCTACGCTACAGCTGAAGCCAAACATTCACCTGGCAACGTATACTTTAGCACTGGAACACTGAGTGCATGAGCGTAATACGTTCATAATACCTGTGTACATTATTTCCAGGGAAATAAGAGTGATTGCATTGTATTCTATGATATTCCAGCTACAATTTGATGTATCATCCATGTATATCACCTTAATGATGCTTTAGATATACCTTAGATAACACAGGGACACAGAAACTGAATACACAATAAAACATTGGCAGGCCTAGCTGTTATGTGGTTATCTTTTTTCCAAATTAAAACCAAAACAATTATCAACTATAAAGTTTTGATAGTCCAGACTGGTTGATACAATGCCTTTAATTGTTCTAGCAGTCCAATATGTCCAAAAACAACGCTCCTGTAATCACACCCACCGTTCACACTTTAGGTGTGATTGCTGTGTTCTCTATACACATATAGCCGGACTCGGCCAGGTTTGTCCGAGCGGCCGCGTAACTAGGCAGTGGGCCGTTAGGCGGCGCTGAACGGCAACACCTGTATTCTCGTAGGACACTGGAAGGTGTATCGGAGTAGGGTACTGGGAAATGGGAACTGGTGTAGCTGGCCATCGGTGTGAGAGGTGTTAGAAACCGGGGCTGGACGTGAAGGATGAATTGTAAGGCTAGGAGGTGAGGGTGGATTATGTGATGTGTATATACATGTGTCACTGGGGTAAAGCAGGGTGAGGTTTTAGAGTGGATCTCGCCGTGAATGGTCCTAATACCGCCAGGAGATTCACCGGCTGACACGACTGTCCATCACCGCCTCACGGGAGGGCGACCCGACACCCCCGGCAGCCTGCGGGAGTCGGACCATTCGGCCTGGGTGCCCATCACGGGGGACCAAACAGAGGAGCCGGTGTCATTGGGGATAAAGGACGACATCGGGTGGGTCTATATTGCCGACGTGTCAGTATCACAATGCATTATCTCCGGCTTAGAAGCCTACGTCTTGTGCTTTGTATCTCCAGTTCATGTTATCCTGAACACATATTCCTGGCATGTTTTGTAGCATGTTTGCATGGCGAGTTTATAGCGATGGATTCCTTGCAGTTAAACCCAAGCAGCCGTTTTATAGGGCTCTATAGCAATTATTGTATGTGTACATTAGAGAGGCAGAGAGATATGGAGGGTAAGGTGGGGGTTATATTATGTTTGCATCTGTTTGCTTGCCTTGAGCAGGGACGGCCCGGGTAATGTTGGGTGGTCACGAGTCGGCTATGCCCGACACGTCTGCACTGTTTGCTCTATTACACCCCTGTCAGTGACAACCCCACAGAGTGAGCAATGTGGGGAGAGGATGGCAGAGAGGCAGGCTGACCCAGAGAAAGACAGAGCGAGTGAGTCAGAGAGTCACTATAAGCCTAGAGACAGACATAACGAGTAAGAGATGTGTCGCGATGACCTAGTCAGATGACCCGATACCGCCAGAGTGAATTGTGATTTGATATAAGCCACAGAAAGCACGAGGCAGTATGTCCAGACGAGTTACTTGTAGGAAACCCATGAAGAGAGCATATATTAAGCAGATAGGGTAAGCGAGATCCAGCACATCAATCAGAGAAAAGCAACCCCTGAGAGGCAGGATGAATCAGAATTGATGAACTTGAGTGACCAAAAGTACAAGTATATCAGTAAGACTGACTGTATTTAATAAAAGTCAGTGAGAGCAGGGTAGAGTGATAGTGGGCTTGTCAAATGAGATTTACCTCTATATCAAAGGCCAATCCTTCTCATACCAAGTCAATGTGGTGTGGGAACTAAAAGAACTCTCACCTCGGTAAATGTGTAGGGGTGAGATTTCTATCTAAATTCATTACATAGATTCGAACATCACCCTTGAAGTGTAAAAGAACCTAGAGAAAGTCTGATAAGAACCTGTAATGGATAACTGGACGTTGACCAAACCAACCAACGAATCAACCAGCTAGTCAAATTAGACACAGGCAAAAATAACCTGGAATCCAATTGTAGAATATGCTAGATAGAACACAGCCGTCAGTATATGAGTGAACCAGTGCCATTCATACTATACCATGCCGCGGAACCTAATTAAGGAGAGCCAATAAACCGCTATCCATCCTTTCCACTCTAAACAATAGACTGATCTTGTAAAAGCTTCATTGGCAACAGTTCATGAAATCTCGGGATGTTTGTACGGAACTAGGTTATCTGAGATATACGCAAATCCACATTTCCATTTCACCCCATTGTCTATACTCGGTCAATAATCTGGTGTCTAAGTTCCTGTTTCAGAGAAGGATCTTGTCCAGGTGACTGACACTTAGTGGAGACAATTCTCTAAAATATTTCAGAAAAAAGGTCCTTGAAGGTCCCATTTCTATATAGTAGACTCAACACGAATCCCAGAAACCACACACATAGAACTACCCAGACAGGTACTGTAATGGGATATCTGAGGAAATGGTGGAGGTCACTAAGGGAACTCTGGTCTTTAGGCAGCATCAACCGCCCACCGCCAACGTTTAATGCGGGTAATAGACCGTGTCGGACTCCGATAGGGGTAGCGGCCGGGCGGTCAAGCGTAAAGGAGCGTACGACATTGATTTCGTATACATCTATAATACGAGCGCCTGGAACCACGCCATGCACGTACACAAGAGCGCCATCTGGCGGGCACCGGCGAGCAGTAGCGGGAGCTGCTTGGGTGGAGGGCAGTTCACTCTCGGCTCTAGTCAGTCAAGTAATGCCGGTCAATGATACTGGCCCCTCGGGCATCCACTAGAATCACCAATCCCTCTGTGGAGTAACACTGTTTAACAGGGCGTATTTGCCAGCAACAGTGTGTTCATGTCATTTACCTTTTCTCAATTTATATCATTATATTTCTAAATATGTGACATCAATAAAGAGGGGGTGGGACACCAAAAACGTAGGTTTCTCATAATAGCGTGATATAACAACAAGACTTGCGTGCATTAGCCACATATACTAGTATAAAGTAACAGTCACTCTGTTTTGTTGAGATACACCAGATATGTTAATAGTTGGAAGCAATGGAATACTGATCACAATAAAAATTGAATTTTATGTATCAATGATGTAAATTAAGGCTACTTAAACAAAAAAAAAGAGGGATGAGTATCAGACCTAAAAGTATCTACTACTCTTATTCTGGCCCTTACTCTGTTTGCCAGCTGTTCAATTGCATTACTTCCAAACTAGTTATATGTATCGGACCTAAGGTTAACATTTTTACTGTTCTTAAATGAACGGAGAATGTTGGAAGAACACGGATGAGGATCAAGTATATCAAAGAATATCCCTTCCTTACAATACTGCTGAGAAATTGATATTCTTACCCGCATTGTTTCTGATACCTTATCTGTTAATTCTATGAATTCATGATCACACTAAATATATGTAGAATATACATACAGACTTAGTGCTATACAAAACAATAAATATATCAAGCATTTATCACATATATCTGGGAAGACGACTCGATGAACCATGTAGATATGATGCGTGTATATTTATCTAACTTTAAAAAAAACAAAAACATTAATATTTGGAAGTCGAGGTTGTAAAAGTTCGTTTATCGAAACTTATCAAAGTCCGTTCATTCACAGAGCTAGTAGAACATTGATTGAGAGTTCGGCTGTCGAAGGAGCTCACTTATTGGGATGGATTTTAAATGTCCTGGGTGGTTCATTCAATGCAAAGAGTCAGGCTGTGGGTTCATCTATGATTAGAGCTGAGCTACGTCGGGGCATGCGGCGGGTGGTGGGGTGAGGTGGCAGGAGGCGGAGGTGTGAGGTATATAGCGCATCACGGCCGCCTCACACACCGCCTCTCTGCACCGTCCGCAAAGTGCACATAAAGCTCCGCATAATTGGCACACATATTGATTTTGGTCTCCTAAATCCCGCTAGGAGACGAGTTGGCCTGGCCATGCAGCTCCCCCAGCCGTCCTGCGCCCTCCGCGAAACCAGCCTGATGAAATTTTCATGGCCTTGCATGCCGACCCGCGCAAATCTGTGTTAATTTGGGCATCATGGCACAATGTCCAGTCGCCAGGGGGAGGGCGGGTGGGCATGTTTTGGATGTCGGCTGTGTGAGTGAGCGAGGAGCTCTGCAGGATATAACAGGAGTGAGCAACTCCTTAGACGGCTATCGATCTACTCCTACAATGCAGGAGGAGGGGGTGGGAGGGTGAATCAAGGGTCGGCTGTTTAGACTTGAAATTCTTAAATTGGCGGCGCATGAGGGCTCCCTGATTGATATGACGAGGGCGGCGGGGAGGAGGAATTGCTGTCAATTTGGAAGTGTCTATATGCGAGGCAATTTTCGAAGGTTTATCAGGTAGACTTGTCAGTGCTTACCAATTCAGAAAGTTAGAAGTTTTCAAGGCTGCTCACAGACGAGATGTCGATCAAGCATTTCCTTGTATATATAGTGGAGCCAATTCAAATTGTTTGCATTTCTAGTGCAGTCATATGTTTTAATGATAGACTTGTAACTTAAGAATCTCTAGTTAAAGGCATTTCCTATAATTTACGCTGGTACAAACTGGTGATTTTTAAATATTCAATAACAATAATCAGGCAAAACTGTCTGTTTGTGATTTATTCTAATTCCAAACGAGTAGTTTTATCTCATTTAACTCAATAGGTATAACAGGTCTATCCATTTATATCTGTTTAAATATTCTGAAAAATTTGGTTTTCGTCAATTAATTCTAAAACAGGGACGGTGATACATAGTTTTAGCACTTAAATGTGTATTACTATGCATTGACAACATTCTGTGCAAGTTTGGGGAAAATGACATGGGCTTTTACTATGTGAAATCTAACTTTTCAGAATATCTGTATATTGGTTTGTTTTTTTATAATATTACTACTATATTAATCTCAAGGTCGAAATATAGCATAGGGACCGCCACTTTTAAAACAAGATATGTGTTCTACTACATTTTGAGCTCTTGGAAAATTACATGGGTTTTATTTTCCATTGTAAATTGTGCGATATGCCTTGAACAAAACAGAATTAATGCTGGCGTTATTTTATGTACTCGTTAACTTTAACGCACTAGATCGAATTGCAGATCTTTACGTAATGAAAACTGAACACGGCAAATGATAAGCAAAATCGACTGCATTCATTAGACATAAAGCATTGAGTTATTCAATTCTCCTCTAGCTCTTCCCGCTCTGGCGTACCTTGGAGGTAAGGATAAGCAGGCATTCCGAGTCTAACCCAGCAGCAGGTCGTGCTCCCGATGCTCACTGTATTGGCAATGTGGACATGCTAGCAGCACGCCTCTAGACACGGCCAGCCCTGCCGGCTATTACACAGGCCGCCTCCAAAAACTCCACCACACATGCAGTCCATGGTTACGCATGCGCGGCGTGCCGTTGACGCTGTGCCTTCATTGGCTGCCTCAGACCGGAAGTGACCGCTCTGGCGGCCTCGTTCTGACCTGCTAATTGGCGCCGCTGATTGGCTCCTAATTGGGCCGCCCCGTTCGCCGTCAGCTAGCGCCATCTGGCAGTGGCGCCAGGCAGATGAAACCGGATGGCTCTGGTTCTGTCAGTATGGAGTATCAAGGGGTAGTATTGTAGATCCGTAAGAAACCCTAAGCTTACACAACCAGCTTTAAGGACCCATGAACTAGTCAACAATACTTTAAGGCTTCCAGGAGTAGCTCTAGATGTCCATGATTAGCTCTAAAAATCATGAATGTCGCTAACAAATCCAGTGTTGTTCTAAGCATTTATGATCACTTCTGGTAATCCATTAGTAGATGTAAGCCTTAACAAGCACTTTTGAGAATCCACAAAAGCTCTAAACATTTATGAACACTTCTGAGAACCCACAAGAAACTACAAACGTTCATGGGCAGTCTTAAGAGGTAGGTTCAACCCTGAGGATCTCCAAGTGGTATTTTGTTTCCGTAAGTAGCTCTGAGGAAACATACATAATTTCAATGGTCGAGAACAGCTCTCTAAAGCAGTTCTAATATTTCATGAGCAGCTCAGAGATCACAGATATCATTCAGAGGTAGTGAGTGGCTCCGAAGGATGCAATACATATTTGATAGTTCCCAAGCATCTAGAAGCAGTATCATGGACCCATAAGCAGCTTTGAGGACACGCAAGTAATGTCAATGACCAAGGAACTCTCCAAAGCAGTGTACTATGCAACAATACTATATTGTTAAAGCGTTTAATAGATGAGTGAAAATTGGTGGTGTTGACATTTCAAATCGATACTTTTTTTTTACCTACTAGAGGTTTAATGGTAAAACAAGGTGGTTGCAAGTAGAAGCATGGCTTGATACAATCTTGTGGTTAGGAGAAAGTTCTCTCAAAGTATTCAAAAAGGATTGAATAACACACATTTTGTGGCTACGGGAATGATAGAACGATATCAATCCATGGTGACGTCAAAGGATACATATATAAGCGGCTGCATTTGTCAGTGCTTGAGTCTATATTTTGGCATGCCATAATCAACGGTACTAGCTTGGGACATATTTTCTATAGTTAACAATTGAATCTATGCTCTCTTACAATGTGGGAGCTTACTGATTGTGAATCCATTTCTGATACTAACTCATCTTGGAACTAAGAATGATTGTGCTCATTGATGGAGCTTCATTTAATAAAAGATCCTAGACTGGAAAAGTTGCTTGCTTATACCAAGTCATTAAATTGACCACTCTGAGATTTGTATGCTGCGCTTGAATCATGAGCATCTCAGCTGTTATATGTGCAGCTTTGCCAGTCCATAGATAACTCCGAGCTCATGAGCAGCTCAAAACATTCAAGAGCAACTCCGAAAGTTCATTAGTAGCTCTGGGAGTCCATGAGTGACTGTGAGCAAGTCTTACAGACGGGTAGGGGACGTTTGGGGTCGCGCACAAACAACATCTAATGGTCGCCTGGGGAGGCACGATGAAAGTCTCAATCAGCGCAAATTTGACACATTAGACTCTCCAACATGTTGTTACCGCCGCGGCCATGCCTAACCCGCCATCCTCACCGCAAGAGTCACTGACCTTTTAGCCCGAGGGAAAACAACTAGCATTCCCTTCCCTTGGACAATCAGCGACTGCGCGCGGCCTGGGAACAGTGCTAGACTCCTCATCATCAAGGCCCCGGCCTACGTAATTACCGTCGCCGGTGGATAGTTTATGTTACCTTTACCTTTTTTATCCCACGATGGGCACGGGGAGAGGACTGCCCTTGGTGGATTATGTAGCAGCTGGCGCGGCCCTGTCACCCTGCCGCCTCCTGTGAAGGACCTCAGTGGCGCTCTTTGTCCTTTCGTCTCGCTGCCCATTAATGCCAGCAGTCGAGGGATTGATGACCAACAGGTCGGCGCAGCGTGGCCATCCGACGCTGCCCGAAAGGAGCTGACAATCCGTGGACGGGCGGGGATGTAGATCAGTAAGGCGTGCCTATCGCGGCCACTAACGCCTTTTAATACGAGCATGAATCAGGCGTCTGCCCACCATTCTGTCCGTCCCGTTTAAGCAACCGACTTCGGGCGGCGTATGTATTCATTAACTAGAGGTGCGTGGGGGTGGGGTTGGGTGGTGGGGGTGTTTGGTAAAGAGGGTGGGGGGCGCATCGGGGGCACTTGTGTGGTCATGGAGGATACTGGAAAACTCGACCTGTAACGAACTCGACCCGTAAAAAACTCGACCCGTAACGAACTTGATCCGTTTTAAGAACTCGACATGTAACAAACTCGACCCGTTTTAAATCTTCCCAACTCAAGTATCTCATTACAACTGGATAAATATATTTGATAGTATGTATATTATCTTGGCTTTAAATTTGGTTTTCTCTGGGGAAGAAAACAAACGGCAAACCCTTCCTCTAAGCCTATCCCTAAACCTAACCCTTTCCCTACCCCTAAGCCTATCCCTAACTCTAACCCTAACCCTTTCCCTACCCCTAACCTTAACCCTACACCTAAACATAACTGGACTAATTTTCAAAATCCGCTGGTTTATTTGTCTAAAAGCCAACTAGTCAGACTTTTCCTTCTTTATGAAAATGTCTTATTCATAAGTATCGGAACGGGTCGAGTTCCCCAATCGATTTCTCCAAAACGGGTCGAGTTCTCCGGACAACTACGGGTCGAGTTCGTTTCGGGTCGAGTTCTCCATTAACCGTCATGGATTCCTCATCTATGTGACTGGGAACAGCCATTCACGCACACACATCACCCTTCGTTGCTCAAATCAACTCCCAGATCATTGGATAACAGCTGACAGGTCTTAGTGCACCCATGCACTCCTTAAGTCTTTCCCCCTCATTATTGTCCTCTGTCCTTTATCTGTTCCTTGCCTTTCCTTTGGTCGTCCTCTACATGTCCTTTGGTCGTCTCCATGTGTCCTTTATCCGTTCTCTACATGTCCTTTATTTACTCTCTACCTGTCTTCTAGGCGTCGTCTATGTGCTCCCTGTTAGACACCCTCTGTCTGTCGTCTAAGCGCCTTTTATTTGTCCTTTACCTACTTCCTCTCTTTTTCCATTCTTGAGTCGTCTTTTATAGAGCCCCTAGCTGTCATTTACCTTCGTCTTCCGATCAGTTAGCTCTGTTTTGCACTCTCTATCTTGAGTTCACCGACACCTTCGCCACACGCGACCGATGCCCTGGACCAGCATGGCTCAACTTCGTCATGTTCACTGTTAATTACTCAGAGCTGTTTTGTTTGTTGGTTTGATTTAACGTCCAGTCAATCATAACAGGGGCTTTCCAGACTTTCTCAAGGTTCTCTAACACCACAAGTGTGGTGATCGAATCTATGTGACGAATTCAGGTAGGAATCTCACCCCTACACATTTATCGAGGTGATTGTTATTTTATTTCCACATAGTTTTTTTTTTTTAAAAGGGTTTTATTTTCATGATTTCGAATACAGGATTCGTTCTTCCATTCACGAAAAACAGGAACAGATATACAGACATTTTACATGAACAATACAGTAAATATATGGTGAAAGACAGGTCATGCCCAATCTATTTACAGAGTGTTGGGAGGGTGGCAGAGGTCCGAGACCTTGTGAGCAAATAGTTGGGTGTTGGTGAAATAGAACGCACTACTCCGAACATGTGGCAATATCCGCATGAAATCAATATTTTTCATTATTTGAATGAACTACCCTTGGTGTAATTTGAAAAAGAGGTTTGATAAACATCAAGTTTTCAACATGCAGACACACATAGTATAAGTGTGTCTCGCGCCTTCTGAAAATTGCAGTATTTCCCGCCCTCGGCCGATAGGCCGCCTAATATCCGTAATAGAGGGGCTAGGGGCGCTGACGTAGGCCCTCATGTGGCGCCCCTTGGTAGTATTAGCCCACGCCCTCTGGCTCGGGTAACCAGGACTGCGCTGCTGAGGAGTGATTAAGATTAAAGCCTGGTTAATGTGTAGCACACGTGCTGTACGACAGTCCCCTCTAGGACCCTTCCCCCTGACCTTCACCTCTGTCGTATCCGAGTTGACGAGAATTCAGGCCGCCTTCAGTGCACCCAGACGGTGTAACTGGGACCCGCTCGCGCCTCTTGCCACACATTTTTTTTCTTTTAATTCAATAATTAGTAGAAACCGAACGAAACTCGAGTTTGGTTTCATATTTATCCTACCCTATCTCCACGACTTTATGATATCAGGAAAGTCTGACTCGATTCCGTCTATGTTTTACAGCTGTCAGAATTTCTGCTCTGCAGCAGGAACTATTTCCACAGGTGAATAATTCCTGATTGCTGATTGGTCAAATTCTTTTATTTCTCTAGGTACATAAATTTTACTTTATGTCATGGCACGCCACATAAAATTTGCCTATGTTAAATTAATGACGGTTTTTTTAATTAGGGGTAGGATAATGAGGATATAGTACAATCATCACACTATTGGACGATCTTCCTTGCACCAATCCTCACCAAAACAAGGTGCTTCCGGATATCTCGATGTGATTTGTTGATTTAAACTTTTTACTTGCACTGGACACGATGAATGATTTTAAGTTTCTTTACTCGATCAGAAAATGACTTACAATTATTTAGGCTGTCAGTGCCAATTCCCCAAATCGCGTTAGTGACAGTGACAATTACGTTTACAACCTCATCGCCAGCCTGTATGCAAGTAACCCTAACGTCGAGTCATGCATCTACACTGTACATGGGTGTTCTGTCCACGACATCCTCCCTTTCTCAGCCCAGTCGCTACTGGTCTACGCATATTGTCCTAATATCTCATCACATATGTACATATATGTCTTACGAATTTCCTGTTATTCCCTAAACAACATGACAAACAGGACTATATCTACAACATAAAGACTGGCAATCTTGCAATATCCTTTGGCCCATTCATAGAATCTAACTCCTTTTCAGCCGTCCGCCTTCAGACGAAAGTTAACCCGATTTTCAATTCGTACGTGCTGAGAAAGAATCGTCGTTAGTGTCCCTAGACTCTTTGGCTACCACCCAACACCTAATGCCCTTTCTGTGTCATTAAGGAGCAAGAAATTGAAGTCGATCCGACGCCCCTGGCGGCTAGAGCTGGGATCAGGGCACAACCTGAAAGACCTAATCAACTTGGGTTTAAACCCTGAGGGTTTGGTGGCGCGCCCAGCCTCGATAAACATAACATACTGGCCTGACAGATAAAACAGGGCAGCAATCGCCAGACTGCCAGTATTGTTCTGACCCGAGGAGCAGATGTGAGTCGTTAGGCGAGCATCATGACCACTGCCTCAGCTGCCCAATCCTACAATGACTGAATGCTGCAGGAAATTTAGATTTTTACGAACTTAAAATGTGTGTGGGTAATAATCAGTCCTGAATCATATATAAAGATAGTGAAGGTGTGAGCAGTTCTCTCTACACAGAGATGAGACTTTGGGTATCGGGTTTGTTCTTAGTTGTCATCTCATGGAGATGCTCTCTACTGGCACGTGGGCTAATACAGAACCATGTTCCCAGATTGGACGACGGAAAATCCATAAAGCATTTTACTTAGCAGAAGCAGATCGCCTCGCCACAGCCGCTTCCATGATGGTCTCCTATCAATCTGGTGATTGGGCGACGTGAGGCCGGTGGGGTGCTGGATGCTGGGGGTGAGGTGGGGTGCTAAGCTGGGAGAGGAGAGTGGGCTGCGGATGGAGGATGGAAGAGGATTTAGTGTGTGTGAGGGCTGAATCTAGTTGTACCTACAATAGAGCAGTGGCAATGTGTAAGGGAGCTATCAGGGGTTGTGGTGTGAATCCTGTCTTTTTTGCAGTACTGCTGGATCATCCTTGATGGTGGTACCACTATAAAGCAGCCAACCCTTTTAGCGGGTTTCACAAATACGCAGAGGCTGGGCATAGCTGTTCTTTGGCTTGACTGGGTTTGCACCTTTACCACCATGGCGTGAATGAATATATAAAATAAGAGTGACACTGAAGAACTGTTATACAAACAGCGGAACTGGGATACTGAGGTCAAAATTCTATCTATGGGGGACTGCTGGTATTGAACAGAGAGATGTACGCAGCAGTAGGGCAGTGGAGAAGGGAGTCGGTAGGCAGGCAAAAAAGAATGCCAGACTGCAGGAAAACCAGAAAATATTCTGTAATAAAGGCGAAAAGTGACAGGAAAACAAGCACCGATCAAAGGTGTAGAGAAGGGGTTAGGGTCTCCAAAATGGGTAGTGTCAAGCCCACAATGATTGGAGGAGTGATGAGTTCTGATTTTTCTAACATCCCACCCCGACCCCAAATTCACACTTGACCCTGGGCAATACTCTATGGCAGTGGATGGGCTCATAGCTATAATGAAACAAGGAGTAGCGAGCGTGGTTATATATGGGTGGTAGAAGTGGTAGGACGGAGGGCAGAGGCGGACCAGAAGTAGGCAGTGGGCGTAAAGAGGCAACTGCCATACACTGCAGGTGAATTATTGATATGACGGGCCAGTCTCAGCGACCACCAGACGGACGACCCGCTCCGGGTGGTACCTGGCATCAGGCGTAATGTATGGGTGATACGCACGTGAGGGCCGCCGGGTACCTGTCTCGTCACGGGACTAGTTCTGCGGACGCTGCACCCTGCTCCATGAGCATTCAGTCGCAATCTCTACCCCCAGGCGGGGTAAATAGAGGTCAGCGCACGGCTAAATATAGCGATAAGCGTCCATATCAGGGACTACGGCCATTTCATGCGACTTCAATGATAGACATTCCTTCTTCTTCGAAAAGTAGGTCCCTTAAACTGTGAAAGGATACCGAGATAGAAAAGAACTGAAGGAAAATTATTTTTCTAGCGAGTCTGGGACCATACCAGGTGGCTTGTGAGTTCCCTTAATTACCTTAAGACAGTACACTAGGCAACATTAAATAAATTCAGAATTACTAATACAGACTTCTTTAAAAAGACTACATAGATTGACAGCTGCCTATACAGACCGCCATATACAGACTACAAAGACTGACAGCTGCCTATTGAGAATGTCGACTCTCACACGAACACAGGTGCCTTCGCAGAGTAGGAGGAATGTTAAGCGGTGGGAGGAATGTTTAATCAAGATGCCGGGTGGAGGCAAGCGGGCTTGGTGGCCGCTGAGAAGGGTGACAACCTCTCCCACTGCTGGCTATCAACATGCTTTCTTCCTACCACTTGATCTCTCCGGCTAAAACTCAAGGTGATGCTGAGTTCAGGAAACAAAACACATTCGGCCATTCATTATACCATTGATCTGAATCTTTCAAGTCCGCATTTTCTAAGTAGCTCTTGCTGGTGCATGCATTATCTCACGCGTCTTACTGCCATCAGCGAATAAACCCTAATGTTACCATACCTCTCCATAGATAAAAGATTAGCGAGTAACCGTCTTGCAGACTCGTTTGAATCTATATGATTCTTTTAAATACACTCCATACACTTTTATAAATCAACTATGTTTGAATATGGCTAATACACTCAAGGTATATATACACAATAAACCATGGTTTTGTGGACATACATTATGCATGGCCCCTAATCGATGTTTTCGAACAGGCGGCAGTAAAGAGGTAGACGCGTAGTAATATACGAGCGTCAACCTCAAGTGGTTTACAGGGCCGCCTGTTCACATAACCATCGTTTCTTGCATTTATTATCTATCTTTTCGAATACATTAAACCCAGTAATTGCCATATTAAAGGGATAAGAATAGGGATTATCTCTTGGCTCTATAGCACAAATGGACTATTTTTCGTATACCATGGCTTTGGGGCCGTATAACACATATTTGACTCTGTATACCACAGTAATGGTATTTGACAGGCTTTATATAATGGTTTTTCATATTTAACGAATGGATACAGAATTAACTGATGAAAGAGAGCGTATCAAAAGGATCCATAGGAATAGACTGATTCCGTGATCTAGCCCATACTTGATGTTACACAAACAGATCCTCATCCGTCAACTTCTTGTGCAAGTAACTGTGACAGCATCAACAATGGCCAATATTTGACTTATGCATAGCCCCTACGCACACGGCTAAACGTCTCAGCTTATTCAGGTATGCTTTCTCGTGCTTTACAAACACAGCATTCATTCAGAATGGATCACCACATCGCCTCTCCATGACAGCGCGCGTAGCTGCTGTTTTCAAGGGAAAGTTGAACTGACGGAATGTAAGAGGATATAATGAAGGGCTTTTACATCTATCGATGTAGTATTATTTTAAGTTTCTCTTTCCCACTAAAAGGTTACACCATATTTTTGTTAGGCCTTACATCGGATCGTCACTCTTGGGCGAGGGCTGTCGTCGTGTACCCATCCTCACATACCTCAAAGCTCCCATTCTACAAGTCCATGACCTCATGCTATATATACATATAGACTCAGTATTAGTCTGCAACAGACAACGTGTTATGCTACGTTTACACGAGTTTCCCGTTACTCACTACCGCCAAACGGTCGGGGCCGTTGGGAAACTGGCGTATACATAGCATTATACACACCTGAGAGTATGTACTGACATCTTTGAAAAAGTTGGTTGGCAGAAGAAATAAGGAACTTTTACGTCAGATTGGAAGGTAAGTGTAGTAGTATAAGGAAGATTGTGGAGGGCGAAGACGGGCGGTGGGACATTCGGGTGGGCTGGTAAGGGAATGGCTAGGTTGGAACAGGACCATGCTTGCAGTCGATGATGTGGACAAGAGGCAGTCGGGGGAAAACCGGGAAAAGGTGAGGGTAAAACGGAGCAGAACTGGGCTGGCCTTGATTTGCTTGAGGTGGGGACTAGTGAGGCTAGTTAAATCTGATTGGGGCGCAGCTGGGCGCAGTCGGGTGCAGCGGAATGGGCCCTAGCTGCGATGGGGTTAAGTAGGACGGAGCTGGATAGGGCAGCCCCGCATGGCACACAGGGCAGAGTGGACGGGCGCCAAACGTGGCCACCCGGAGCCTGGCTTATTGGCGCCAGGCTGAGGTCGCGCTGTCCCCGGCTGATAAGCCGGAGACAATGCACAGGTCGGCACCTCGCCGTACTTCTCATCATCTTCACGTAGGCACCATTAGGGGCGCGCCGTGAGCAATCCCCGCCCGGCACGAGCGGCTCGGCCGACGGTGAGAGCTGCTCGCAGGGGACGCGCCCCCAACCACCACCCGGCACGAGCTCAGCATACAATGTCTGCCATGACCTGAGCACAGAACAGCTAGCCACCTCCACGAAACTCCTATGTATGTCCTCTTTCTCATCATATAGATGATCATATATTGTCCTCCTAACTACCTTTCCCACCTTCACTGAATACTGCATGTCCACCTTCAGTCCAATCCCTCATAATCCTCACAGAATATCTACATCAGGTCTCCTTCATTGCATTGTTAACTGCCTTGTACTTACTTCACTGTCTTCTGTACTACTCCATCATCTTTAATGAATACAGCTCATTGTCATCTTTTATTTTGCTAACACATGTCAACACCGTTTATGAAAAGTATTTTGTGGTCTCCAGAGGTTCAGCGTATCTCTTCCATCTGCACCTGTATAGAACTATCTATCCTCTCATTCATATGCGTAGTTACCCCAATGAATAAGATACAACTAACCATGTCTCTGTCTTTTTACTCAATCTATCTCTCTATATCAACACCATATAACATCAGATCCCTCACCTATCCTAACAATGTCAACTTTAAGTAAACCCCTCTCATTAATACCTCTATTATACCAATTCTATTTTACATCAAACTGTTCTGTCACCAATCTCCATAAACTTCCCGTTCGCAGTCTGTTCTGTCACTCATCTTTTCGCACAGCACCACGTTAATCTATCACTATTTTTGTCCTTCCTAAAGAAGGCGACTGTCAACGCACAAAGACATTTCCCACCATACACCCTTCAATGCGAGTCACCTCCAATAAGGCATTGATAAACCATGGTCAGATACTGCCACTTTCTTTCTTTACCCCCACTAACAGAGCCTTCCGCGCGATAAAGTGCATAAAAAGGCGGCTGTATGAGCGATCACTTGTCTTGCTTTGGAGTCTTTTTCAGTATGTGTGGTCTAAGGAGAAGAAGGCGGGGGTGATCAATCTTTTCTTGTTTTGTGCCCAACTAAAGGGCGAGGGGAATACCTGGTCAGCGGGCGCGGGGCCTCAGATGTTCCCCTTCACACGGCAGTAGGCGCAGGCCGTAATTGGGAAGGGCCATGATGAAGGCCATGTGTCCTCAATGCGGGCACCCGTGAGAGACCCTCATGTCACACCTACCTTTTTAGCACCCATTTCCTCTCCCTCCCAGACCCACCATGTAGTGATCTAGAGTAAACTGCGGCTTGGACGTTAAGATAACTAAGAGTAGAAAGAGGAGGATATGTTGGAGAACTAAAATGATTATAAAAGAAAGGTTAAAAGGAGTGGGAGACTGAAGACGTCAGTTTTTATTACAAGAACCTGATGGTGTGACATATATGAGGTTGGTATTTCTTGATAATTCTTAAGACCGAAAGGCCAACGCAAATAACTGGAAAAGTGGGTTATGAATGTAGGTCTGTGTAGATTAAAAATGTCCCGTCAGATGCTGGAGAACTTGTAAACAAGTTATCTTTTGCCCCATTCTCCCCAACTAGTGGCATGGTGTTTTTCAGTTGGTTATTGCACTGAAAAGTTCATTTTAAAACTCTTCCAATTATGTATACTTGGTATTGAACACTGGTTGAGGTACACACAATTTGCCACCTTCATATGGGTTATTGAGCTCATAGGCCGCTTGAGGACTTTCGTCCCATAAAATATGTCCCTTCGGTGTCTCAGTCACAACGTTCTCTTATCATTATATATACCTAAATATTACGAAAAACGTGATTTTATGTACTTACAAAGTACACTGTGGGTACAGTGCGCCCGAGCATCCTCTAAGTCCCAGTGAGCCCGAACATTATTTATACTGCACCCTAGCAGCGGGTAGATTTCATAAACATTCGGCCATAGGTACATAGTTTTGGCTTAAAGGTCTGTCATATGAGGTACTTGTACATGTAGTGTTGAACGACAAGCAGAGGCATTTGTCACACTGTTAAACTAAGCGTGTTGTTATCGACATACACCAGTCACCCCACCCCCAGAAAAAAACCCCAAAAAACTAGCTCTCCTCCTGGCTCTCCGGTGTCACTGGTCTGTAATTAACCTGTTCGATGCTGTCCTCACGATAGAGACCCGACCGACCTCCGCCCTCACCCAAAGAATCCAGCCCTACCTGTTCATGAAAAGGGGAGAGACAAGTACAGTCCACGCCATACAAACCGCGTCTGTCACGAGATGTGCATGTTGTTGACCGACTCCCTCACGTGCAAATCTGACTCCACCTTCTAGCGTTGGATGCAGGGTTAGAATTTCACACAATGCACAATTGGAATGCTAGAATTCAAACAGTATACTGATGCCTATTTACAATATACATGTATTTATTAAACAGCGTTGTGTAGCCTCTTCATGATTATGATAAAATTTGAGGATTAGACCATCAAATTAAGGATACTCGATATTGAAAAAATCAGTGATTTTTAATCTACAGCTTCAAACATAGAATATAGGATAATGACATGCACCCCTATCCTCAGCTCCCAACATAGGTGCATAACGATGACGAGCATATTCGACCTCGTTTTTCGGCATGCATAGTGAGCCATATCTTCCAACGCAGGTGCATGGTAACAATATCTAACCAAATCCTCTAGCAGGGGATGCATAATGACGATGCGCCCTCTGATTCGGCACAGCATGCACGTCACGATATGAGCATTCAGTCCGATCAACCAGCATGGTTTACACAGTTCCTTGAGCACATGCAGCCCTAATTTTAAGCATGGGAAGCATGGCATTGCCAGCCCCAACGTCTAACAACCACTGAACAGGCGTGGGCTTGTCTATGGATAGGTCTCATAGGAGCTTATTTGGTAGAAGGAATACTCTTGTAGGCATCCTTTAGCCAAGGACAAGCATACTAGGTGTGAGTGCCCGGAGCAATTCCCCCTTCCCACCGTCAGCCTCTCCCTCGTCCCTTCTCTCTTCTTTACGGGCCCTGCATGACATGTGAGCAGATCTCAGAGTTTGATCCTCTTGATGCCTCTGTAGCTGATCAATTTCAGTTCTTTCGTGTGACAGAGGGAAGGAGAGGGAGGGTGACTAAATTGGCAGGGGAAGGAGGTGGGGGTATCTCAGAAGCCAAGATCATCTATAGTCGGCGCTTTGTGTCTCACGTTTCATAACCCTCATAATCCTGGTTGATCGAATGTTAATTCAGTTCACCGAGCAGCTCGACCAGAGACCAGCTATAGAGGCAACGAGCAGCTCACTATACCCTATGATGGTCGGGTCTACAGACACTACAGCATGACAGCTTCATGGGACATACACCACACAATAACCTCATATAGTGGTATTAGACTGTTACCAGCACAACCTAACACACCACATACACCTTTGGCGGCGTTAACACCTGCAGACGGAAAACGCATCGATATTTTATCGAGTACAGAAAAATCGGTCAGGGGCGCTCGCTGATAAAATATCCCTAGAAATCATCGGTGATGCTTCAATTGGTGGAAGTGTTTACACCTGACGATTAGGGCTTGCCGACAGATTTGTTTTTTTTCATAAAATGCATTCATCCATGAAGACGGTAAATACGTGAAGTGGTGGAAGATCGGGTAAATTTCAGGAGTGATGTCGTTGACAGTATTTGGACTTTCGCTATTTACACCTACCGGCACTTTATCGAAAAATAATTGTAGTGGTACTAAATGCAACAATCGTGGGAAAATGTCGTTTTGGTGTAAATACCACTATACTATGAAATGCGCCGCAACACACACAATACTTTAACTATGCGTAAAAAGAAGGGGGAAAAACACCGTACATTCCAAAACTCTGATCTATTTTGTCAGGGACCGACAGCATTGACCTGTGTGGTAAGGGACATCATACAGTGGACATTGGTTTGGAACCCAACATTCCGACTGATCTCTTCAGTCGACATCCACGTATTAAATTGACTGCTTGATAAGGAACCTACCTTGTGATGTGTGTGATCATTCTACGTACTGATAGATATTGAATTATCTAGCTCTGTAGACACAACAAAACATGTTAAGTCACCCTGCATACTGTCCCGGCAGATTAGACAGCTGAAGTGGACTTGAGTGCAGACCTTTCGTGCTCATCTTAAGAGAGTCATCAAAGATGGCCAACCAGCAGCCTCCCAGGAGAGGCAGCTTGGCATTTAGAGGCATACGTGCTTGTCTGATCTCTACGTATCATATGTGCACCCCGATGGGCCTTTTCGGAGAAACTCTTTCAGAAAAAAGCAGCTCTTGTAAGAGGTTATTTATCCCTTCTCCTTCTGGGCACGCATGCGCACACGTGCAGACCTTAATCATGCGTCATTAATATTAAAATTCCATTATGCAAATTCCGCGAGGGCATACAGATAGGCAGCAACAGCTCTTTCAACTTCTGTACTAGAAATGAAATGTTTGAAGGGAAAAAACATTAGACGTCCCATTCGATTGCCTAATATGGTCAACCGAGCAGACGCAAGGTCATATGATGGTAGCAGTGGAAAGGTCGAAGAAAGGTCAGGGCGTGTTGAGGTAAAAATAAGACTTATCTTGGGGGAGAAGAGAGTGGAGACGGTGTATGGAGAGAGGGGGGTACCTGACGACAGTCACGCATACGCCCTGTTCTAAACATCCATCGTCGTCTTAATTTCATTTAATCCACCTTTTTCCACAGGCCGGTGTGCTTGGTTACGCAATGCTTGCAGCCAAACAAACACCTGGCAACGTACTCTTTAGCCTTGCAGGACTGCGGCAATGAGCGTAATACGTTTGTGAAACCTGTTTAGATCATATCCAGGGGAAGTTCGGAGAAAGCATCATATTTTACGGTATTCCTGCTCCATTTTTGAGGGTTACACATGAATATTCAGGACTCGTTATCACAGTAACCTACCTTGTACCAACATTGGTATATTGTGGAAAACAACAGCCTTGGACTTAGACACAACGTTCACACTCTAAGCATGAAAGCTCACGACACCAAACTTTGGCTCTGAAGACTTCAGGATTGTACGAAGCAAAATGTAAGACCTTCAAACCTGGCGAAGTTAGTTTATCAAATAAAAATTGCACAGGCACTAGCCTAAAGTGGCCCCTGTTTGACCGAGCAACACTCTAATTAAGCTACCTACCGCTAGGCGGCGTTGAACGGTAAAACTTTTTACCAAGGGTTAGGTGCAGTGCTGAGAGAAAGGTGCGGACAACGACAAGCGACGAGCATGTGTGTGTTGTGGGAGTTGGGCGTTGCCCAGTAGGCGAGGGACGCTGAGCGGTAGGTGGTAGGGCAGAGGGCGGCGGGCGGGAGGGATACGAGCGCCTTTTCCAGGAATCCCAGGGGATGCCATGCTCAGGTGCAAGTCCATTCATTGGATCGAACACTGAGAGAGCGTCGTAAAAAATACCGCCAGAATTTTGATGACGCCGCGGTCCGTGTAAATAAGGCCACTTCACAGAGAAGCGGGCGGCGGCGGGCGGCGGGTGGCAGGTGGTAGACGGCAGGCGGCGCTCTATTGGCGGCGCCCGAATGGTGGAGGGCGGCAGGCGGGCAGTAGAGCCGATAAACGTATTTAGATATGTGTATTGATTGTGCGCCATGTCGGCTACAGGGAGCGGCACCGATTACGGCGTCCGTGCCGATAACGTCGGCAGTGAGACGCCGGGCGGCTGGGCGCCCCGCCCTATCAACACACCACACATGGAGGCAGTCTTCTCCAGCGTAGTCCCTACAACGTGTCTTCATGTGAAATATGGCTTTTAGAAAGAGCTCATGTGGCTCCCTCGCGCATTTTATGTCCGAACATCAAGACTCTGCGGGTAAATGCCTCTATGGGACATTCCGCCGGTAAATAGCGCATCAAAAGGGCCTATATAACTGATCGCAAATCACATTTACAAAATCCTGAGCTTGAAGTCCCGATACATGATACCATCAACTGTCAGGTCATAATAATAAAACGTTATAGACTATAACATAATGGGCACAGCACAGGCCGGTTTTATGTGAAGCTTTTCTCAAGGTTATCGCCTTGCATCTGAATTCTCTCCACGTCCGTGATATGTATGCTTAGTAGGTTCCCGTTCAATAATTAAGTATGCGCCCGATTTAAACGCTGCTTTCATCAGTAGCATCATTGTTTAGCTGTTACCTTTCAACATTCATTCTCCTGTCTCTTTTGGACTACATACTAAATGGATGAGCTGAGTGGTTTTATTGTTAATTACCTAAAGCCAAATGGTTCGATGTTTCTTTGTTTCGTATATTTTAGCAACAGCTATGGGCATATAATACAATAGTGAATCTATAAGATGCGGTTGGCATTTCAGTGATATTGCATCGCAACGCATATAAAAATAAACACCAGTTTGGGGCTCTCGCCTCTACACCTACTTATACATATAGGTGGCCTTGATCTGTGCAAGCCTTGAATGAAACCTCACTGATCTCCAAGTGTTCAGTACATACAACAAATTTTAACACTGATATAGATTGCCTTGCCTTTCACCAAAGGTAGCTGCGGTACGAAGTATTCGCTATACTTTATTATTTATATCTTTTTTATAAACCAATACTAAATAGACACCAAGGAAGAAGCCATAATAAGTTCATATTATAAAGTAAAGTATAGATATCGTCTGTCATAAAATTAAGCCTAATTCGATTTCAGTTTTGCAATGCCTCAAAAAATCTCTTTCGCTCAGGAATATCTGCGGAGAGATATTCGAACCTGGGCTTCATCCTTGCATGAGTAGTACATGTTTAGTGTAAGACCTACCTTGTTAGGGTCCATTGGGTTGTCACTGAGGTGTACCACCTGCCCTGGGTGGGTCTTTCGGGACCTGCAACAACAAGAAAAAGATGACAAGGTTTTTTTTCATTTTTGAAGACACAAATTTGTATTCCTAAAATTGTACATACATTCATCTTGAATTCCTCTGTTAGGACATTAAATCTAATTTATAATTATCTTAATAGCCTAAAATACCTAAGCGTCATACTGAAGATTTCAATGAGAATGAATAAAGATTCTAAAAACACATTTTCGGAATAGAAATAATGGAATTTTTTGTTGCTATTTTGGTATTTCTTTAAATCAGTAGCCGCCGTACCGACGCCAAGTATTTTCAATATTTCTTTAAATAAGGGTTTAGTGGACAATAACAGTATTGCACCGTGCACAGCACGAAACAAGGCTCCTATAGCAGCTACAGGAGATGCATAATTCATACATAACAGAGGCTACGTGTCGTCCTACTGTAAATAACACCATGAATCAATGTAGACCCCGGCACCCGCCGACTTTTGACGCCGCTACAAGTGATGCAGGGTCGGATGGGCTGCCGGCACGGTCTCAGGTTGAATATTTGATGAGCTGGGCCCCTGTCGTTAGCTCCTCATCTCATTGCCTGTCCTTATGTCTGCACATGAATTCAGTTTAAAATTTGACCATAAAGTGCCTATCAATACTAGAATCCGAGTCCATTTGGTGCAATTAGTTATTGTTATGTACATTCCAACATGATCTTTGATATTGGTGTGAGTGGATCGTGAAGTTACGGGTAAGAGGTCAGTGCGGGGCACTTCAGGCTAACATTCTCACATGTAGGTTCATTATTCAGATTCCCTCGGGGACCGCGCACTGACTGGGTTAAGCCCTCTCCGCCGTCTGTCTCGCCCATGGTGGCGGCGGTAATCATGTCTCGGCCGTGGTTCGGCGCGGGCGTCACGGCTCGGCCTCATTGTGACGGGCGAGCATTGGGGCTGCTCCATCACCCAGTGCCGCCCGTCAGCAAGCGGTCGGGCCCTGCATCCATCACCCGCATCCACTCACGCCTCGGGCCGCTGGCCACGCTCAACAAGTGCGAGCTGCTCGCGACAAGGCGCTCAACGTCCAGGTAGACCGCGAAGCCGGGCACCAAACGAATACGGGCTGACCAGCGAGCTTGTGAGCTGCTCTTTCAGTTCACACCAGTTTGATTCATGAGCTACTCACCAACTCATGAACAGTGCAGGTAATTAGTGAGCTGCTCTACAATTTAAAGAGCTCAAAGGCAGCTCACTAACTTCATTATCTTGTCTGAATGCTATTAGGTGAGGTTTAGATGCTACATCGACCGAGCATCACCATCAATCTTTGAAGAGTACATTATCCACCAATCACCTTGCTTCAATACTTATTCGACTTATGCTCTAAGTTGATATTTAATATCGATATCTGTGTGATTTCTGAGACACTCTATTGACTCGAGTCACTCAAATTACATTTATATAATCTGATGGTGAGAGTCAGTGTTATTTACCCTCGCCTATCCTAATTGTCTGTGGTTATGTTTTCCCCTGTGAGTGGTGGGGGGGGGGGGGGGTAGGAGGAGGCTATTGACAAGGTTTATAAGACTATATATGTACATGTATATGCATAAGATATCCGTTGGTGCAAGCAAGTAAGGATCAGGCGTTGGTTAAGTCAAAGTCATACCCACAACGTCATAGAGCATGATTTTCTAAACAGTGAATTTCCGGAGCGCACACTGAGCAGCCCATTGTGGCAAACCCTGTATGTATGGGCGTAGAGATTGTCCACCGAGCTGCTAATCCATGCGAGCTCCATGAACTTTTCATATGGAAGAGCAGCTCACTAGAATATGCAGGAGTGTCTAACGATCCCTAATTCCCCTCAATAGAACATTTCATCGAGGCCCTGGTTAGATATGGCTATTAACGGTGGACTGGTGGAGGTATACAGACCTGGTGGCTACCACATACACCTGATTTCTGTCGCTTTACTGGCCAGTCGCTCTTGCGGTCTTTTCACCAGCGGCTTGCCTTGTTCACGCCATGCGCGCTCGGCGCTAACAACTTCCGCCTGCTGCCTCCTCCATCACTGTCGACAGGTCCAAGGCCAACCGGACACACTCCACAGGGACCACACCACAAAGACAGCGGGAGTCGGGGACCACCCCCAAGAGACCACGTACAACAGGTCACACATTATTGACTTCTCAACTCATATTACATCACACACAAACGACCTGTGCAGCGATCATCTTTCATTGGTTACTCAGTAGAAAGCATACAAATTACTGAGACTTAACAGAGAATATCATAGCAAAGGGTCAACATCAATTGGGCCAAATAACACATGCTAACGGGAGAGCACATTGCAGCGACCAATCATGAAATACTTTGATAAATAGACATTACTAAGACCAACGTTGGAATCCGTTAAGAAGAGATCGTTCAAAAAACAACCACAGCACAATATGCCATATAGACCCCATGGAAGAGACCAAGCTACACATACAACGTCAAAGGTGCCAAATCACATGGGGATATTATATGGACCATTCTGCAGCCTATACACTATCTGCCACTAAAATCGGCGAACAATGTGTGTGCCGTACATTCCATAGCATACAGGAGACACCACACAAACCACACTACATGTATCCTTCATGTACCACAGGCCGTGCAACTAGCATCTAGTTATATTGAATCTCCAAATGCCTGCAGATATCAGCCCTCCAGTGCTTACCCACTCCCCGACGGCGAGCATAAAGAGGCCCAGCCCTTGTCAATATAAGACCCGGCTCTATTGAATTGCATGTGTTACTGGGCACGGAGGCTGAGTGGTGGGGCGTCGAGCCGAGCGGAAACCTGGCGCCCGGATAAGCTAGGCACTAAATGTTAATAGTAGATGGACGGGAGGAAGGGAAGGGGGTGGGGGTTGGGTGGTTGAAGGCAGCGAGCTGAGAGGTGGCAGGTGGGTCTGTAAGCTGTAACGAGTCTAGGCGAGTGGTCACCTGCTGGTGACTTACAGAAAGATCCAGACGGCCAGGGTAGAGAGTTGGGGGCCGGGTGATGGGTGTCTATGGCCGACCCACCCACGACTCTGCCCATCCCTCACCTCCACTCTTAACACTCGTCCAACAGCACCGGATACTACGCCGCGAGTCACCGACAGATTTCCAATGCCCGCTTTACAACCCCACTGATTTATTCCACCGGAGAAAGTAGCCCGACAAGATTTAACACAGCGGATCTGTCCATGCTTCTTCCCGGCCACAAATTCCGATTCAGCGCGAAAGACCACGCAGCGGGTACAGTGCTTAATGCACCAACACTGTAAATGTGCAGGCCTATGGTTTATATAGGCAATGTAAGGCACATGCCTTACTAAAACTGGAATGAATGACCCATCAAAGTGATCGTCCGCCCCATTCTAACGACAACATTTTATAAAGGTATCATTCACTATATACTTATGTTCGATAACAATTCTTAGGTTTTATATTGATGGCTTTGTATACAGCACTTCATAGTAAAGAGCTTTGGCAGTGGCATTTAGATTTCCTTTCGCTAATACTTGGGGAAAGCCCCTTGACATAAAGCACCTCACTGAGTGCTTTGCACCAGTCGCTATACCACTGTCCTTTTACCTGTATCTTACGACGGACATTTCCGTTTATTTCTGTATATAACATAGCATTTTATATCATCACCTTATGCACCGCCCAGGGCATATAATACCATACTCTCTTTTCTTTACTGTGACCAATAACTAACAAACCAGACGAAACTGCTTTATAGTTATGACTATCAGTACCCCAGGAGAGCTAACTTAAACTTACAAACACTGAAATTTGCTTTATTTCTCATTAGACAGAGACACTTGAATTATAGTGTTTATGTATGGAAATCTTGCAAATATCTCACCCAAACTTATATATATAATGTACGTGTATACCTATGTACACATCTATGTAACGTGGGGGAAATAGCTGTGTACTCAGCTAAAACATTATATCAGAGTCAATGATTTAATGTTGTGGTTGACCATTGTGCACTGAGTACTGAACATCCAAGCTACATCTGCTCACAGCGCTTCCGGAGAGCAACAACAACTGGTCGGCAATTTCAACATGGCGCACATTTTTCACTTGTTGTCGGACGCTTCTGGTCAGGGGCAGATCAGAAAGAGAGCGAAACCTGGGGAGCCGACCTCCGACCTTCAGCTGATGAGACTGGCCTTGACTCTTTTTGTCTCTGGTCTTATGTGATGTCTACAGGACCAAGGGCATAAGCAAACGTCTGGCTGGTTTAAAGTAAACACTGCAGAACCTAACGACCTCCAGATCATCGCAGAGCAGCGACAAACTTGTCATAAATGCGATGTTTTATATGTAACCAGTTCAGTGTCACAAAAGAACGCTTACAAAAACAAAAGGGATAAAAATAGTCAAATGTTTGGGAATATATTGTGAATTTCAACATATATTCCTTATTAAATCTAAATCGATAAAACTTCTGAAAGCTGAATGATTGCTCTAATTTGAGTCCTAGGCAACACACGTTTACATTTTCTGTAGAATTGGATATATTCTGCTCTAGGTCTTAACCGCATATAACTGATATAAGAAACAGAAAGCTTTAACGACATATCGGACAATTTGGCTTGAAAATCAAAACCTGTCCTTTTCCTGAAAATTTAATATGATGATCTCTAGGTCTAGGTGTTGTAGAACATAATCTAACTGAAAAATTGGGGGTCACTGTGCTATTTTTTTTTTATTTATCAATATTATGATAAGTCTGTAACAGAATATATATGAATACAACAAAGTTGCTTTTCACATAGGAAAACCCATGTCATTTTCCTCAAGAGTACATGTATAGTACTACATATATAAGTTTAGATGTTCATAAAGGATAAACTGGACAAAAGTTTTGTTTTTGTCGTTTCTGATTGGCTGAGGCGTGCATGTGACCCTCAGCGGCGCTTGTCGGTGGTTCTTTTGACGAGTACGGCTGGCATGTTCATGTCAGGCGTTCGACTGCATGTCTGAGGCTTACTGTGTGTGCAGCCACACAGTTCCTGTAGGGTTCTGTACCAAGAGAGCCCTGGAGTAGGGAAACAGTCATTCCCTACTACCCAGCTTTGGTCGAAGCAGGGAGGAAGGGAGAACCAAGTTTGAGCCAGGGCCGAAGTGGTGACGTAGAGGTGGATTTACTCTCGTTGTTCTCTCATGGTTTCGACTGTTATCCAGTCTTGTGGGGCAAAGTGCGGTAGGCGTTCTTCTGTGGTCTTTCCTGCAGGGTTTTCACCCTGTAGGAGGATACTGCAATCCCTATTCTTGTCCCTTTGCTGTTGCAAAAGAACATCGTTTCTACTTCTCTTTATTTTATGTAGTCCTAGCAGCTTCTGTGTCCTCCCCCTATGTTGGAGCAATTGTCTGTGTAATTCTTCCCGTTCTGCTGGAGTGTAGGCTACGAGGTTTGGAAAAAAAATTTGACGTGGCATTTTTCAGGGTTGGATATCCTTGAAGGCTACTAGCCGTACCTGTTGTCCAGAGTGTTGAGACCATGTGGAGAGTGTGTTTTTAGTCAATGAATCCAGTTGAACTCTATTTTGTTTCATAATCTTGCGGCTTCTTTGGACTCCGGATGTCTGTATATGTAGTCCAGTATGTGTACCTTCACATCGTCGGTACCGTTGTGCGTTCCTTGGTTGAAGTGGTTGGGTATTTCGTTCTTGCTTGCATTGTTTCTAATGCAGTTTAGGTGTTCTCTGATGCATTCCTTTATTTTGCGTTTTGTTTGTACTACATATTGCATGTTGCAGGACTCACATTCTATGCAGTATATGACGTTGGAGCTGTTGCAGGTTACTTTCTATTTCGTCTGGTGTTGTTTTCCGGTTGTTCGGGAGGTGACTTGGCCCTCTATACTGAGTATCTGTCATTATCCTACCCCTAATATAAAATCCCATAGGCTTAACATTGGGTTTCTGTATGCCACGCTGACTGTCATACGGAGTTTTATATGCCACTAGTGGCATACAGCATTGTTATCACGTAATATTCCAAAATCGAGGAGATAGGGTAGGATAAAATCAAAACCTGATTCGTTTTAATCTTGGCCACCGCATTCCACTCCTGAAGTTTTGGCTCTGGACTTCACTCGGCTTCGCCTCATGAAGTCACTTTGCCAAACTCCAGTCGTGGAATACGGTGGACAAGATTAAACCTCATCCAGTTTTACGATAGTACTTGCAGTACGCTTTGGTGCATTTATTTCCATTGGGGCTTATACCCGTTTGTTCTCCCTCTCTCTTTTTCTCTTGATTCGTTATGTTTTCCAGTGCTTCTTTTTCCGTTCTTTCACTCCCTCCGGGGTCGTGGTTTCCACAAAGAACTAGTTTTGACTCATAACTGACTATATCTAAAAATCACCAGATGGCGCCACCGTGAATTGTAAGATATTACTTTAAACCCAAATTCCATTGCTTTGTGAAGCCTAAAGCCTGGTGAACATTATTTGTACCGTGGTTTTTTTCTGTGTGTTTACGTTTCGATTAAGACAGAAACAGCTTACTTTAATGACTGACTACTGCCCTAGTTACATGGTATTTAGTACTTCATCAAATAGCAATACAAGCTTTGTGCGTACAGAAGTGTTCAAACTATCGTATCCGCTTCCTTTTCTTAACAGATATGCAGAGTTTAGGAAGATGTCAATTGTTTAGTCGATTCTATCATGGTAGGTCTTAATAAACCTAACCAATAGCCTTCTATCATACGTTATCCAATGAGAGATAAAATATTATAAAATAACATTTCACACTAAGTAACAAACCTAGAACAAACCTAAAATATCATAGAATTTTATACCAAAAATAAAGTGGCTTGTATAAGACATCAGTTATCATATATGTGAGGAAGCTTGTTCATATGCAGTTCTTATCGTGTCATGTTCGAGTCCTGTCTTCCTCGTTTCATAGAAATAATCTCATATCTGAGCCTCGTTCCTACTGCGTGTTAAACGCTATGACCCTAACCCACTCATATCTGTTTACCGCTGGACGGTTCCGCTGTCCATGTTTGTCAATGCCAGGAGGCAGAGATGGCGTCCTGGTTTCATGTCCACACCCTGGAGGAGTTGCTGACGTAGCATGGTACATATTACAGGTGTAGCTCCAGCATGGTCTGCCCAGTGGGCATTTTGTCAATACATGTACAAGTCCTCTCCACGTCGTGACTCCATCTAGTCCACGAACTGACCATAGTTTACCATCCTTGTCTCCCTCCCTCTTTCAATCAACAAGCTCCAACAGCTACACCACACCACCCGGCTTCTCATCAACGTCTACCCATACCAATCCTTTCTTCCTGTCTAAATTCTACTGTATTCCCTGATGAGATTACTTGGGATCTGTATTCTCCACAAGGGAATTTCTTTTTTGCTTACGGGTTGCTCATTTACATGTGCGATCCCTATCAGATTACATATCGAATCTCCCAGATGAGGCCGCATCCTTGGGTAAGATAGAACGGCTCCTTTATCCATAACAGCGTTATCGGTGCGGTTGACGTGTAGATTGGAGGAGCAGGTTGGGCAGGTGGTGTGAGGCCCGCGTGGATAGGGTGACGAGCGCTGTGACGACCATACAGAGGGTGTGTTAATCCGGTCTGACGTCTTATTATCGTCCCTGTGCACTGCCCCTGACCTGCTGCCCTCTCCGGCAACACCTAACCAACCCACCACCCCTACCCCATCCTTTCCCTCGGGGTACATCGTGCCCTGTTCTACCCCGGCGTCAATTCTCCCCCTCCTCCCGAAGGTACCCCACACCGCTATTCACCCGACCATCTGAATGTGATCACCCAGCTAGCAATGCCTCCCCTTACCCCTACCCCCGCCTCACTACACCCGCCAGTCCGCCCAGCCGTCGCCTGATTGGGTTCGGTCTCTCCCTTGGAGGTCTCTCCCTGCACTGCCCTCTCTCACAGTGGGGATGTCGCCTTGAAGCGTGTCTATGTGTGGCAGTCACTGCTAGATCTTTAACAGGGTTTCACTACTACCGCTATGAGTGTGCTGCCAGTGGACAGTCATTTACGCGATCTTGTCCACTGGGTTGTCAAGGATTGACAACGGTGAAACATCAGTTTGTAAAAAATCAGCGACATCATTACCTGTGCTCAAGAAAGCATAAACTAAGTCATCAGTCATATAGGATGTACACTGGTATGAGACGGTTACCGAGAATTCCCTCTGACCTTTTGAAGTTGATGCAGCATGTTTATCTCAAGTTTTGTCGACTGTTTAACTTTGCAAATTGCAAAAGAAAACCATAAAAAGTCCATTCTTTTACAAACATGCTGACCTAATAATGACGTTATGCGACGGGATGGATAAAGTGCCGAAATTTCAGAACACAAGCTTAATAAGATTTGTTTACTATCATTAAGCAAATTAGTTGTTTTATGCAATTTCCAGCAGACTTCAATACTCCTAAAGAAAAAAAATAACTTTGGAAACCGAAACTATGAAGTTAGGACCCATTTTTTTTCTCGAAAAAAAATCCCTAAAAGTTGAAAACATTTCAGTGTGAAAACTGGATGTGAATATACTTTCTATGTGGAAAAGCTCCCTAAAAGGGGTGACTGTATATACTCTTAAAGATTGCGCTGTCATTTCACAGAATGAGCAATACACTTTTTAATAGTGACTTGTGATGCGTGGTGTTTTATGACGTAAGATAAGCCCAGGGTGATACCACAGAGAGATCGTATCTATGAGATCAGAATAACAAACAATCAATGAAACACAGCCATACAGCCAAGACTCAAACCAAGGACCCTATGCCTCGTCGGCAAACATTCTACCTACTTCACCGGACTGTTACTCTATATAGTCTTCGATACATTGATTTCACTGATAAAATGATATACACCTAATATTGACGTTCCGTGTCCAGATAGAGAGGCTCTAGGTTAGACTGGTCGGCGCTTATCATATCTGATCAGTAAGTAGAAGTCCCAGTAGTTCAGACCATGACAGCCACTGGCGCCACTCTCACGTCCATTCTGCATTACGCTTTGACATTCAACAGTGTAATATATAAGAAGAATAAAACACAAGGCCTAATATACATTCATAAAAGGGCATTTCAATACTATAGCCTTATTTCGTGCATCCTTTTTATGTCGTAGTGCGTATAGCATTTTTTCTCAGAGACTGAAACAGTATAGCGGACAGTTGGTGGCGGTAAGTTTAAGTTAATTACATGCCCACACCACTGACTAATTGGACGGGAAAATAAGTCCATGGCTAAAAGCAACCTCTCTCAGACAGCGTACGACAATCAGGCATTTAATGCGTGCCTCGTTCTTGAAAATTATATGCCACTGCATTAGCTAATGCCCATTACTTATACTTTACCATGCAAGAGAACTTTGATTTACATGTCGCATCTTTATCTCTAAAAGAAGACAAGGACTAAATAACAGCTATTAATTCTTTAGTTCATTAACTGCTTGTTCATCTAATCTAAAACGAGCCTAAATGACCTAAAGAATCCAATATCATAACTCCAAACCAACAGCAAATCAGGATATCGAACCTATTTGAAATTAAACGAGACCTACTATGTTAATTGATTGCTATCATGCCAAACAACTTAGGCAAGCTTAGTTTCTAAACTCTCCATAACATTCTAGCATAGACATAATATTATGCATGAATTTTTAATGGTAGAAGGATATACTTGCTTCATGTACATGCATCTAACATCTAGATTTCACGAGCTGTAGCAAAATCTATTAGCGGTAAACACAGGATGGTAATTAATATATCTGCAGTATTCCCTTGCGTTCAAAATACTTGCCAACAAGGTGAAAGGCAAAGTTAACTCATATTTCCTTCTAAGGCACCTAAAATAGTGCTTGCTGTGGCAAAGACGATAGAGACGTTGACTACCTCGAGTGGTAACACCATCATTATTCATCACAACATTGTGTGACTATGAATTTATATGAATATTAATGGTTGTTCAGCAATACAAATATAGAATCTTCCCACTCTGACCTTTCGTTAAGTTTCTACCTTTTTTACTTAAGAACCAACTTCTCTTTCTTGTTAGAATTTACTGTCTTGGATCTAGCTTACCACAAACAGTTTCAAGATAAGATAAAACGATAAATAACCCAGAAACCACCATTGATATTACTTGATGGCTGATCCCCTAATTTGCATGGTCACTATCTGTGAGATAGACTTGCTAAAATTATGTTGAAATTTTCTCTACTCATTCTCGTCTAGTCATTCTAGACTAGACTGGCCTCTGGTGGTAAAAGAACTGAACAATGATATAATATCTGTTATATTATTTTTGTTGTATATATATGGTGATATAAATAGATGTCATTCCGTTCAGTTATGTGTAATGGAACTGTGAATTCTCTAATATCTCCAGTCACTACTTTCCCCATGAATATATCGAGACTTATCCTTTTTTCTAGCAAAAGACCCCTGTAAGAATATTACCACCGTCCACCGCCACCGATACGACATTGTCTGGCCTCCTCCACCACAGCCAGCACACCTTATTCAAAATACATGGCCCTACACTGGAGCTCTGTGATGGATGGACTCGATATGATAGTATCCTTGCTTCCTCATGTATTCCTAGCAAAGCACGGGCGGCAAACACCTAAAGGCCTAATGCCCTCTCGTTTGCGTGCTGGTTGATCTCGACCAATCTACGACGCTTCTGTGTTGAGAGGGTAGGGGGTATGAAATGGGTGCAGTTCCATGGTAAGCGGATGGGAGAGTAGGGTAAGGATTGTTACCCTGCACCTTATGTGTGGTTTCCGGGGATCCGTGGAGCTCAGGAGGGCACTTAAAATAGACCATTGTCAGGAGCTGGTTAGAGGCGGCTCAAGGTCTGAGTGGTTGTGCGTGGAGAGTGAGACGTCTGAGTGGTGGTGGGTGGAGAGTGAGTGAGCGCAGGTAGATCGACGCGCTTATTTACATCATGACGATTACCCACCACCGACTCCAACATCTCTCCCATTCCTGCCTACGGGCTTACGACGAATTCATTCAAATCTATAATAGAGAAACAATACTGAAAACCCTATACAGTTGTACTCCTATGAAACCTCGTACAACTTTTTGTTTCATTCAGGATTGATATTCATAAGACATTCTCAGTAGCATGTTTGAGCACGTACAAAATAGCAAAAATCGCTGGGAGAGAAGGACGTCGCCTCGTCCTACATCAAAATAGCAAAAATATGAGGGATTCTGAGGCAAGACTAGCTCTGATTTGACTTCTGGCATTGTACTTAATGCTGCATGTCCAGAGCACTGTCCCTACACAGACATAATACTTTAGATTACTGCACGTAAGCTGCCGTGACTGCTCGGCAATTAACACAAGACGGTTGCAGACTTTTAGAATCACTACCGGTCAGATTGTTTGCCGATTTAAGGAAAGTTAAGTTTGATATATTCCAATCCAGGAATGACATCATGAAATGATTTACATATCTTTTCCTTTCCCTCGACCCAGTAATTTATTTCTAAAGTACGATAAATAGATCACCATCAGAGCTGGTTAGTCCCGTTCTTCCGAGATTTCCATTTTAGCATATCAACTACAGCGCCATGTAGGTCTAATACACCTCTTTTGGGATAAATACTGTGCTATTAACGTAGAGGAGATGAATCCACCCCGGCAAGATGATTAGTGGCAATGTGAAATAAACAAGACCTGGGGTGGGGCAGGTGTGTTGGGGTGGGGTAATCCATCAGGGGGCCGGAGGATGAGGGTTGACGCCAACCTGGGATAATGCTGACTGATGAGGTTACCGGGTCTCTGTTAGTATAGAAAGCTGCGGTCGTCTCCCGCACATAAATCTGCCACAACACACTGCCTGGGGTAAATTGGCCGCCACCTGCCTGCCTATCTATACATTTGAGTACCTCCATTCAGGTCGCTCTCCTCATAGACTACCAGTTACGTACCTGATACCTGCATAATCACTGCGGCCGGGGTTTTGCCTCATCTACCTGTATGCCCACTGAGCCTGCTGCCTTTACTACACTGACGGCTAAGAGTGCCGAGATAAAGGCATTGGTGAAATTGTTACTCATAACAAGAGATATCAGGCAGAAAAATGTTCATCTTGAATGGATGAAAATTCATATACGAGAAACTTGATGATGGTAGTTAAATGTCGAAACGTTGTCACCATATAAAGAACTTGATCCTCATCAAAATATACTTCTAGTACTCTGTGTCATTACTTGCCTCTTTCATCCTCATCATATATACATGATTTCACCGTTATATGACCTTGGATGTTGCTGGGGGGTAAAACGAGAGCAATGGATTCAGCTGTGTGTCTATCGAGACGATTCCACACAACTTCCCCAGGAAGGGTGTGTTAAACCGCCACAAGGCTCACTCTAGCCCACTAGTAGGCGACATGGTATAGCTTTCTCGTCGCCTCATACTATAAGAAATATAGAGCATTTGCATCAATGACGTCCCCTTAAATGCATGCCTCGACAATGAACGTGACTATGACCTGGTACTAGAGCAGAGTGCAAAGCTCCCCCCCCCCCCCCCCGCTCTCACCTCCACTTTTACCCTTTTGTCATTATATTCTCTTGTATTGCGCCTACTACTTTCATCTTACACCAAAAACAGGGGAAATCATTTCCTCTCGTTCTAATCAGACATTTTGTCCAGAGTCCTTTGTGTCGGGGTGGCGTTGATGGATGGGTGGGCGGGTCCTATTTTTCCCCTGCTCTATCTACACCGTGTGACAGCGTCTTTGATTAACACCCCACAGAACGCCCGTCCAGGCGATTCCGGTTGGGCCAGCCTTCTAAGCCACCAATACAGTTTCATCTAATTTCCTATTCTGAAAAAAGAAATAACTGAGACTATCCTCATTGTTAGGATCTAGGTCAAGGTTAACTCCATCACTCTAAGCACTATTTTTTTTCCCCGGCTTTATTTGGAAAAGAAATCGATAATGATAACAAGAGGATGAGGAAAACAAGAAGTAATATGATAGTACTTGGAAAAGTGGCGAAAGATATAAGTTACACATCAATGGATTCCTTTGGATAACAATTAACAAAAAATAAAAACAGTGAAGAATTTGTCAAACTATGCCATCTTTTAGATCCCTGATGTAAACTACAACCCATAAATTCCAAAGGATTAAAGCCAAAGGGAGATCTGCGACAAGGTCAGTCTAGACCCCTAAATGGGATGCTCTTTGATGCGCCTGAGATAGAACAGATTCTGTAGAAACTCCCTTCATGACATCGATTGGTTGACCTTCCTTGGTCTACGAGTGATCCTAATCTTACACACAGCGCGCCCCATAGGGCGACATTAAGATAGGACAGCCGAGCAGTGGTGTTTGTGTGTGAGTCAACCCGTGTATGCTAAGAGGTGGGGAGGTAGTACTTACAGTTCAATGGCCTTGTTCCAGTTGATGACATAGCCGGATAGCACGAACGACTCGATGTTGACGATGTGCACGTTCCCCCGCTCAGTGCCGATATACAACCAACGGCTTTGGAACGGCAGATGACAGTATGTAATCCTGCGACAGACAGGTGGGAAAGAGTCAATATACCGGGATTTTACTTCGGAGGTATATAGAGATAAAAGTAAAATGAAGCTAGATGGTCCAGTGAACCACAGAAATAAACTAACTTATCTTATTGAATGGGACAATTTTTACCAAGCACTTACATAGACACCCCGCAGCCCTTTGTATAATGTTTTTAATGTGAGGTTCAATTATATTGCTGTCCTGAGAATATTTGTCATTGATTTAGC
This sequence comes from Alentia gelatinosa, assembly GCA_950022655.1. NCBI lineage: Eukaryota > Metazoa > Annelida > Polychaeta > Phyllodocida > Polynoidae > Alentia > Alentia gelatinosa. The sequence goes on along the minus strand of OX465580.1, from coordinate 27,843,819 downwards.
AAAAATATTCAGTTAATATGAAACATCAAATTCGTAATAATACACGAGTCGGTATATACAGATTCTATGAGCCAATATATATACATGTAAATAAATATGCGTGCGTGTAAATACATACACACACATTTATGACATATATAAGTAATCATGAAAGTACAAGCGTATTCTACCTCTCTCGTTGAAACTTGAGAGAATGAACAATTTCTGGTCTCTTCTGCCGTAATGTCCATAGATGTAGGTTGTCATCAGAACACACCGTTACTAGGGCACCCTGTAAAATAGAACACATGCAAATACGTTACCAATAGTTTGTTATTGTGGTAGTCACAGTGGTAGAGCAAAGTCGGGTATCATTTAAGCACGCATGACAGCAGTTGATAAGGTGAATATTTCCAACGAAAAACAGAAAGAAACAAATGTTGTTGTCTACTTATTATTATATACCTGGAAATCATTAAAAACACCATTTTACAACAAGTCACATAGTACATATTGCATAAATTATTAGTTCTTTCGCAGTGTGCAGAACGGCATCTGTACAGCTGGCCAGAAAGAGTGACATTCATACACAGGTAGATAATAACATATAATTTACAATATATACTCTTTTATCGGTGAAGATGACTTCTGCCTTTCATGTACTACCTGTGTGTCCTATTTCATAAACTACTTGTGTGCTTTACCTCATATATTACCTGTATGCCTATTTTTACCAACTACTCATATCTGACATTTCATGTACTACTTATATGTCCTACTTCTGTGCTTTATTTAATATACTACTTGTCTATGACCTCAGAACCGATTGTTCTGAAACGGGGTTGTGCTGAAACGGGTAAATAGGTTTTCATGAGGTAGCATAGGCCGGTCTAGGAATGTTTAATGTGAGATACAGGGAAGTATACGCAGATGATACTTTGAGAGAGAAGAACAAAAAGATACCCAAGAGACTTTACTAGACTGAATGTATGAACAGAGAGTATATCCAGTAAAACAGTGTAATTTCGTGGCTTCTACCCTCGTGTGCTAAAAATAATGGCTCATATGATAATAGGTTCACAAAATTCTTGATTTGTTAAGCCAGGATCTTCAGATCATGTACGACTAAAACCGGACCCATTCACTATATGATCCTTTCATTGGTAATGGATTTATAAAGAATACATTATGTACTGTATCCCGCAGTTCTTCTCAGAATAATAATAGATGAAAAAAGATTTCAGGTGGAACAATTCTGAAGTTTCGAGATCAGGGTCCCGGAATTTATGTACCGGGACCTTAGCGGAAGCAAGTAAATTCCGTAATTCTAACCTTGCAATTCCGAGGTTTTCACATCCATAGTTGGTTTCCCCATTATTACATACCTAACTCTAATGAAAATATGTAATATTTCGTACTTAGAAATCAATGGCCGCCATAGACGAATGTTATCTATGTTGTCTACGCTCACGATTGGCAGAGAACATATCACATGTTGAACCTTGGTATGAAATTTTCAGCCTTGGTATGACTTTCCGAAATCCTACATACCAAGCAGCAGTATGATACTATGGAGTGTTCGGCTATAGGTATATAATAATTCTATTTTCGTATATAATCTATCTGTGATTAGCCAGTCTCGTTAGCTACATGTATACATGTGTATATGAAGAAATACTGTGTCTTCTTGAAACTCGTTAACAATTTAGATATCATACTAAATTCACATTATAGTCACGGAACAGGCCAACCTTTTTTTTTTTATCAAATGCTAATCTTAGGCATCTCGACTTACTTATCCTAAGGCGCTAGATCTCATTCATTTCAGCAAACGTTCGGCTTATAGATAACTCATACTTTATGTAACTGAGACCCGCGTACAATCATCTTAATGGTCTTATGTAAGTAATTACCCGAAATAGTACCCAAGTATTGACGAGGACAGGGGTACAATCCTATATATTTCTAACCTTATCTGACATCTTAGCGATTTTCCTTTTTTTCATTTATGAATGAATCGGATGGCAGTCTCATAATATAGGTCCTACAAGCTATATGTAGCTATTAAGTCAAAATATGCACGCACATGATGGATTACTTTCTTTGAGATATGATTATTACAAACAAATTGGAGCCCGTTATCTGTAGTTTATGCTATCTTACCATCAAATGACTTTCCCATGTGAATGCCATGATATTAATAAAATATTTCTTTCATATACCTTCTGGATGAATAAATATGATGTGCTGGTAATATATAAGGCGTGAGAAAATATACATAAAAATACTTAATTTGATGTTCAATTGTGTCCCAACCTGATAGTGGAAGTAGGATTTAAAATTTATTGGGCCTCTTCACTCCCCTCCTCTAAGGTCACGCGGTTCGCCTGATCCTCGTTGACCCATCAGATCCCGGCTGACCACCCGAAACTGCTCGGCCAATTCAGCCCCTGCCAACACTCGATTGCGCCCGTGCAACTCGAGCCACCCATCCACCTGAGCGGCCCACCTTTGTGGTCGGCCGACCAATATCTGACCTGATTACTGTTGGGCTTTGAAGGCGGCAATGAGCCCGTCTTTTATGACCCAGATATAAACTAGGCAGGGGAATCGTCATAAAGCATGTCTCCACGGCGCCCTGACGACGGCTGCACCAATCAGCGAGCTCCTTTCATACGACCACGAGAAGCCAGAACCGATAGAGGATCCATGAAACCAATATCTGAGGACGCCCGGAGCACGAGGTTGGGGTGGGATAAGAGGGATGGGCGAGGGAGGGGGTTAGAGGGGTGCTTATCGTGACTGATGTTTATTCAATAAACGTCGCCAACCGCTCCGTCGCCGCCAACCACGCCTCCGCTGGCCGCACCAGACCCAAACGTCGGCTTGAGCGTTGGGGCGTCTGGCAGCGCCACACCCGGCTGACAGTCAGTGCGAAAAGCTACGACCACCCCCTCCCCCCTTTACCAACTCTACATCATCGCCCCACCTTACCCCACTCCTCCACGGCGCATTCCGTGCAAATCCAGGCCCACCTGCCACATCTCGCCTCGACCACAACTACCACTTCCCCACACCCATTCTCCCGCAGCCATGCCAGCTACATTCCGGACCAATCATATCCATCCTACCATCCTCCATCTCCAACTTACCCCACCAGATCACATCCTATACCTGCTCCATGTTCCCTAATGCACCACAGGCCATTGCTCTTACGATTCACGGAATCCTAGTCCAGCCTACCGAACGACATCCGTTCTGGCCAATCCCACCTTTGTTCCGCACGGCCTCGCCCCATCCTGCCCAATTCCGGCCCAGCCCACAGTGACCCACCTATCGCCTACCCAATCTCGCCTAACCCACACCCCAGGCCCGCCGCCCCGAAGGACGTACGGGTACGACTTAATCTTACTCTTCAAATAGAGTCATTTAATAGGACCTGGGGACATGTATTTGTGGTGTGACCACTTCCGTGACGTGGTGGCCGTTCCCGCCGGCGAGAGGACGTCGCCTATTCCCAGGAATAAAAATACACAAGCTAAACCCCAGAGGGTCCGGGTGTTGGGGATGAAAGGGTTGGCCGCCTGGGTTGGACGTGGTGAGGGAAGAGGATGAACTGTGGAGTATCCAAAGGGTACAAGACGCAGGGGAAAAAGTGGGCAGAATGTGCAAAGAAGGAGGAATGAGTTGGGTGGAGAACGGAAACTGAGATCGCCTATGGCGGGTAAGAATCATACCGGAGATGATAAAAAAAGGGATAAAATTGGTACTGCTGTAGTTAGACATATATTTTTCCATAATTTGACTGTCATTCCAATCGCAGTCTTTCTTTCCACACTTCCAATAATTGCTCATCTCCCTCAGCACACTCCCGTCTCTCCAACTAATTGGCCATCTCTCCAAGCTCATATCAGACAACACCACCATAGCCATATCTCTCTCTGTATTTTACCATCTCTCCTAGCATATATACACAGCATTGACTAGTTTCAGATCAAAGCAGTCGTATGCTCCGAGGAGTTGACGCTTAGTAATATCCGAAGGCATACGAGGATATTGTGTAGAGTCAACCCCGAGGAGCATAAGACCACTTTTATCTTAAACTAGTCTGTATTGAATTTATCCACCTTTTCCAGTTAGGTGGCGTATCGTTATTAGTACACAATTTTTTCCGCATGCACCCTTTATCGCAACCAGGCGCATACAAAATATCTGTATGCACCGGGTCTGTAGATACGCACTCCCTTTGTGTTTTTTATGGACACTTTGTATGAGGTGGATAATAAACCACTCTTTTCCATCCCATACCCAATCCCTCCCATCACACAGACACCTGTCTCCCAACACCCACGACTTTCGCACTATAGACTGATGGTTCTGAACCTGTCCATCATTCCCTTGTCTTTGATCTTATATCTATCTACCAGCCTCTTTTTGAACATCCCATCTACATCACATCCAAGTAGAGATCCGCGCCTGTGAGTGTCAGGTCAACGGTTCATTTTCTGTGCAGGCCCTAGCATTCTTCCAAGAGATTCATTCAGTCTTCAGAGACATTCAACACTGCTTACATGTTTCTGATGTGAGGCACAGGAATTCGCCCTACACCTCCGACCCCACTCGTTGTTGGCACGCGATAACCCCACACAGCATAAAGGAGTGCACACGCAGAACGCATCCGAATGAAATCGCTCCTACGCACCTTGTAATCAATAAGTATATTCTCTTTCACTATAACTCTCTACTCTAAATTTCTATGACGCACTACTATTTTTTCGTTTACCTCTCTTAAGGGGGGTTCTACTGCGTGTTTCTCTATATCATAAATACCCAGGTATATATTTTTACATATAAAACACGCATGATGGAGTGTTATAAATATTTATTCTCATAACCGGCACTCTTTACACAGGCACCTACATTTGCTTAAGTACATCTGATGGTTGCACAGATCTATTAATACCGTGATAATATTCGCCCAGACGAGCCACATCACATCAGAGTGGTGCCACTAGAACCAATCTCCCGTCAAACCAGCAAAGATCGCGGCATGCCCAATATTACTATTTGTAGGCTGATAGTATTTTGCCAGTGATCCCTGATAATCCAATAGGCTGGGCAATTCGGGCGGCTGTAGTCTGCCAGTTAGCTACTGCCTGCTGGAACAGTTTATGATCCTTGTCGCAATGATTCACCGAGGCGGGCTCCCGACTAGATGCCGAAAGAGACCCCAAGTACACATCAGGCTGTTTCCTAAAATCACCTTTGTGAATGCCTTTCCTTTCACACCCAAAATACAATCTATACTTTGATGGCAATGAAATATTGTGATCAGCGAAAAAGATATTGCATATAAAAAAGTCCCGATTAAGTAAGATGCAAATTGAAGCTGTTAATAAAAGATTTTGAGGCCTCTGATTTATTTGAGAGCGATTGGGAATATATTTTTCGTCAGGAAATGTCAAATATGTCAACAATTCCTTTTTTATCTGATATCTATGGCTATAGTAACACTACATTTGTTAAGTGAAAAGAAAATATTATCATGGCTGGAGAGAGATGGTAGAGGTGACATACAAAGAGTAAGGACCAGGACATCGGGGTCAATAACATCTACCATTCTCGTATCTTAATAATCAATTAAGTATGTGTTCATGGAATGTTGATCATACTAACAATTAAGCAGTCAGGAGATGCTAAGAATATTTCAATTCATTGAAGAGTAAGAATTACAGTTTCGAAGATATCTTTAGCTTAGGGTTCGTCTGCCATCTTAGCGATGCTGCGGAAGGTAGTCTATTATCATAAATACTTAAGAACATACGTAGAGTCCTATAGGTGTGTCTAGGATGCTTTCCGCTATCTAGTAACGTCGAAAAACACCCTCCCAACCCGACACCAGTAGTTAGATCCCTGTAGTGCTCGAAGGGGTCGCGACCCGAGCCAAATCAATTCAGTCTGCCTCGTCTTTTTCATTTCCGTTTCTTTTTGCGTCGCTCACTAATCTTAGAGCCAGTCACCGAAAAAAAGTTTTAAATACCAGAAAGTAGAAACTCGGCGAGACCCTGCTTTACAATTTCTCTGCAAGGTGTTTACACCAGGGATCACCATATACTCTTCTAAGGAAATGAAGGAAGGAACAGAGCCAGGGACTTTGGAGACTAATGTATATGTGAGGCAGATTTTACATACCGATTTACATAAGAAACTCCTTAATTAAACCCAGGACAAGTCTCACCAGTGATCTTAAAAATGCATTAGTTTTAATGAGAGGGTAGTCTAGCTATGGTCCAGCAGAGGCATATCCGAAGGTAAATATGCTGCATGCGACAGACGCTTCCACCCATAGATTATCTTTATGCTGAATCATATACGGGTTTTTATTCTCTTCCTCATCATAATTGAAAAGATAATCTATAGTATAGAGACGGCGTGCATGTGGAGACAGTAAAATGGATGAAAATCACATGATGTAGGTTAAGAATATTCCATGGGTTTCATTCCAGAACCTACTTTAGATATAACTTTCAGCTTTCCACACTTTGTCGCTCGAATTCCACCCACCGCATTTGTTTAGGAAGGTGGAGAAACTGCAACATATTGAGTGGGTTGCCAGTGAAGCCGGCTCGGGTGAAAATTGGTTTTCACTGTTACTGGGAGGAATCACCACTAGAGGACTATTTCTTTTTGCATTATGTGCCACTGTGCACGTAAGGGCCATGCGGTGTGGTGACAAATCTTACCAGTCTCTCAGACTGTCACCTCTATGAACGAAGATGGCGACCACTGAGACTAACCTAACGGATGCCTGTCCGGCATGGTCCCACATGACATCTGCAGCTGCCCAACACCTGGGCCGCGGTCAGCGCCTGGCGACTGCTAAACGCCTTGAGAGAGCGCATCTATCAGACATGTCTGCTGACTATATACTGGTCAGCCACATCAATCGTCCTTCCAGCACTACATGACTATTGCTAAATACTGGCCAGCAACATTGAGAGTCGCCAGTCCATCACTTCACGACCGCTGCTGGATACTGATCCCCGACCTTAACAGTTGCCCATCTATCAATACATGACTAATACATGATGAACCATCACAATTTAAATTGTTATGAAAATGTACTATGACAACCTGAATTTGTTCTAAAATGTTGCCCTGTGATAACCGAAATGTGTTCAAAAATAGTTTATGGTCATTCAAGTTAAGACCACCGCATTATGGTGATCATACCAACAGTATATAAACCAATGTTTCTGAGTAAAATTCATTCCTGCCTGAAGAAGACCGTGATAAAGGTCGAAACGTCGCAAACTGGAATAAAGTGTTTAAAGTTTCATATAAGACAGAGTGGACATCCATTTATTTCGGGAGAGATTGAGTTCGATAGGCTTTCTACTATGGTTTAGATCATGACTAATACATATTTGTCACCCACCTTAACAGTTGTCCATCACTCATTACATGACGAATTCCTGTATGCTAGACACCCACTCCTATAGCCACCTAACCATCACTGTATAAATACTACCCTCGTACAGGACACCCACATTGACAGCTGCTTGATCAGAGCTAGTTGTCTACCACCCTAATATTGGTCAAATGTTGGCCGTCCAGCAATGCATTGATCACTCACCTGTCATGGTACATTACTATTACCCTCATACTGGTCACACAAACTAACAGCTACCATGTCCCTCCTATATACCTACTGCCTCCCTACTGGACACCCCATCTCAGTAGTCACCTGCGCGCCACTATCTGCAAATTGGACAGCCACCTTCGTGGCGCTGACAGCACCACGCCCGAATACCCACTGGCAAATTCATGTGCTGACTTTAGAAAATGTGGCGAGCGCAGCCTCAGGTCCTTGGAGCAAACAATCAGTGAGCATCAGTGGCCGTAGGATCTGTCAGATCCACAGTCAGCAGGCCCGTGTGCGGGTTCCTAGCACTGCGTCCATTTAGGCCGTTATCTAAGCTCACAGTGTCCGTCTTCCCCTCTTTTATCAGGGATGTCAGTTGGGGACGGTGAAAAAAAAGTGGAAATATTTGTTTGTGGATTTTTCTGCCTCAGAGAGATCGGGAAACCTTGTATAATATATCCTTGTCGGCCATGGAATGGGGCTGAGGGTATGTGTGGAGGTTCAAGCCACTATTCTATTGTCATAAATGAGGCTAAATCAATATTAGATTTGTTTAACAATATGAAAAGCAATAACATGGACTGGATATGAAAATGTGGATTTCCACTGAAAAATGGAAAACTGACATCCGTTTTATTACTGCCTCACTGCGTTAACTGGCGATCTCACAGCTGGCGCCTACCCTGACCGGTGGTCAAGATATAAGCAATTGCTTTGTAAGTGTACCTTAGCAAAACATGTATTTTGACTCGAACATAGTTGGGTAGGGATTAAGGGATTTTGCGCCTTAGCAACTGCAAGGGCTATACCATAGACGATATAATTTATCAATGAGGATGACAGACCAGTACTGAAACAATGGGTCTTGAACCCGGGACCCATGATACAGAGATGTACGTGCTGCTGTTGTGCTCCACTAGGTATATCTGTGTAAAGTGTAATGGAATTGTCTTATAGAATAACATCATGGTAAATAATGGCGCCAACGTTTGGTTGACTTTACTGACCGCCACCTTCCTCTGATGTAGCAGGACTGGCCGTGATGGGAGGACGAGAAGGCGGTGGATGGCCAGATAATTACTGGCGTCTGGTTAAATGCGGGACGAGTGGTATTGGCAGGTGAAGGCCGGGCGACGTGACGTCCCGACACAGAGACGCCTGCTACGTGACCCGGGCCTGCCACAGTGTCTGCTGCTCACCGCTCCCAACACAAAGCCCCAACACTGCCACAAGAGCCTTACCACCACAGAGAGGGCTATGCTAATATGCCAAAGCTACATAAGCACAAAGCACTTCAATTACCATTAGGACCATAAGGTCCAACCAAAGCACAGACCAGAGCCTTATCTGTGCGAGGTCTTTTTGGAACCTCATCGCAGAGTGAAATTTCAGTGAATACTATGATCTTTTCATATCTCTTTGCAGTCGGCCATTGAGACTGACATGTAGAATCACCTGCCTGTTTACCTGCCTATGCTCTGTGGGTATAAAACCTCTTCTCGTCCCCCAGTACGTTTTCAGGGTAAATGGTCTATTAATTGCACTGTTCGACAAGCCGACTGTCTGCTAGAAAATAGCATTGGGTGCCATGGCAGCTGTTCTCCTTAAAAATGATTTAAAATGATGTAGCAGCCCTCAAGGAATTACGCCCAGGACAGACTGTTATATAAATTGTTGATAACCTTCTAATTACCCAAGCGACAGGAAATTCATACACGTATCTGGTATTACTATCCAGCTTTATGTACATACCGGGAATGCACTACATGATTAAACAAATGTCGATTGTTGGCATAGGATGTAATTAGTAAAACATTATTGATTCCAGGCACGTTTCGTCCCAATCTAATTAAGACTTGGGGCAGTGTCTGATAAAACTATAGGTCTATCTTAAGAGCTATTGTAGATAATTGCTTCTGATGCTGAAAGGCAGTCATTAACGCCGTTTCAGCTTGGTGGGTTATTCCCTTATAAGGCGGACCGATCCTATATACTACTTACACTCAACACAGTAGTGAATCCATGATAGCAAATACTGAGCCTGTGAACACATACATATGGATAAACAACACCCATTGCTACCCTCGTGCTGCTACATCTGTTCCCTGTTCAGATTCCATTAAGGTGCGACCCTCGTCTATACGGCATATAGCCTATGAGCCATGGGGGCGGCCATGACGCCCCCCGAGTAGGTGTTCTTTCTTTTTTATATTTGTTTATTTGTCACTCTCATATTACATGAGTTTTTCAGTCACAACTTGGCCAGTTTTTACAGCTATCTTGATACACATATTCAGATATACTGCAATAAAGTAAAAGAAAGTAAAATAAAATTAACATACAGATAATAGAGTTGTTAATAATAATGAGGTAATGATGATTTTACTAATGGAGGTGAAAAGGTAGGTGTTCTTTACTAATGGAGGTGAGTGATAATGGGGAAGTGTCACAACTCTAGTCTTGCTCACATATATATATATATAGTGTTCCATGTGGAAAATATCATGCTTGGGTTTAATTATTCTGTCTTCCTGCTCTGGGATGGGTGTAGAGAGTCAAAGGAACCATGGAAAACATTGAAAGGCAGTTGAATTTCGTAAGAATAAAGAGCCAGGGTACAGGTTTTGTCCCCCGACCACCTAGTGACTGCTTCATGAACTAACAAAGACTCTGTCCCCTATACTTTGTACATCACATGTATTGGGTTATTGTACCCATTAAGGAACTGAGTCGTTCCGCAGAATGCGGGTTGTAAGGCTTCCACAGCAATTAAGGTATTTATATATAAATAGATATACATACATAAATACATATATAATTGCTTCAAAACTACCAGGTCTATTTGGATGGAAGTTAGAACTGGGGATGGTCGGAAATCTAAAACCTTAAAAACAAGGAAACTTGTTTTTGCAATAGATTGATAGTATTCTATGAAATATTGCCAAAGCCGTACATACCATCACCTAGAATGTGAATTTTAACTAGACAGGAAACGCCCGTGGGAAATCTCCTTCTGGACCAGCAAAGGGCAATCATATCCCTAACCCAAACAAGCATTTCCTTTGATGACCAGCGTCACCAAGTGGGTGCCGTCCAAATAGGTCGCAACATTCGGAAGTGGTCGGCGCCTTCGGTCAGCTACCTGCCATGTGTGCCGACAACGGCCTTGGTTCGGCAGGGGTTTGGCAAAGTCTGTTAAAGGGAATAGGCCAGCACTCTCACTGTGTAAATATTGACATTTTATGCATTTTTCATCATAATTTCGATAGGTCTGATATCCGATATTTGACGGAAGACTTGTATCCCTGTATTATCCTTAATCATATGATTTATCAAAAGGAAAATTATTACATATTATTAATACGCTTGTAGTAATGCCGAGCTGAATCAACATATATGGGAGGTGTTCATTAAAGACATAAAAGATTTGTGGTGTTCATGGCTAAATGATAAAAAAGATGTTTATAATTCAGACCGTTTACTATTGTCTAATATTACACATTTGCTGTATATACAGGACGAGCATGCACTGTTGAAAGTTCATCCCGTCCACAATCTCCAGCACATAATCGCATTTTCTGGGCCATTTTGTATGCCAGGAATAATTAGGGTAAATCAATGTGGCGATGAGGGGTTTGCAGGGTGACCTTGTCGTGACCGCGGGAGACAGGCTGGAGGGAAAGGGTGACGAGGTGGGAGGGCAAGGTGCCGTAGCCGGGAGCTCCAAACTCCACCTGACACCGTCACAGTCAATCTGCACCACAGGACGTGAACCAAGCACAGGCTTAGGTCCAAATCTGACACTAACTTAACTACCCACTGTCATTACTGTTCAGAGTTAAGGAACCTCATGCTCGGCGGTATTGAAATGTACAACTGGCCGGTTCCTTGATTATTCTTGAAAATTGTCCCGATAAAAGCATGTTCTGGACAATGATCCATACGAGTATAGATCTACGTTTGATCGATGAACACTGAATACCTTTTAAAGTCGTTATGAACGATGAAAAATGTGAAATTTTATTTGAGTAAGATCGATAACGCACTGAATCTGACTTCAGGTACCAGTCCCTGAGCTACACTAATTGGATCATATATATGTCAAGTCTGAATGTGATTCGAGAAGGAGAAGTTCAGCACCGATGGCCTAAGATCGTCCAGCAAATGTTCGACATTCCAAAGAACACCCATTATTGTTCAACCATGCTGCTCTGTCAAACAGACAAACACACATTACTAGGTATTATAAGATAGTTTTTAATCGATCATCAAAAGTACCCCAAGATAAAAATCTGAAAAATGTCTCAGCCTTATAAGACATGACCCTTACTAAAAAGATATCACAGGCCTTTATGGGACACTCTGAATTGTGCTTCTACCTTTGTTCTAAGTATCTAAGAAAAATGGGAAACCTTTGAGCGTTTGAGAGTGCCCTGGTGGCCGTAGGACGTACTGTAGTCTATATATAACTCCCACATTTTGGCTACTAGATGGCGCCGCGGTCGCTGTTGGCTGGGTGTGGCATACATCGGTGCTACCCTCACACACTGTCACGAGTCCAGGAGACTTCTTGCTATCTTCAGTGTTGTTACCCTTCTACTACATTCCTGGGTGACTGTGAAGGATGGGAGCGTCACATCCTCTTTGAACTTGATGAGCTCTCTTCACCAACAGAGAACTTACAAGCCAGCAGGGTTGTGTCCCCAGCTACAGGGTCTTGGCTTGGCTAGCAAGTGGGACATCGGGGAAGTCCTCAACAGTGATGCCGTCTCTTTCCTTCAGCCTGGTTGTGACGATAGATGTCGGAACAACTTCAAGTGGCGTGCAACACCAGACATTCTTGATGTGCCCCTTGCTGAAATCTTGTGTACGGTCCCCAAGCCAGTCTCCACTGGGAAAGTCTCCACTGGGAAAGGACGGAGGGCCCATTTAGAGAATACACTGTCCACAACATTATGGAATATTTTTCAGATGTAAAGAATAAATGCCACATTAGTTAGGAGTTTCTGAAATATTTAGTATACATTTTAGAAATATGTTATACTAGTAATCGTCGGCTGTCCGTCTTGCTGTCAGAGGGCTGTACGACATGTCTTAGGGTTACGATACCTTTGGGCGACAAATTCAGCCACGTGACCCTACGATCGTCGTGACGTTAGCACGCCTCACACCACCTTACGTATCGTAGACCAACAACAATAAATGTCTGATCCTCTAAGATCGCACGTTTATAGTATAGAACACTGACGGAAAAAACATGTCGTTATTAACGATTGTCGTGAATGAACCCCCCACCCCCGAATCTAGAATGAGATAAATGTAGGCATGTTAGGCCCTGTTGTCAACCTATACGATTCACTTGAACTCCTTTTGTAAAAATTAAACTGGAAGGTGAGGATACCATTCGACTTGGAGGGAAAGGCAGCACTGGCGGTGTAGGTAGCACGGGGACATCATGTTTTTGTGTGTGTGGTGGAGTTGAGGGTGGGTGGGTGAGTGTATAGAATAGGTCGACATCTGTGTTATTTTACAGTATGGTATAGTATACCCACACCAAAACACTACACAGACAGTGCAGTCTTAATTGAAGAAGGCATAGCATAAATGTCCATGCCAATTTCCTATCATGGGAAACTAGATCTAGTCTCTAGACAGCGGGATAATATTACACTTTATAGGGTACAGAACAATTGTTATTTCTTGAAAAAAACCCACCTTTCTTTACACCATATTGAGCTCACTATTGCATTCGGCTCATAATAAACAGAGCCATTGTTAGTTTATGCAGCAATCACTATATGGCCGATTGTAGTACCTGTGAGATGGTGCCCTATTCGGGGGACAGAACTTCTACTGGGGCTCTTTGTTCCCATGATATTCAATTGACTTTCAAAGTTTTACAATGGTTTCCTTGTCGCTCTACATCATCCTAGAGTAGGATGACTTACAGATTAAACCTAGGACATGTTTGTTCTCACATGGAAGGCTCTATATACATGTGAGAAAGGCTAGAGTTATGACAGTGGCCTATCATTACTCAGTTAATTTTGCACTTTCCAGTAGTGATGAAGAACTACTGTTTCACCTCCAGTAGTGGAGAACACCTACTCGGGAGCAAAATGGTGGCGCCCAGGGAATTTTACCTATGTGCCCTATACGGTTGCATATGGTATTCAATATCGCCATTAATCAACGACATCTGTTCTAGATATCCTATACAGAGTGAGCTTTGAGCCAGAGTTCATAGAAGTGCATTGGGGTCAGTTCATCATAAGCACTATGCCATACCTCTTATCCTGGCAATCAAAGAATTAAAAAAAAGCGAACACATCTTTTAATATTAACACAGATCCTATAATCATACGGCTAGTGTATGCACTTAGGTAAATGAGTGGAGAGGCGTTTCTCTCACAATACCATGTAGAGTGCATGTTTACCACTTCTGACAAAAGGTACACGTGGACTAATTAGAATGGTGTGCACTGCTTAAAAACGTGGAGCAATAGAGCTCTCTTTGACATGAATCACTGCGATTGCAGCTGCTCACCTGGATATTGAGCCTCATACAAAATACATGACACGCTTGATACCCAGGTGTAATGATTTCCGAAGACGCCTAAATCCGGGAGGGTAACGGCAGTAAGGCCACACGCAGCTATAAAATGATGTAAGCACAGGTATCGGTGGTGTAACACAACGCAAAGTCAGCTCGGTGTAGGTCCTGGCGTGTCGCATAGAGTAACAGCCAGCAATCGCAATGAATTATTAAACTGGTCGTGTCGTGAGCCAATATCCATAGGGGGTTGCTCCAGTCAACGTGGCCGCGAATATTCCTCCCCCAAGGCACGCATCACACTGGAGTAACCCCTACTACCAAGGAGCAACTGTAGATTGTGAATTATCTATCCCCATAGACAGGCAGCACACTCTTATCGCCAAGCTTGGCGTATATATTATTCAACACAGACTGCCGGTTCTTATAAAACATACACACTCTTCCAATCTCAGTCAACCAGACCAAGAAAGAGCACGTTGAATTGATAGTAACTCTTTAACTTCTGTCATCTACTATGACAAGAAATAGCTGAGCGGTAATTACGGGTGTTCGGCATGGTTGATCTTAAATTACAATTTGATGGCTTCAATGCAGCAGCGAAACCCAATGACGTCTATGGGTAATTGGGCTCTCTTTCTCAATCGTCTTACCAGAACAGATAAAACGAAAGATGTTCCACCTGCTTTTTCCCCTAATTTCTTTTTTTTTCATTGTGATTTTTTAATCGATTTCATCAATGATTCTAACCCTCTTTCAAAGCGCGTTACCAGCAAAGGCTGGGCGTCCAGGCCGATCGAAACGGCTAAAAATACCCCACTTTGCTTGCCAAGGCTAGATGTAATGATGCATTCTAATTTGATTATTTCCCAGCTGAAAAATGCCTAATCAGGTGAGGTTATATCCAAGGGAATGCCACTTACCCTCCATTATTGATAGTGACTGCTAATTACAATTAGTCATTCATTGTTGCTACGTGTGTTGGGTATCTTCAGAATTGACCCTCTTATGAATCGGGATTGCTATTTTCAGCTTAAATATGTGAACGGCAATGACATTCCCTTTCCAATAAAACGGAAGACCATAGACTAATAAACAGGTTCCCAGTATAGTTTGTAGATCTGCATATTGGTGCACCTATCTGCTGCTATGCGCCATTTAATTCTGACAAATTTATAAAGTTAGATAATGTTTGTTTGTACAATAATTAAGTCGTAGTTAGAAAGATATCGGAAACAAAATCTAGAGGGAAAATAAGTGAATAGTATCGGGACTGAGTAACAAAGCATACTCAGAGCTCTGGAATTTTTGCATGTACATGTAGATCAGTTAAGGAGAATCACTTTCCGAAAATCAAAAAGTAGCCACTTTTCTGATACTGTTCTGGTCACTACTCCCGTCTCTAATCTGACGGGGTGACGCCGGTGTGCTGCCGGGGTGATTTATCTGAATACTTGCATCTCTGCTCACAGCGATCACCCTGTCCAGGCCTCTGCCCTGCCTCACCCCATCCCACCGCGCACGCCCACACACAAAGCCTACACTGCTCAAGTAATTACTCTGCCACCGCCCACCCGCCCCTAGTCACGCCTACTCTACACAGGCACCCTGCCCGTCCCTCTTTCTGCCACCTAAATATTTTTCCTAGTCCTTTTCCCTATCATTGACACTCTTGTTATTTGTCCGGCTACATATTATTCTCCACGGGACTACGCAAAGGCGTCTGGTCCTCTTCTCTGTGAATCCAAGCACTGTTCTGTCACCCAATTTACAACTAGGAACCACCCACCACACTCCTGCTCCCACGGCGCCATCACTTAATAGAGCTCGCAGTTGGAACGCTAACAACATCTGCATGATGAATATTGATGCACTGCCTCAGCAGACGCCACTGGAAAAAGTGGGGAGTTCAGCGCTTGTGTCTGGTATTGACTGAGGTTAGTGAAATGGTGGTGACATACCCCACTCGTGTCAACGTCAGAAATGGCGTGTCACGAGATGCACGTTCCCACCGACCCTTGTCAACCATCCCATATACGCCATGTGAGTCCACCTCGTAGGGTATTTCTAAACCGCAACGGGAAAAGGGAGGAAAATCGACGTGAAAATGTACACACACATTGGATTTCAGTCTCTGGGGATTCGAGGTGAATGGGGAAAAGGTATTTGACTAAACGTGAAGTGACAGCTGTACCTACTACAGACGCACTAAGACAAATTGCCTCTTCTTCGTGGTCGCTCCTGTCTATCGATAACCTCTCTCACGTCATTCCGTGTCATTTTCCCCACGATCGCTTGGTAAAAGTTTCCAGGACAGAATATCAAAGTTAGTTTACTGCATGAATTTATAGGTACCCGTTTTACCTAAGGTTCTCATTCAGTGTATGCGATATAGATTCTATACACCTTCGACATAAACGTAGGTAGCATTGTACATTGACTGGATCTGATGTGCATCAAGTCTGGAATCCCTAACATAAAGCGGCTGATCCACCAAAACTGACCCAACAGACGCTTCGCAGACAGGATTTTAACATCTAGCTGACGATCCTCGCTGATGTCTGGCATGGCTCAATTCAGCAAAATGTCCTAGCTGATCCACCAAAGCCCCTCATGGCTGTTTTATTTGCTGATCCACCAAGGAGATAATTCCAGACAACAGGCATTTTGGGCCAACAATTGTCGCCGACTACCACATGGTGACCATATAAGGGCTATCGGTCGGCTCTAGCTGAGCCTTGGTGGATCAGCTGCTTAAGCCAGTTAACCTTGACCATTACTTGATGATTTTCCTTATCAAATTCAAAGAGACATCTAATGACATCATATAAGTGGCATGGCTGGTTTTCAATGTCAATAGTGCCATTTTTTGCTTCAGAATAAACACTCCAGGTATGAATACAGTGCACTGACTATTGACCTCTTCCAAATGGAAAGGAAACAGTCATCTGGTCTTGATGCTAACTGTATTCTGTCCAGGTTCCTTTTCTTTCTATGATTAATAGTGCAAATCTGGAGACTTTGTATGTGTGCCTGCACGGCTTTATCATTCAAAGACCGGCATCGATTACAGGTTCTGTATGAATCCATAGAGGGTCCGTCGGACCTAATGAAAGGAGAATGGGAGTGTTGTATGATGCAATATTACTACTGTGTCAACCTTCCCATTGCACCTTTGTGTGAAACATCCTGCTGGTAGGTTTGTACTTATTCAGTTCATATATCCAAGGGAGATTTATACGGTGATTCATGAAACAACATTGTTTATCTACTTCACAATGCACACAAAATAGACAGCTGAAATCTAAGGTATGTTAGGTTTGCATCAAGTCCTTCTGAAATACATGACATTATTGATAAATAAAAACTAGAAGGCACTAGTTCCACCAAGCATCGCCTGATGATTGGCGAATAAATCATCTAATCTGGTACTCTCGCTCATAACCCGTCCTCTGCTTAGTCCTATACCCTTTGTTTTCCTCCTGTCCTAGCAGTGTTCCTACTCTGTCAGTATCCCGGACCATAGATGACATAGCTCAGATGGAATAATTTTCAACTTAACAACATAAGTTTTAGAATTGTTCTTCACTGTCACTCGACCCAGGTAGCACAATGCACACTTGGTGCATCACAGGCATGACGAAGTCTAATAAATGTAGTATTGAGGTAGTCAGCACTATGTGTGACATAATTTTCAAAGATTAGCGACTGCTTCAGTTTGTTATTTCAATGTACCCTCCCTTTCAGGATGGTTAGACTGTTGAACATAAGAAATGAATATGGCTGCAATGTAAACAATATGTCTCTATACATATACGTACAATATATTTTTAAAGTATCAGCTGTTATAGGAATAGGCGAGGCTATCAGGGATATAAACGGAATTGTACTCACCTCATTGACGAGGAACAGGATTTGCAGGATTTCGGGGTCTCCATCGTGCCGCATGTGGCAGTCAACACCGGGCTGGCCAAAGCTAAATTCTGGTTAAGGATCATCCACTAAATGATAGAATATGTACATTGTATAGCACCTACACTTCATTTGATGAGAGGTTTCAAATCATGGAGATGAAAATTCGGATGTGTATCTCTATATCCTTGTCCTCTAGGTACATAATACCTGAAAAAATCAGGGTACGGAGAGACACGGTAGAAATAGGAAGGACCACTTGTCACCTGCTGGTTTCCGAGTGTACGGTATGATTAAAAAGCAACAGCATATAAACAGAGAGTAAAAATAACAACTGAAAGCATTGTGGATGTCCAAAAAAATATTTTAAAAAGTGTTTATTTCGCCTTCTATAAGCAGTCATCTAGGGACTGTGCTTTATCTACACCAGACGATTGAGTATGAATAGAACTTCTTTTTATATGAAAAATAAACAGCACGGCCACAAAAATGAACAATGGTGTGTGATCATTCTGCTGATATGGGATTGGTGGAGAGTCCCTATGCAAACACTGTTACTGTGTAGATTACAAGACTCTCTCATGTATCATATCGCGATGACTTTCCCTTCAAGTTACACTCATTATTTGCGCAATATCATCTAAGTTTGTGCACTGATAACCTCCACTCCGTTCAAATCATTATCTGTTCACGCCCGTATGTGGTAAAACACGTTGGTGATTCAAACAGAACAGATTGATAGAAGTACTGCCTATATACACATGTAGGGTACAAGGGTGCTCCTGTATTCTTTTCCTTTTCATCATCATTATTTTATTGACCTAATAAGACTTTATATTAGTATCGAACCCTACACAGTTCCTACACACTGGGAACTGCTGCCTGTTTTACCCAGGATACTGACACAGATATGTTTCATCTGAAGTTTACAAATAACATGTGAGATAAAAGTAGGCGACCAGGTCACATACTTTCCTCACGCACAGCCTGACACACACAAAGACGCACGACGGTAGCAGCCTATCACGGTATCTAGAATACATTTTTTGTTGTTTGCAAGATAGAGGAACCTCGCTGGTTAATTATATCAACAACACCCATAATGTTAAATATACAATCTGAAATACACCACACATCTAGTCTTGAATAATTTATATTGATAAAGATCGGTATTTTCAACAGGACATTATGTAACAAGATTGTTCTAATTCATTTGGTGGTTATCTGAATGTTGACCTATGCAATCCAGTAATTACATTCAAGATATTCACGTTTTTTAACCTTTGGACGAAGAAGATTACAGTCTTATTCTGACATTCAACATGGGGTTAACATGTGAGTGATACTTTGTCCACATATCATAATTAATCATGTACCACATAAATTATGTACGAGCGGTGATTTATTTTCCAGACTATCGACAAACACTATACGACATGCTATACATGAATATATTCATGATATAGATAGTACCTGACCTACTACTCAAGGATCGATTCATGATAAGGAAAGAGCAAGACGCTAAGTAAAGGCACATTTCTGCAATGGAAAGTGAGCGAGGCACTATATAAAGAAACACCACACATGAACGAAAGAATTACGAATGTAATTTTGATTAAAGAGAGAAAAGAGTGGCTATGGTCAGAGAGCAAGTCTATATATCAGTGTATTTAGTAACAACCAACAAGACATAGATCATAGTACGGTGTATTAGTATTCAGTGCTTGGTACACAGTAACCGCATCCATAAAAACCGTTTTAGACAGTTATAAAAACATGCCATCTATTGTACGGGTACAATTCAAACAACTCCAACCACTTTGGAAATTACTTAACTTTGCTATAATTTAGTAGTATTTCTAATGGAATGTCTTTTAAGTTGCAGGGCCTGAATCGATTTCATTTTGACTGGAAATGATTTTTAATGGCATTGTAACGATCGTGTATCGGAAATGACAACAAGACCAGAACTACAGTGCCCAAGCGTTAAAATCGTTATATTGTAACAATAAAGCAGATACAGTCAATAGTCCTGACTAACCTACATTACAATAGGTAGAGAGTGCAGAGCTTCAGGTAGTGACCTCGCTCACAGAGCTGGAACACCAGTCTGACTAGAGTGGGCCGCACTCGCCGTATTTATAGCGCTAAGTCATGACGTCACATGACGTCATGACTCGCAGGCCCCATCCACCGGAGTAACTGCCCGTACTCCGGAGGATCTCCCCTTCTTCTCCGGAGGGGTAGCCGAGTGGAGACTCCTGTGTTCATTACACTATTCATAGTAGGATTTAAACAGAAGGAAATATGAGTAGAGAGATGTCCAAAGGCTTGTATGTGCAGAACGCGGGGCCACCATTAATCGATGGCATGATAACTGTACACCCACTCACTTGATTCTACAATCTATAGTTTAGATGTATTCAGAGCTCGTTAATAAGTCATTTTTTGGAATCATGAAAATTACGCTAGAGCTCACAGGTGATGCCTCATACCCTAGAAAATATATCTAGGCCCACTTATTTACCTTATACCAGAAGTATGGATCTTGCATAACATGGTACATGGGACAGCAATGGTAAAAACATGCACGTTCTTTCTAGGTTTATAGACGCCAGAAGTTTGACAGGGAAGGTCTGGCAGTAGGCGGTAAGCATGATTGCCAGAAAGGAGAAAGAGGGAGGCTTATCACGGGCGATGGGCAGGTATATACTTACCACAGACGGAGGATAGGTAGCGGGAGTCTGGTAGTAGACGACTGGCAGTGGTAGACTTATATAGAACTGCATCGAGAATCGTATAAATAGACAATACTCCACGAGTTTGGATGTGCCCGCATCGTCATCGAGGCGAAGCCGAGTGACGATTATTGCACAGCCAAACGAGTGCGGTTCTGGATTTATCTCACCCCTTTCTAAGACGTTAGATAGTATCAGATTATCAGAATAGTTTGAATATACCTAGCGAATCCATATGATATCATCTCAAATTCACTATGCCACGGCCGTGGCGTAGTATTGTCACTTTACGGGGGTGATCGTTGAGTATTTTTTCCTAATGTTATTTCTATGGCAATGCTTGTACCAGGGGTGAGATAAAAGTAGGTATGGGTTACCAGTGTTAAAAGAGAGAGTTGGAGGCTGGCAGTGGGCTATGACCAGGTATGGTCTACTAGTACCAGAAGAGGGGCAGTGAGAAGCTGGCAGTAGGGAGTGAGCAGGAATCAGCTACTAATTGCAGAAAAGAGGCAGTAGGGAGCTGGGCAAGCAGGTATAGACAAGAAAGGCAGACAGAGGGTGACAGGGGGCGACGAGCAGGAGTTTGCTACCTGTGATAGCTGAGATGCAGTAGGAGGCTGGCAGTGGGTGGCAATTTTACTTCCGGTTAAGTTTTAATTTCTCTTTCCAGACTTTACTTATAGCATTTTCTATTTTTCCTCATCTAATATGAAAGCGTGGTTTGCCTGATATATCCAGACTTCATTTTGTGTTTAAATTGTGTTCAAGGATTCTCTTCAGAATTCAATAATTTCTTTCCTGCTGGTGTCGTGGAAGGCACTACGTAGTGATGTTGTATTCTTCAGAAACGTCTCCATACACTTCTTTGTTACCTGACAATTGAGCATCGGATGTTCAACGCTCAAATGTATGTTGCATCTCTTGTATATGGGTGCCAATTCACCTCTAATGAGATGCCCATATGTCAGGAAAGCTGCCAACAGATAGGAGGCTGGTTTCATTGAACTGCTATGTCGGTTTTCCTGTCTCTGGTATTGTCACTATGCCTGCACCCAAGTTCGCACTGTGTCTGATCAATAAACACGGGTGACCCGTTTAGACACCTGGCTGAATCGTGGTCTCGCTATACACGGTTGAGGGTAGTCTTCCACGAAATAGATCTGCTGGTGTGGAAGAAAACCATATAACAGCCACTTTCTTATAATCAGGGATGTCAGCGGCCCTTTAAGAAAATCCCTGAAATTATTGTCTGGGACAAACTCTCCCCCCCCCCCCTCCCCCCACACACAAAAGACTACAGTGAACAAGCTTACTGGAAACTGGAAAACGTTACAAACTGCGTTCCCTGGTGAGTAGGACTAGTACTACAGTCTGTGCTCTCCAAGCAGAACCTTGCCTTTCATGTCCCATTACTGTTAAACCAAATATGCGCATGGGAGATTGTAGTATAGAGCTGGTTCCTGGTATTATCAAAGCATTATCTATGGGGAGCTTTTCAGGGAAAACCCTGATAATCATGTAAGTAATAATGCACACATTTATAGGGAAATGGGTATATGGGGATCCTGAAACACTGGGGATTGACATACACATGTTCTTTTGAAGCTTTTAAATAGTGAGGACAATATTTCTGTGTTTAAGAAAACCCCTGATTTCAGGGAATTCCCTGAAGTCTGACATCCCTGTATAATTATCTTTCACCGAACCTCAGACAGTCATGATATCCCAATGGTGGTAATAGTGGTAATGGTGTTTTATGTCATGTTCTGGCCCTTTGAAAATAAAAAATCATACCACGGCAGGAAGTGGAGCGATCCTGAAGTGAACCATGGACTCAACGAGTAAAGTTCCTCTCTGAACCGCGCCGTCATAAGCAGAACAGGAGAAAACTTTTTCCATAGGGTCCTATTATTCAGATTTTCTTCTTCAGATAACGAGCAACTGGCGACTTCTTGTAAAGAATTAAGATTTAAAGAGACACGTAAATCCTATGTGTAAACAGAATACACCGGAATTACCCATAATAATCAACAAACGAGTCCTAGGTGATTGATTGAAATTCGTCAGGAGGTGATATCAAAAATGGACAGTGCACGCACGCACGTACGTGGACATAAATGAACATGAATGCACACACATACATACTTAAAACAGCCATTAGTAAATCCCCGAGCAATGGTACATCTTTTACAGTTCGGGGGTCATCAATGTATGCAGAATTTCTGGAATTTTGGACCCCTCCCAATTGTGCACGCAATAGAACAAAAAAGGAGCATACGCAAAATGTCCAAGATTCTTGACCACCTCAGTGTATTTCATCAGATACTACTTTACAGAATATCTTTTTCCCTGGGTAATAAATACCCCGGTGAATTAAACTTGGTGCATTTTTGCTGTAAAGAATATGCTGATAATCTACGTGTAGCAGGCAAATTGACTAAACATGCTGGGACCTGGGACTAACTGTTTCCTTTTGGAACGTCTCTCCAGGCCTCTAAAACCGTCTCTTCTTATCAAATGTGGGCCAAGTACCTTCTTCAGAGTGTTGGATATGAGGAAAAGTATCTTGGATTTAAGAAGTACGATCAAGGGACTGTTTAGGTTTGAGAATTAAAACCACATTTCTAATGTGACGGAGTCGGATTAAGTTTGTTTAATCTTCCTGTTTAGGATACAGGCACAATATAACCATGCAAGTGATCATTTTCTAAGCCCGTGGCACGATGATCTCGATTACCTTCTACCATAAAAGTATAGGTTCGTTTGTTTGTTTGTGGTTTCATGTCCCAGGGGACCCTGAGGGTATATAGGGACTATCAATGATTTAACTTTTAACTTTCATAGACTTATTTCAGTCAATTCTTTTCAATGTTTCAAATATTTTCAAATATTTTATATAAAATCAAAGAGATTTGTCTCTTTCAAAAGCATGATGATATCTTTCTTTGGAATAGTTTCGAACAACATTTTCATGTTGTTACTGTTTTTCAAATGCTTCCTTCTATTATCTTGTACCCTTTTACAGTTCAGCAGGATATGCTCAACAGTGATGGGTACATTGCATGCTTGGCATAATGGGGGATTTTCCCCTTTCAGGAGATATTCGTGTGTAAGTCTGGAGTGACCTATTTTCAGAGGGGTTCAGATACATTACCAATGCCTGCACCCCCAAATAAGATATACTAGTCTATGACCTTTAGGCCATCTACCACGGATTTGAATCGGTATACCATGGTTATGTATCTGACAGTTATAAAAAAAATGGTAACTGAGTCCCCGTATCTTCTCAATGGGTACTTTGTATACCATGGATAACAAATACAAAGTAGTTGCTACTGTTACATCTCATGAGCACAAGATTTGAGGATTGGCACCACAAACAACAGAAATACTCTATCATGTAGCAGAGATACGACCAGTAGTTCAAGATCTATGGTGGGAGAGTGAAAATACATATGTGGTCCTCCTTGAAATTCTGTGCCCAATTCCCTCTCCTACCAATGAAACTCAATCGCTTTCGGGCTATTTTGAAAAATACCTTCAGTGGGATTTTTAGGTATATGGTAAACAAAGGCAGAAGCTAGGAAACACACTCAGTATCCCCGAGGCCACTAACCTTAAGGTATGTGTACATTTAATGAAAGCCTTTTACTCAACAGCGGACCACAGGATGACCATGATACGGGTTGAGAAACTATCACAGGTTCATCTAGAAAGAACCACGGGCAGGTGTTGATCTGTACTTAGGGATTGACAAGTTCCTTGCCATGCGGAGGGTGAAAAAAATACTCGCCATATTCTGTGCCCTATCAATATATCACTATCACTGGTTCTGACAGACTATATCCAATGGTAACCACACTAAAGAATCACCGAATCTCTGAATTCTCTACTCTGAGAGCAACACGACAAAATCATTGCCTATGCTGACCAACTCAAAAGTGAGTGTCACACTCACAGCCTCTGGCGGGAGAATGTGGTCACTGACCATTGATCTTGTGAGGTCTATCACCGTGGCCTCAATACCAGACGTCACACCCCAGCGTCTCGTTTCGTCTCCGCGCTCGTGAGGTTCGGGGGGTTCTTGGAGGGTGTATAGGGATGGAATACAGAAGGAAAAACAAAGAGAAAGAAAACCCACGCGCGGCGGCTCTAAATTAGATAGCTGGCAAACTGCACCGGATGACTTGATCACAGCGTACACAGACTGTAAACTGACTGGGGTTTTACAAATTCCAACTTCAAATTAAAACCCACAGCTCACCCATCAAACCAAGCAGGTGGGAGGCCAGCGTGGATAGGTAGCAACAGCGTATTGGCCCCCAAAAGAATATAACCAAAAATTACATTGCAATACATTGAACGGAAACTAGAGGGAGGAAAAATGTTTTCTAAAAAACAACAAAAAGCAGAGCGCTACTTTTCTTGGCGATCTTCCAGAAATCAGGCTTGTTGTGACTAATTCTCTGTCGGATATTCAATGGCAGCGATCGATGCCTGCGAGCAGCATTTGCAACCCACGTCTGCCTGCCTGTTGGTATCGTCCTACTCCACCAGTTCTAATTCATCTGTGCTCGTTACATTACCTATTTCTATCGGCTCACCTGTCGCCTATCCCTCCAGTAAGTGCCCCCTTCCCCTCCCAACACGAGCAAAGATCAGCTAAAGATGTATCTCCGCTCCGTTCTCTCCACTTTTCTAGTCTTAAAGACTCTAGTACCACTTATAATGCAAATAAAGATCCCCCAAGGTCCATAAAAACGAACACTAATAGTATGGTTGCCTCCACTTGTCGGCATTACACCAAGAAGCCTCATTCTACTAATGCATACCTAAATGTGTAATGGACCCATAAAATATAAATCACTCTTCCTGATATGGAAACATTTTGTCTTTTGTTCTAAAGGATATTAACAGTATAGAATGTAGCTTGCGTTTCGTGACCCAGTTGGCATATGTTGGATATTCAAGCATCAAAAGTGCAGCATGATTGAAGATTAGATTGCTTGTTTGTTTGTGTAGTTTTACGTCTCGGTAGGCTATTTACGTCCTTTTGAGGCTGGATTAATACAACCTTCATATTACTCCCGACTGCTACACTACGCCAACCTCCCACTGCGTTCCGCGCGGTATGACACTGTGGTGTGTAGTTCCCCATCCGCCCACCAGCCAGCGCTCTAGTATAAGGTCTACACAGATTACTAGAGCAACTCACAACCTGAGCTCGCACCCAGCGCGCCAATAGCAGGAGCCAATGCACCGACCGGAACCAGCCAATTAGATGAGCCACTCTTTGTAACTGCGAGGAGCTCAAACCGGTCTGCTCATCCACAGGCAGCTATTGTGGAGAATGTCCTTGGAGGGTTTGACCTTAACCCGCAAGCAAATTGGAATTAGTCGCACGAAACATCAAAATACTTGGTAATAGCTGTCTCTGGACTATTTTTCAAATATCGCTTGTAAGTCTCTATCCACCTAAATGCCATTCCAATCAAAGGAATTTCGTGTTTTAATCTAATATATCTGTAACTCTTTAGCTTTCTAAAAAAAGACAAGGTCATGTGAAAATCGTATGTGATGTTCCTACGCACAAAACGCCCGATAAAAAGTAGAATCCCTGGAGCAGAAAATAGTCATTCAAAAGCCAAACTAATTCCAAAGAGGACCCGAATCTATGCTTCACATACTACAGGGACGAGAATCCAACTTGTCGGCGTGGGATAAGGGAATGGCGAGACAGGGTCGACCTATCAGTGCTTGCCTCTTTTCTCCACCTTTACTCACAGAGTCCCCAGAGGCCACCACCCACCTGCCCACTATCGATCGGGCCTGTCCATCTAGGACCGGGTCCGCCCTTTAACCTTGTCATCCGCTGCCCACAGTCATGTAGCATGAGCTACTTGCGTCTGACTCGCTTTACTCACTACAGCTCGTTAGAGTCGTCAGGCCTCTCATTTCACCACTCGGCGCGCCTACTCTCAGCGCCCAATCTATCAGTGAGACCACTCAGTGTTTCATTCCAGAAACCACCAACCACATTGCACCTGATACCCCATTCACCACACAGCCATGATAGGGGCGCTGTGGCGTGGTGATATGGTGACAGACTACCAACTAAAATCTGTGGTACTTTTATTGTGACACACTGCTTGTTTGTTTTCCTGATCTTATGTGATGAAGAAAGTGCACAAAATAATAACCAATCATCATTATCTTTTTTTCAAATTCACAAAATGCACCACGCAATCAATTGCTGTCAAGTTAGTTACAGGAACAATTCTAATACAATGTATACTACATCATTTAACAACTCGCATAGGACCATAAAACAAATCATCAAAAACGATTACTATATGAATTAGTAATATGAGTCGTATATCACAATGCAGAGCCCCGTTCTCGTCATTTCTACTCTTACATCAACTCTTAACTGATAAGAAGCCACTTCCTGGTGACTGTGGGCGATAAAAGGGGTGTGAGGCTGACCTGTTACGATCCTACAATCACAAGCGTGTGGCAGGGCAATGACAGGACGGTGACAGGGTACTGACAAGTAATTCACTACCCTGACCAGGCCAACAAGGAGGAAGACTGGTAACGTGGTATGTGCAACCCTTCCCCCACCCCCTAAACCATCAAAGAACCCCCGTCTTTGAGCGGGTGCCTCCAGTCTAGCCCTCGCCACTACTACTCTTCTCTAAGTGACTGATCCCATGAAACCTCCCCTTGACGTCTGCTGGATCTGACAGAGTGAATATAGTGTATATTCTTGCAAATATCCATTCATTTCTCCATTATACATAGACTTGCTAACACATGATTACCAAAAGATATCATTAGGTGTGATCAGAAATGGATTTGTTCCATAGCTTGAACCGATTAGCATGTCTATACGAAGAAGTAAACAAAATGTAATTTATACACCGATAGACTTTGTTCAGAAATTGGGAACGCGTGAAAGTCACAACGGAAGGTCGTTGTTGTTATATGACACCGTATCATAACTGGATCCGGACGTCAAGCCGGCAGCTCTCCCAATAAACAGTCTCGACAATGTGGCTTTCATTTCACATGAACGATGATTAAATTTGCATTTGTGGTGAGCGTGTTTTTGTAAGAAGGGTAGGTGTAGGGGGTAGGGGGCACCCGGGACGGCGGCTCATTATGGATGGCTCATTATATGCAGGTGGTTCCTTGAGTCTGGCGTCGGAGCGGCTCGTCAATACATGCACAATTTACGATTTATAGCTTCTCAGCCCGCAGGAGAGGAACTGTCTAAATAGCAATGTACAGGTTCCTCCGGGAGATGCCTCTGTTCCACTGCAGTTATGGGACTTCGAGTAAGCTGCTTCTTGTTTTCCGTCTTGATACTACGCACAATCCCAGGTTGGTATCTCACGTCGCTATAGATAGGTCAATTATTGAGGCTACCACCTTAGGAAAGTATCCGTAACAGAAGCCATTCGTCGACCATATACATCAAAACGCTTGTTTACTATATACCTACTGCCGTAAGGGACGTAAATACTACACGCTTCTCCCAACAACGTACTTTATGGCTGTGCAGTAAATCACGGTTTGTTTTACGGAGTAAACAAACGGGATTACGTATTTTAAAATGGCCGACGTTGTTTATCGCTTCGACATCGTAAAAAAACACACTGAAATAATGCAAAATCAAAGAAATATATATGAATTACGGAAAAACATCGAAGTACAGCAACAAAATATAAATATAAATGACATTTTTTTTAAAATCGGGAGTGCTATGTTTTCGTCCCAAATTCGACTAAAAATGGTTCTTACAACTTTACTAAGAATGAATTTACTATGAATGTGGGTTCAGATTTATTTCTTCCCACTGTTCTGTGGTTCTCTGTATCGGGGGCGTCACGGTTCGATGATTCGAAATTTTTTTTTTTAGACTTTATCTACCGACACCCAAACAACAAGGTTACAGTTCTTTTCGAATCATCGAACCGTGACGCCCCCGAGACGGAGAACCACGGAACGGTGGGAAGAAATATATTTGAACCCACATACCACTCCGTGCCCTATTAATAGACCACTGAAGTGACCGGACAAAGACAACTGAGAATTAAATAGGGGACCTAAGTTTCATGACCTGCAGCCGTCCACAACCTCGCCGCACCAGCGGGAGAGTCGCCGTACTGGTCACTTCCTCAGTAGTCGCCGCCAACGCAACGTCAAAACATATAAATATATGAATGTATTTGAGGTATATAGTAAAAGTAAAACGGTATACCTGTCCACGTAATAATCCATATAATAATCCACGCGAATGGTAGTCTGAGACTGAGAACTTGAAGTACCAAAGACTGACTGGTCCTTGAATAACGACCGCCATTGCAGGTTCCTTCCTACTCCAGTGCACCCTCCTCTCTTTTCTTTCTACGTTCACTGCCGACCTCCCTTGTAAAAGTCTCCCTGTATGCAAGAGCAGGTCCTTTTTTTTGCAGTGCTATGTTTGTATTCGAGTGCAAATCTCTTGCTTAGTCTGCTTCACTAATCATAGCTTCTACTGTGGCGCCCAAGTCTCCAGCAGGTTTGACCCGGCACTGCCTTCTCCCTATTGCAAATTACTGCACGAGCCGCGGCCACTGCCACCTGCTCCCGAGCCGCTCGCCACCCGCCAAGCCGGAGCTGAGGGCGGGGATTACAGCAGATTCAACACGATGAAACTAGACTAATGCCTGTCCCTGTGGCCCAGCCTCCCACCCGCACCGACGATACCGCACTGTCTGGAGAGCCATTTATCATTTGTTGTTTTTGTGTGGTTTTCGGGTGTAGAATGTTGAAAATACAAACAAAATTACCGCGGTCAAAGAAATCCCTCTTAGCCGCATATAACTACGCTATTGATATTCATATACATCAGAGGTATTACTTCTTTCGGGAAAATCGATGGTCTATGCAGTGCAAGAATAGCGCATGACCCTTCCGCCCCTTAAAGCCTTGGTTGCCAGAACCTTCCCAGTGGAACAGTAGATCTGGTGGCCTGCTTGCTGGGAATGCGGAGGGCGTCGCAGTGAAGCGAACAAACTGTTTTAGTACCACCCTGATTCACATATGGGGGCGTTCAGAAACATCTGCTTGGGAAAAGGGATCTGCTCTCGAGGACCTGGGGGATATGTAAGAAAGGCCCAATGGAAGACTCATACTAATGTGTGTTTGTGCAACAAGGGCTGTTTCACATAGACAGTTGAACACACACAGAATATAGAATTGATGAGCACCATTTAATATATCAAGATGAAGCTGATACAGTAATATATCTAATCACCGTGCTGTGGAGAGTTGCAGGCTTTAATTGTTGCCTATTGTACTGATTAAATCGCAGAACTCCCCTAGATACTGCCTGTCTATACTCTGTTTTGTACAAGTCGAACAAATTTCAAGGTTATCTTACCTAAGTCATTTAGTATCTGCACAACAGACTTAATAACCTGCTATTTCCTGTTAGCGTTTGCCAAGTTCCTGCTTGTAGCATATATGAACTAATCAATTCGTAGGAATGCGGACAATCTATGTGGGAGAGTTGAATGTTACTCCATTTTGAATGAAGGCCAAGTCTCCTTGTTTACACTCTCCAAGTTGGTTCTTTACTACAACTCTGTGCTGGAGAAAGCGTTTCGGAAGAGACGGATCGACTCCCGGATTATGATATTCTTTCAAGTATTGTATATGTCATTCTGGGGAAAGGTTGTTGTCAATATGGCTGCCTTCATAGAACGGTAGCATAGTTGTCACTCTCACCGAGTAGGTTGAGAAATGGTCACTGGCCTTTACTAGTAAGCACTTAACAATAATATTTTCGAAAAATTAAACATTTAGCCATTCTTTCATAATATATGTCTGAATACATATATGTACCATGTTATTCCCATGTAGATTTATATTTCGAATCGAGGAAACCCCCAATTATCGCTCATTTAGGATGATATTGAATTTTGCCCGTACCTCACTTCGTGATTCTATATATGGCAGTCCCCGTGTGCGTTGTTGTACTGTTTTATTTGCATCGTTGTCAGTGACAGTCCATTTCCTCCCTTTGGATAGATATATGTCTTATTAGTCAATTATGACTATATATACAGTGTATCTGTAGACTAGTGGAGGCACTGTCCAAGTGGATAAGCAAATTGTATATCCCGACCTGAGAGAACGGTCCTCTGGTGCGACAAAAGTGGGCTGACAGTAGACCGATGCCGGACTGATAGCGAGGCGGGCAGTAATTTAGGCGGTACAGTACATTTATTCAAGGCCTTATACGTATGCGTGTAACCTCTAAAGCGGACGCCAGTTAATTGCAGGGTAACAAGCAGCTTCAGTCATGTAACATATATGGTTTCTGGTTTAGGGGGATCGTTATCCGTACAACCACATGGACTCATCATGAAAGCGCAGTATGACGAAATATATATATATATATGCACATATATATATACACATACACTGTATTTCCACACATGTATTGGATATAAGGGTTTCACTTGCAGGTGTCAGAGAGTGAACCCAGGTAAGACCCTTCCAGAACAGTTTCCCTTTTACATAAATCCTGCGTGAGTGTCTGAGCTTAAATGCACCAAAGACGGAAGTGTCCATTTCTGCGCCTGTAGCCATCCGGCGTACGTCTGTGCCCGCTTGATCCACCGTGTTGGTAGGGGAATAGCGGAGCTATAGTCCGCTCGAAGCACTGAATGGGATCCGGCGGGGGCGGGTGGGCGTAAGCTTACGTAACTCGTAAGAGCCCGGGGCCGGGCGGAGAGCAGGGCGGAGAGCGTGTTCGGCCATGCGCCGGTCGATCCATGAGCAAAAGACGTCAGTGGGTCAGAGGTCAACCTCTGCCCTCCCTGCTCGTATCCGAAATGACTCATTATTGCCGTGGACGGCAAAATGCATTTGCTGCTGTCACAGTGCAGAATGAGGGTTTTCTGCTAAATATATAGACATGAGGGTTACTTCGAGTCAAGTGTGGTCTTCTCTAGTAAATACAAAATTAGCACTAGCTGGGCATCGTATCGTAATGCTACCATACAGGTCTATATCCCTTCTATGCAGATCGGTATGCACTGGCAAAACCGAGTTAAGACATATTCTATCCGATATCATGTTATGTCAACAACCTACTCTGTCTAGAAACTAAAAACTTATAATAAAGAATATATCATGCGAATCATTTCAATTCAAATATGAAAAGGGTGGATAGACCAAACGTGCACAAACTAAAATACTAACAGGGTTACTGCTCATGAAGGCTGCCATATTGAAACTATTTTCAAATCAAACTAGAAGTATTTTGCTTGGTCCGGCATACTTTTGAATACATTCTATGTATTAGCTGCAAAATAGTAAAACGTTCTAGTGTGGACTGAAGCATGCAAAGCCATAGAATCTAGTATATTTGGATTCTTCCTCCTAAATTCATCAGACCGATCTTGTCGTATCCGAGGAATAGCAACTATCCTCACTATATCCAACCACTCCCGTATTTCCTCCGTCCTTCATCTAAATGCATCATCGACCCTTGCTCCCTAACACTGAGCAATATCCTTTCCGCCATCCCGAGAAAGCCGCCTGACGGGATGCAGTATCCCTAGTCCGTCAAACCTTCCCCGTCGCCCCTGACTGCCCTGCTCGCCTGGTCACGTGGCGAGGCCGTCACTGCTCCACGTAGCTAGCCGCCTACCGGCTTCTTTTATCGGGTGTTTATGGGAGCTGCCCCCTGAGCCCGTAAAGGCTCTCGTCAGTAAACACCCACTTCGCTAGAGTTGGACACGTGTTTTTTTTCTCCCTTTTTTTCCCACACTAAGGAGAAACACAAACATGGTGCGGTTGTTGTGGTGATAACGGCAGCGCCTGTCTCATCTCGTCAAGAACCATGGCCCAGGAAGAGTTGTAAATCGCACGGTGACGGACCACCGCTGGCTGCGGCCCCCTCTTTACAATCAGATCCTAATTATTTCGCCGCGCGAGAGGTTTACCACGCATGTGGCACATTATTAACAGACATTTTTAAAATCTGAGATAAGTATGGCGTGGGGGCGAAATGGAATCGTTGCTGGAGTTTAACGTGAATGGTGGGGTTGGTGGCTGGCATGGTGAATGTAAGCCTTAGGGGAGAGGCACTGAATGAGTAAAAAAATACACAGTACCTGGGATGAAGATCAGAAAAAAGGTTTGTGTTATCCTCAGTCCATAGATATTTACAATAATGTAAAGATAATTGAGTGCAACATTGCAAAGCACAAAATTGTCATAAGGCTGTCGTAATTTAATGATAGACTTCAAACACTCAACTATCATGGCTTCATTGTGTGGTGCTGGGATATGATTACATAGGGCTATGAAGACATGAGCCCGCAATGGCGGTAGGGTTGAGAAGGACGAATGTAGGTCATTTCAAAATGGTCCCATTGCACCCCACTGTTTACCTCTCAATTAATCTGTCATATTAGAAGTATGCTGGAGACGATATAATGGTAGGCACCTTGTTATATCCATCAAGCTCTTCTTGGGGGGGAGACTCCCTTCCAACTCACACACGAGTGATGGTCAATTTGTGTAATAAATATGAAATATATAATAAGCACTCTCATCTAATCCCCTAGTGAATGCATAAACTGGGGCATTTGGTGTAGTCAGAACCAACGGTCTATGATGTTTTCACATTTTAGTGATGGAACTATGTCCAGGATATCCTCCGTAGTTTTAACGTCAGTGGCTGGTTCATACGCGCTACAGTGTGACATCGCCGGTCGCCTCCCGTCAACTCAACTGCCCATGGGGCTGCCACTACCCAACATTCCTGTCAATAGGCCTGAAAAGGCATGGCTCAATTTATGTGGTTTAATAGGCAACATTGAGGCATTGAGCGGTAAGTTGGGTGCAGTGGATAAGACAGGTTGAGAATAGTGCTGTGGGTGGAGCAGGGATGAGGGCAGGTGTCTCTGGGGTGGGGAGAGCTTAGGAGGCATTGGGTGGGGCAGAAGTGGAACTGCATGTAGGGCTATATTCACTGTTCAAGGGTTGGGGGTTCAGTGTATGTTTCCAGTTCTGGCTTCTACTGGTATGTTAATTGTGGTTTGTGGATAAGTTTGTAGCAGAGTCGTATGTTGGCTGTCGGTTGGGTGGCGGGTGGGACTGAAGATCAAGAAAGAAATTGATGAGTGTCTATTCTGTGTCCCCATTCACCATCGGGTTTGGAGCACGCATTAATAGGAACAAAGCAATAGCCCAGTGAATATTCCGAAGTGCTCCAAACGAGATAGCGACCGGGGACAAATATGCTTCAGATTGTACTTTAGCCTGGGAATATTCATCTGTTTATCGCCAATGGAGGGTGAGTTGCCATACTTACAAGCCTGTTGAGCATGAGTTCTGTTGTTAATCCTATGGACCTTTATACCAGGCTTAGATAATGGTGTTTTTTTTTAGACAATTCAATTCATCCTGAAGATCAAAAAGGCAAGTCCATGCCTATTTACAATACATCCCAGCTCGTAATACTCGATTTTGGTTATTATATACACCTGTTGGCTAGCTAACAACCTTATACTAAAGTGATATTTACAACAGAATTGGTCTCTACACCCGGGAGAGTTGTTGTGTGTGGTAGCTTCTGCCCACAATAATTCGAGGGTACCCCTCATGTCTATGTGCTATGCGTGGTCGAGGTTGAATGTACGTCGAAGCTGTGGTTGATGCTAGTTCAGACGCGGCCGACAGTGGCTGTATAGGAAAAGAGTATAGGAAAAGGCCTTCGACAGTGTATACGTGTGAGGATGCACCGTGAGCGGAGAGCGACATTAACTAACCCAATTACCAGTATTCCCGATGTAGAGCGCACGTCGTGGATTACGACGATCACAAGAGTGAATACCCTCACCCGATCTCCCTCCAAACCCATACCCAAGGGACGCAGGCTCCTAAGTCAAGGTGCAGGGTACACAGGGGCACTGCACTGCCTGCCTTCGCCACCCGTCTCTAATTATAGGGTTTGAAAGATATGTCTTAACCTTTCGACTTACTACTGGGTAGGGATTGATGAGGGTGAGACACACAATATACGCCCACTTAGTCTGTAAATATGCCAAGCATAAAAGGGCAATGTTTATGTACATGTACATGTATGTCACTCAGGTAAAACAGCAATGTTTTGATAAATATGCATCTCAAACAAAGTAGCATTGTCAAATTATTACGACGAGGCAATGAAAACAACAAAAACACTTTAAGAAATGTTGACGTTGACTATATATATAACAAAAATAAGTACATATGCCCCTCCAAATAACACTTCTGTGCTGTAGTATACGTGCTATCTAATAAAAAAAGTTTTCTCGCTGGTTTATGACATTCTACTGCTTCGCTACACTTGCGCATTAGTTGATATTTGGAAAAGATGTCGCAGCGGTTCTCCCCACACAAAATTTAAACTGTTAACAGATCTGCTATACACGTATGTGGCTTCGGAGTCGATGGGCTAACACCAGCTTTAAGTTGTTATGTGTCAGGTGCTAATGAGCGGTGGAGACTAATGACGGGGGTAGAATTAAGGTGCACTCCAGTGATGTCACAAGGGTTGACTATGCACTGAATCGGGAGTTGGTGGCAGACGGACGGGCGGATGGACAGATCTAGTGTTTCCGAGATACTGAAGAGTTTGCCAGATTCGGTAGGTGAGAAAGGGGGGTCGGACTTAGTGGGGAGGGGGCGGTACGATGCCGCGCGGGATGAGGACGAGCCTCGCACGTGGGGATGGGTCAGACCCGCGGTGGAGGGCACTGGGGGTAGGGTGGCTGTCGGCGCCGCTTGTGATTTAGGGCCGCTCAGGGACTGGGACCTTGTTTATACCGGGGTCATCTGTCACGTACCGGACGCAGAGGCTGACCTATCGGCAGCCGGAAGCCCCGTCTGACCTATCGCCGCACCCCGGTCCGGGGGACGTCACTGAGGACCACAGCCCGGGGGGTCTGAGGGGGAGCGGCAAGCGTGGGGCACCCGGTCCGGCCGCATCCGTCATAAATTCACCCCTAACGACCCACACCCTGTAAAGGTTTTAATTTTCCGGTCAGGGGGGATTTCTAAAGGTCTCCGAGCACGTTTCTTTCCGTATCTCTAATATTGTTTATGTGTGGAACTATGGTGAAGAACAGAGAGGTCATTAAGGACCTACAACTAAACGAGAAAGGAGAGGGCGGGCTCATTGAGATTGAGTATCATGAGAAATATGAATAAAACATGTACAGCTAGCTACTCTATGGAGGTTCTCTTCTTCATTATGATCACAGGGCAATAACGGTCAGTTTCGTATAAAACCGAAATTGTTCACGTTTCCTCCAATTTAGCAAACGCTCTACAACCGAAATTACACCGACCCTGCTTCCCTTGGCATACTGTCATATTATTGGCGGCCTCTTGTAACAAATTTATTTCCAGTTATGTATTGACAGTCACTTGAAAAGAAAACACCACACCCAATACTTTTATCTATACTAGCTAGGATTAGAAATGGTTTGCTCCAATTATATCTTTATCTATTTCTTTATTTTGGTAGTTTTGTGTGCATTGCTTGTACTACAGTGAGATGAAATCTACGATGCAACTGTTTTTGATTTCATTTTAACCAGTGATATGTGATAGTGATATGGAATTGAATGTTTTCTTTTTTTTCTATTAAGAGAAACACATATGCAGTTCTAACTCAGTCCATACATAAAGATATTAGTCGATGAAATGCTACGGACACCTTTTAGAGTAAGCTGTCGGCGATTCTCTACACCGACACAATTCCATGAAGCACATCCCATGTACTCGGGGCCTACTGTGTCAAAAAGAGATTACTGTTGCTGCTACTACAGACTGCACAAGCCCTTACTGACGGACAGACGTCATCCTGTAATACTTGAGTTTAACCTTTCCGCCATGAGGCTTCGTGTCACTGCGTTCAGCGGCCACCAGGTGGCGGCTTCAGGTGGCGCAGCCTTGAGCCTTAAATCTCGATATCAGCGCCCTAAGCCAGCTCGGGCTGGGCCCGACTACAAACACCTCCCCCTCCTCACACGCGATCAGGCAGCGATCCCTCCTAGACGGGTCATTCGTCTTGTTCTGGCGTCTGGGGACCCGAAGGCTAGAGTCCTCTCGTCACGCCGTCTGGTGGACAGACCAGGCTAAAGTCACACCTGAATGGTATGCTGTCTGGTGGAGGGCTCATAGGATAGTCACACTTGGCTGTGATGCTGTATGGCGGTCGGCGCATAGGCTATAGTCACTCCTACATGTCACGCTCGGAAGTGTCAGTCAATAGCAGAGAGTCACAACTGACTGTCACGTTGTCTGTTGGACATGACATAGGGCAGAAAAATTATTATATGATATGAAACAGAAGAGGAAGTGTGCTAGTCCAGAGTAGAATTCCACATATATTTTGAACTACTTTCATATTTACCCGGTTAATCGATCAATGTAATTAACGTCTATGCAGATTCATAAATCTATAAGATGTGTCAGTTTATCAGGTGCCTTTTAATTGTCTGATAACGGGACGATTTCTTTTGAGCATATAATTATTTAGAGCTCCTTCTGTGATATATCATCAATTAAACCCGCACAACGTAGGTAGGGGAGCCTGGTTGCAGATGACAAAGTGAAATGTACGTTGGCCGACGCCTAGTCGATTGGTTCGCCTTGCAACAAACGAGAGGAGCCAGTGTTAAAATTTGACGGAGCAGATCTCATTATGAATATCGAATAAGGATGAAACAGCGGCAACGTCGACGGCACCAGGCAGGGCAGGGGGTGGGTAACGAGGCCAGCGCCGGTGTTATCTCGTCAGGGGAGGGGTACCCGCGTGTGGGGCCGGCGGGCGGATACTGGTCAGCAAGGTTGTGAGTGTTCAGCGAGTGGAGCAGGACTGAAAGGGTTGTATGTGTGTACGGTGGAGGTGTGGATGAGTGGGGCTGAAGTCTGGACGAAGTACTTGGTGTTTGAGAGAACGCTTTCCAGCAATGCTGCGAGGTGTGGAGATGAGTTACGTACACGACTCGGGTTAAAGTGTGCCGAAAAGGAGTGTTCATAGGTGGAACGCAGGGAGTTGGGGTTGACTGGAGACAATATGACCTTCTCTGTGGGTAAGAAAAAGGATTGTGTGTCATAGAGGGTGTTGTGGAAAGGGTATGACTGGAAGCGTAGCGGAATATGGCACGGCATCTTGCAACTCCGACCACCAGGCTACGCGGCAGGCAGTTTTTAAAACTGATGTAATGATGCAGCGAACTTGACCCCCCTCCCCCCCCTACACACACACACGATTTCCACTGTGACAAAATTTACCCACTACCCCAAACCACTCGAAGTTACTATAGTTTTTGCAAATGGCACCAATGAGGCCAACTTCTGCCAAATAAAATGGGTCAAGTGTGGGTTCGAATTGTTAGAAGATGCCTGATTCAATGGCCCGCTTTTCTCTACTACTCGATATAGAGGACCTGGGTCAAGGTAGCAACTCCATATACTACACAGAACTTGGCCCACACTTATGAGAGGGTGTGAGGCTCGGTTCGAATTTCAACGCTAGAATCATTGCTATGGGTATGTGTGATGTACCCGTCTAGCACCTTAATAAATTGTACGTAAGGAGACGTCCTTTGATGAATAACAGTGATATCGTAACATTCCGAAACATTATTTCACTGCAATTTATGTCCCATTAAAACACGTCACTAACAGATTACATTTATATAGAACTGCATAGAGAATCGTATAAATACACAATACTCCACGAGTTTGGAAGGGCCGCAATCTTCATCGAGGCGAAGCCGAGTGACGATTACGGCCCTTTCAAACGAGTGGAGTATTGTTTATTTTACTATTCGAGTGCGGTTCTGGATTTATCTCACCCCTTTCAAGGTTAGGGGAGTTGAAATTTCTTGTCTTGTCTTGTCATCTCTCTGAAATCCTGGCCGCTGATCGGTCAATCGGCTATGACGTCATCTCGTATTCACTACGCCACGACCATGGCGTAGTATCGTCACTTTACGGGGGTGATCGTTGAGTATTTTTTTCTAATGTTATTCCTATGGCTACACTTGTACCAGGGGTGAGATAAATAGGTTATACGTCACTATAGCACCCCGTTATCGCACTTGAGCTTGTTTCATTATATCCTTCTGAAGAAGAGATTTGAAGAATTCACGACTGATTTGGCAAGTTGACGCAGTTGTCCGCAATCAGATTCCAGCCCGGCAGGAACAGTCACCATAATTACTTACATGGCAGGAGGCTATGGGAAATGCCTTGTTTTATCACGTCTTCAAAGACACCGCTTTCTGCTCCTCCTCCATCCAATCAAGTGTTCATAAAGAACATAGCACACCTTAGCCCCAACCCCGCCTCCACTCCCCCCCCCCCCCCCCAATCAAGCGTCCCAGACTTTATACAGTAGTAGAAAGAACGAAGTAATCACATAAATGTACCGTCGAACTACTGAGAAAATCATCAGCCGACTCAGTCCTTACTGCTAAAGAGGGAAATTAGGATACTCGGTGCTCAAGTGATAAGTGATGATAGACAACTGATATTGTATAGGGCACGGAGGGAGCGCATCCGGCGCTGTTGACATACGTTATTGTAGCTGGTTGTGGTGTTCTTTGTGAAGCTCGGTTGGTATTTGACATCGGTGTTTCATTAAGACAAAGAAAGACGAGAAGGGCCTGTGTGGGAGAAGTGCAGCAGCGCAGCTGTGCACACACCTAAGCCTTTTGTCATTAAACAAACAGGTATAGAGAATCTCAGGGAAGCACACATCGGGGAAGCACACATCGTGTAACGCACAACTATAGACAGATTAACATTGGCCTATTCATCTTCATGGCGTACGCGAGAGGCCTGTGGTGTCTGTAACAGGCCATAGGATTCTAATCAGGTATGCAGTATGATATATACGTACTGGTCGCTATAAAGGAGACCAACGGAATAACATGTGGACCCAAGGTATTTGTAGATGGGGTTTTCGTAACAGAGACCTGAGTGTCACTACAGACGGGCTGTGTCAGAAGAATAAAGGTCCATGGCACAGAAAACAGCTCCGGAGCGTGGGTGACATCCCCTTGGTTTGAGACACCGGGCGCAGAACGGGAGATAGGGCCGCAACATGGCATGACCCTGACAATGGAGCCCCTCAGCCAGCACGCGTCATGTTTTGCTTGGCTGCTATACACTGGCCCCCTTGGCAGAGCGCCGCGGACGCACAGGTGACGTGCAATATCCACATGGATTGTTATTGGTTGCTGCATTTAATTATACTGGCATAAAATGACGTTCCTGAACATTCAAATATGGACTTGAAGGGATAGACCGTTAAATCATCGATTTTTGAACTACAACACGGGGGTTGGGTGGTCCAGAGACGTGATTCGATTGTGTGCAACCTGGTTTGAATCCTAGCCATTTCGTTACCTTGCATTGTTCTTCTCCAATCCCATCGTGTAGACACATATATAATGTGTTTTTGCTGTAATGTGAACCGCCCTCTTGTAGAACTTTTAAAACTAGTACCGCCAAGACAACACATAATATCACTTCTACCCGCCCCCTCCCCCTTACTTTAACCATTTCGCATTGTTTCCATAGGGTTCCCTGTACCCTCGTTCCTTCCAAACACATTCGAGCTGATACAACATAAAACCATCAGTTCCATATATCTTCCTCGTCCTTTTAATTATGGCTGTATATCACTATGCAAAGCCATTCGACCAATCCTCTAATTATCCAGGAATGTGACTGATAATCTCCTTGGATTCTATTTCTGTATATGTGTACATACAGTAGCTAGATAGGGAGTGTACATGCAATACATATACATAATAAGCCGCCGTTGGCGCTTGTTGCAAGCACCGAGGCACAGAAGTGCACGGTTTACATCATCAGCCAGCTCCCCCTTCTTCAATGATTACATAATTCTGAGACTGCCGATGTCCGGCCTTAGCTTTCGCCTGTGTTCAAGCGCCGCATTTTATACTACTATCCCCCTCAGCATCAGCCATCCGTACAGCGGTATGGAGCATTCACGCAGACACCGCTGCATCAGCCCTCACAAGTATAGCCAGTAACCGTTAGGGAACTCAACACATACACATCACACACATACACACACCGACCCCGGCTCTGAACACCACATATTTAAAATAGCAACTACCATCCTGGGCCGCTCCCAGACACGGAAGACTCCAGGGGAAGCTCGATTTAAGACAAAGCAAGGCATTGCTAATGACTGCTGTTCTCCAGTGTATTGTGTAACAATACTCAGGCCCCGCATCAGCGTACTGCCTGCTTCTAGATGGCTCTGTTCAATAGTACACGCTATGGGCGAAAGCAATGAAATGACGCAATGACATATAATGCCTCCACTTTCATCAGCGAATGCATGGTGTGAGTGTTGCGGGAAAAAATATGCATAGTTATTGATTGAATACATATGTAGTAAAATAGTCTGATTAATAATTGCCCAGGTGGTCTTATTTCAAAAGTTTTATGCTCAATGAGGTTTACTGCATATTGTTGGCTCCTTGGAGTGCCCTAATTTACATGAGTGTGTACAAACCACCGATGCTATCACTGCAACATGTCTTCTTATAATAGTGTTCTGTTTTCTAGCCTAGTTCCTATGCGCATGGTGGTGTAGTTTATAATGCTGATAGATCGACATAACATTATACATGTATATGGTCAGTATAAATCAGTCAATAATGACACTCCCTCGGTCCGGCGTCATTCACACTGCTTTAGACTAGACCATATGTCTAACAACCCTTTAAGTACCAATATCAACATATTCTCCATGCACATCAAAGACATAATATGAAGTGTTTATTACAGGGTAAGCGCTTCTTTTCTTTTAAGAATTTAAAAATGACCCTACTTAAAGTTTGATGTTCAAACTCCGTAAACCAACCACTAGACCGTGTTCAGTCGAGGTAGTTTAGATTAAACTGCTACAGTCAGAGAAACTCATGGAATCGTTGGCAGGATATGCACTGTGCTCCTGTAACCGATTTTGACTACAACAACATTAGGTACCTGCTATTGACATAGTGACGTATGCTGGGTTACACGACCAAGCAGGTTTACAGGTCAGTTTAATTGTGCCAGACCTAGACGTCGGACACTCAATGACTGCTTTTCAGGGTCGCTGTAGTCTAGTTTACTCTTTTTTTCACAGTTCGTACTGGTATAATGTATAGCGTTGTGCGCTCCGTGCTCGTTGCTGCTTTGAGACGCAATATGCACGGTGAAGGTACAGGCAGGGCGCTAGGCCGACCGATGGAAATATAGCCTGACACACGAAGGGTGGGAGGGTGGTGTTGCTATATCGGGCCTCGGTATTTCCATGCGGTTCAATATACGGACCTGGGGCTCGATATACAGATCTGCAACACAGCAACGTACAAGTACGGGTGGCCATAACCGATAGCGGTACGGTAAGATAAGGTAGTGCGGCGCCACTTTGGGACTGTAGCCACGTTTCTAAGGGCATATGGGCTTGGGGACATTTCAGGGCAGGTGGTGGGTACAAGGAGGTGAGTGGGGATGGGCGAGTGTAGGTTCATAGTAGTTCAAAAGAGGGTGTAGGCAGTACAGATGCAGGGGAGGTCTAGATGCACATACGGCATGAGAGGGCAACAACTAGATATACGCGTGCGTGTAGAGGATGTGTGTGGGAGGGAGTTCCGAGCATGCTGGTTGTATTGTATTCAGTAGTATGTGGGAAAGGGTGGGGTATTCAGCATGCTGTACACATGATACGGCAGGAAGGAGGTGGTATACCAAAGAAGCCGTGACGCAAGCCCAAATCAACGTTAAAACATCAAGAGAGAAATCAGTAGAAAGGGCAGATTCGCCTACTCTGGTCGCTTGCACTCCTGGCCTGGTGGGATCAACTGACACGCCCGCACCCCCAATTCGACAACCCCATATCCACCCAGCCCCGAGTGATGAAGGGAGTGTATGGGAGCGTCCCCGCATTACCTCCTGTACAACTCACCCCCCTCCCTCCCACACTCCATTCCCACTCCCCTTGCTTTTAGAGCGGCTCCTCCAGGCGGGCGAACGTCGACCTGTGTACGGCAGCGTGCTGCTGCCGCCGGCCGCCTCTCTAGGGTTCTCCACACGGGGGGCTGCCAGCCAGCCAGCCAGCCAGCCGGCCATGCGGCAGACGGCAGGGCTCCCCCGCCGCTGCTAGGTCCGTCCGTCTCCAGGAGGCTATCGCAAGACCCGATCACCTGCCCACCGCCGCCTGCTAGTGTCCACACGCGGCGGACAACGGCTGCAACTAAGGCCGGTCGGGATCGATAGGACAAGATATATACAAACACAATGGCCAGATAGACAAATACATATGCCGGAGGGCGGGCAAGTCGCGCCCTGG
This sequence comes from Alentia gelatinosa, assembly GCA_950022655.1. Classification (NCBI taxonomy): domain Eukaryota; kingdom Metazoa; phylum Annelida; class Polychaeta; order Phyllodocida; family Polynoidae; genus Alentia; species Alentia gelatinosa. Next base: position 27,800,545 of record OX465580.1, on the reverse strand, counting down.
TTTCCGAATCCTGTGCGACTGTTCAAAGTGTTTAACAATGAGCCCACGTTCCTGTTCAATATCAATTTTCATCTACTTCAGCGAATTTATAAACAGATATGATCATTTAAAAGAAATACGTCAGACCTAGAATTTACAGTGGAATTAAGTTCGGTAATAAAGGCAATATTCCTAATCGAAGAGTAATTTTGCCATGTCAATATTTCATCACGAAGACGCACGGAGCTGGGTTATAGTTCCTTTAAGGATATGTTCGGACATCAACGGTAGCGGCACTACAATAACATTTTCGTCGTGTATCTATTATTGACATGCCATAGGGACAACTAGTGTCACATGTCTTTTACGAAAAAAAAAGGTGACATACTGATACTAATATTGGGCTAACATACAGTTGGCTGTGTGTACCAAGTGCAATTATTTCTTCAGGATTCTGACATATTTAAGTCTACATAATACCGAGAGTAACACATAGTGCAATTTGTATTGCCTCGTGCAATTGCGAGTGGATGATACTGCCAGGTTCTGATGCCTAAAGAAATGTGTACATTGCAATGATCGATTGTAACACTTAGTGAAGTCAGAAGTATATTATACAGTTGAGTAAAATGAAGACAAATAATCTTAACGCCGTATCAGCAGGTTGTGACACTCGTTTCACTAGTTCTACATGATGCAGACATGTCATTTCAATGTGTTTATATAATTTTTCTGACATATATGGTCATGATGGCGTTGGAGCCTTCATAATTCTTGCAAGGTGTTTACTCAAACGAATTACCCTCTATAAATTTGGCAGGGTGGTGCTGGGGTCCCCTAATAACATATATGATCCTAGCATTGCCTATATTTTACCTCAGATACCTACGTGAAGACTACTAGTGACACGCACTGTGCATTGAATGCATATTGATACCAGGTGTAATTAGTTATATGTGCTAATTGCCTGTCAGTCAACGCCAGTCAGTATAAATGATACAACGCCATGTAAACACCTTGATCTGACCTGCCTATATAATAATGCCTGCTCAGGCATTGACGACACGAGCAGCTGTCTAACATCGTGTGACTTAACATATGTTATACTGGAGAGTTTGATACTGAATAACTCCAGCTATACTGGGATTCGCAGGTTTGTTAAGACCGAGAGTGACTGGACATTTACAATACTTCAATACATGTACATAGATCCTTCAGTATTTCTGAAGTAATAGCCAAAGTATATGATCTCACATATACATGTACCACTAATAACCGTTATTATTCAATAGGTTTGAGGGTTGTTTCTTAAACTCCACACCTGATGGCACGTTTTTATGCAACATCTTCCCCTAGAACGTGTGTCTGCTTGCCTGTGTGTCCACCTGATTGAATATTGTAAGTAAGTTACTGGTGAATAACTGTCTGAGAAATATTGATAACATGTACAACTGGGCATACATAATACTTGCTGGTTTGTAACGCCTGTTGCGATTGGAACTCTTTAAAACTTTAATGCCAACATTAATCAACGACCAACCAGCAGGTCGTCAATAAACTATGCTATATTGATTTCTCTGCCTGCATTGTGTTTCCTTTTCGGTAACTATTAAGTAAAAAAACATAGCATCAATGTCCAGACATTGTCGTGTGTACACACACGAGTTCTCCAAGCCGCCTGGCCGCGTAGATTCATTTCCTTCCAAGCCGAATGAACGTGGCCAAAATGCCTAGCATACGGCCAGCGGCATTTATACAACATATCAAATAAAACCGCCTAATATGCGCAATAAATCACCATCTGGTGTGGCTGCTCTCGTAGATAGCCCCAGCTCCTATTCATTCAGCATATACCCTACAATATGTGAAAGAGGAAGTACGCACGTTAACGGTGCATCCACATTGTTTTCTTAAAAAGAAAAATTTCAAATAGTTTCAAACATCCATGACATAAAGAAAGAAAAATCCGAGTAACCTTGAAATGTAACAGATGTTTCGTGAAATGATAAATTATTTCTTCGCTCTCCATATTTTATCAGAAAAATCAATACATTAGATATTAGGCTAATTGTACCCACTACGCAAAGTAATACATAAAATTGTTATTCAAGAAAGACTCAGGCAGTCAATTAAATGGCCGAAGCACATAGGATCTCCGCTAAATGAGACCCAAGGTCTATCATATGAATGCAAGTGCTTAAGATGCACACTGAGATATACATATGATATTCCAGTTGCGCCACATGGGAGAAGCAGCTTGCCATACGTCATGCCTGGGAAGAGGACCCTGCTGCTATACCGCACCAACAATAGGAACCTGCGTCTAAGTGATGGCACACTGACGACTGAGGACTGAAATAGCAGCACAGATTAACAGTATAGCTACTACTTTACCCACTGGAGTAAGCAGAGACGACATCATTTTTACTCACCTGTTACAAAGTACCCATTGCAAACATATGGCGCCACAGTAATCTACTCGCAGTGGATTATGAAGCCTGTAACCCAGTGCAGTGGGTGAATGATAAAACACACCAAGCGAGTCAAAGCAGCGGTCTCCGGGGTCACCAACAAAATATGGTGAGAATGTGAGTTGTTATTTCTTGATGATATCTCCCACAGATAATTTAGCGTCTCGTAAGCAGTAATGAGGTGAAATGCGAAATAATAGCTCACATACTCGCCATATTTGTTGTCAACTACAGAGTGTTTTAGCTTATGAGACATATGGTCGCAGTGCCCCCCCCCCTCCCCATAGTATAAAGGTCTAACCACGATGCGCTCGTCGCCTATCAAAAACAGCTATCGACCTTAACAAAAACAACAATGGACAACCGGAGTTGTCCTAACATTACTGAGAAAACTAAATGCTAAGTTTGTGCAAAAAAATGAAAATAGACCAATCTCTTTGGTTTGTGAAATCGCATTGAAAACTAAGAAACTCACTTACACTGCAAAGCTATGGACTAATTCTTGTAGTTAGACGCGGAGAATCACCGTCATTAATAATACGAAAACAGACTGACTGTCTTCGTACGTCAAAATACTTGGTAACATTATTGACCAGATACATCCCTCTGCCTTCAGCATCAGGATGTATTTGATCAATAATTTCATCGTGGAGTTTTGACGTACGAAGACAGTAAGTCAATTTCCGTATAATGCGTCTCGTGTTAATAACTCCATAGTTACGGCCCTTGATCATTGGGTATGTCTCCATTCATACGGCAGAAACCTTCTCTTATAACCACTACTGCTAATGACAGTAGCATAGCACTGTGTTGGTGGTGAGTGGAGTCCGCTATGGTGCGGGGAGGGTGGGGATTATTCCCCCACCCCAACCTCATCGCCTCCCAGGTGTATATATGTACATGTATAAATGCACGCCTGATCACAGATCACGTGACCAGGTACCATGAGGATCACGAAGCAGTAGTGGCGATTGTGAGGGTTGGGGAGGGGAGGTGGCTATTGTCCAGCTGGGCATGTCAGAGATGGGTGGGGGTAAAAACGTAGCGGTTCTCTGCTCGAAGGAGGGTTGTGAGGTCAGAGCGTCAGGGGTGAAGAGGGTATGTGGGTGTTGGGTCGTAGATGGAAGGGGTTGGAAGCTGTACCGCTGTGCATTATTCAGACAGGGATCAGGCACAGCTAAAAGCGAGCCCCTCCACCCCTCTGATTGAACTCACCAGCCAACTAGGTTGCATCTATCATTTAACCCTCGCGAGGCCGGCCCCCACTACTACGACCATCCCTCCAGACCTGAAAGCACTACGAACCATCCTCATAAATGAAGTCCATCAACTAGACTAAGTTTATCCGGAATTCGGAGTATTCGAATCAGCAAAGATTGGCCTTGGAGTGGCTCTTTCAAAATAGATTCAGCCATACCATAGCAATTCCTCTTTAATATATTGGAATATAAAGACGAAACCAGACGCTACTTACTCTCTCAATCTTGAAGCCCACATAACAAATTAATTTCTTTGTATCCGGGGATAAGTTGGCCAGGGGCTATATATCAAAACACTGTTGGCGGGCGCTGTCCACATTACCCCACTCCGTCCCACCCCACCTGGAATTGCCACCCGACGCACGTGGGCCGGCAATTGAAAGCGCGCCGGGCAGAGGGCGGCCCTAAGCCGGTGCCAATCACGGTGGTCCCGGCTGCTGCAACCACCCTGACCCTTTGATCTGGGGTCGGGGTTCCCACCGACTCACCGCCGTACTCAGGGCACCATCGCCTCCCAGCGCCAAAGGCACAGGACGCCATCGGCTCCGGGGAGGCGGGGCGTCAGGGCTGTGCAGGGGAAGGAGAGGCGGGGCGTCAGGGCTGTGCAGGGGACGCGGTGGTGCGGCGATGGGGAGGGAAGACCTCACGGGGACCATGCTTCTAAGGGGAAGGTGGGAGGAGGGGGCACTAGTGAGGGCGACACACAGTCTGCAATTTTAAACAGCTCCAAGCTTTTACATCTGCTCAAGCAGAACACTCTAGACACCACACTCGAATCTCTAAACTGCCAATGCCCACAGACTGGGTTATAGAAGGTTCCTAACATTCTGCGATGCAGACAGCAGGATGAATGTTCAAAAAGCTTTCATGACCTCCTGATGTCGTATCATACCAGTTTATGAATCTCAACTCATTTACGTAACCATCTTAATTTATTGCCTGACATAAAAGCTTATGTAAAGTGAAATAGCACAGTAGACTTTATCTTCCTCCTTATATCACTGGTATATATTGCATCACTGGTATATATTGCCTGCTGTCTCAGGTCACTCTGTATACACAACATATATACAACCAGTCAATCAGAGGTAATCATTTTTGAACTTCACCAAGGGAAAAACGGTGAACAATTGGGGACTTTCCACCAGACTCGGAATAATCAGCAGCTCCCTATCCTTGCGGGTGGTATTTTTAGACGTCTCGGCTGTCTCTTGCCCCTCTAAGGCAGGCATCGCCGGAGGCGGGCTGCAGCTGCGGAGCCAGTACACACGCGTCAGAGCTATTTGCAGCACATAGGTCACACCTGAAAGTCTCCGCAAAGCCCTATGCCTTCTGAAAAGTTTGTTCAATTTTTTTCCCAATCTTGTTGTCTGTGTGTGAAGGGGATGAGAATGAGACACGTTGTTCCTAGATGGCCCTACATAGACATGTCGTTCTAATATTACCTGCTATGGTTTGTTCCTGGTCTTGTCTTTTGTTAATGACTGGGCTCACCTTCCGGTCCCCTTGACCTTTCGGCTGCGTACTCCACAGGCACTGGTGGCAACTCCCACGACACACGGGTAAATGTGAACCGTGCGCCTTTAGAGTCCAGCTCTAAATTGGGATCTGTTTCCCCAACCACACAGTCCCGTCCTGATGATGTCCCTAGTCTGTGATTGATCAAAAACAAGAGTCGATTCCTAAAATCAGTTTCATGAGAAACTACTGTAGTTATTGTCGATATTCCTAGATTTATATGTCTATACGTAGACTTATTCAAGTTTCTGATTATGAACACTCATTAAATGATTAAACTATATCAGGATAAAGTACTGTAACATTCCCCATAATGGCAAAGGAATCACACTGAAGAGAATTGCACGTGGAAACGAAAGGCAGGTGAGGACGGTGGCGGCAGACAGAAAGGCACAAGCGGAGGGGGGTAGGATACAGGGACTGAGGCCAGTCTACACGGAGCTCCAGGTACTGGTAGCTTATGACTACTAACCATCGCCACTCCCTTCTCAGCATCCTCAAAGCCCCACCATCCTCACACCCTCGCCCAATGCCCTTGTGCCCCTGCTGGAGTTCCTGTGGTTTATTGCCCTTCAAGATTAATTAGGTTGCGGTGGTATCTGAACGGTGGGGTGGAGGGTGAAGGGGTAGGGTGTATGTGGTGGAGGGGCGGGGAGCGGTAGGAATGTCGTCGGTCGCAGCTTGGGAAACTGTCGCCGTGCGCGTGGGATCATTACACTTTAAAGACTGCCCCCGACTCTAACCCAATCAGCAGGCCGCCCACCGCACCTGTCCACTGTCCGGGTATCACCGCGCCCACCTGCCCTGTCGCCGCATCGTCCCCGGCAACCTCCTCCATGCCCCTTCATCTCTTCCACCAATAGCAATGCAGTATCCCTTCAACCCTTATCTCATTTCTATCTTCCCAACCCCAAGCTTTCTGAAACCAGCGAGCTGTGCACCTCTTCTCCATCCTGCCCTTACCCTTTTACCACCCTTCCCCACCTAACGAGGCTAAACTACCACGTATATCACAGTGTGCTACTGCTAGTGTCTATCTTCCCGCCTCCCATCACTACCTTTCTCCTACCATTGTTGTATATCCCCGACTATTTTCAGCCACTTGCCATGGCCAACTTGTCTCAAAAACTACTACTTACCTTTGCCAGTACCTCTAAGATGATCTCTTCCGTGGCCAGATACCATCATTACTTTGATTACAACCAGCATTAGTTAGACGCCTACCAAGACCCAATATTACGACCATTACTTAGGTCGTTATCGGTCAAATAATACTGCCGTTATCATGGGAAAATATGAAGAAAATTACTTCGGCCAGCACCGTATCTGGATACTATAGGGATTCAGCCATTAACATATCTAAATACTGCCAGAATCACGAAATTAGCCCTAACCATGACCAGATATTAATACTATTACTAAAACCAGGCACTTTCCACACAAATACCTATCTCACCAATATAAGATAATACACCCCTTCCCATAGTCAAATCCAGATCAACCCAGATCATGGCAAAATACTATCAGCACACCAGCCGTAGTTCTTGTTTCTACATAAGGGTTCGCTCTCTACTCACAGTCACAGAACCCTCCAACCCAATACATCTTCCACGCCGCCACTCCCAAGCCCATTATGCCGTGCTTCATTGCCTCGACCCCAGTCGGCATGAGCTGGTTACGTCCCTTCTAATCCGCAACGTCCTCAGTCACCCCCGTTTCCTAACGCCCCGACCCATGCTTCTGGCCCTGAGACGCCCTGGCCGCACCCGGAAACCTACCGTTTAGCGCCCTTTACACGGCCACCATTGCGTTTTCCAACAGCGAATACAAACGTTATACTCTGCTATTGGCAGTGTAAGCCTCCAGTCATTCTGCCAGAAACGCGTTATGTGTGAATAAGAAAGACCAGGCCCACCTGCAGAATCTAGGTCGACAGAGTACATGCACTTTGAGTGGTAAAAAATATGTCAGTCTTCCGGCGCTTGGATTGGGAACATGGACTAAACAATATTTTGCCTATAGGGCTTGCCTAAACCGAAATGAAACGACACTTCTATGCCTTGGTGATTAACCCTTTGAGTTGTGGGGGTCTGTATACTTATATTGACTGTACGGGTAAATTTGAGAACCTCTAGATGTTGACATAATATACATGCATTTGAAAGATAATATTAGACAAGTGGTCTCATCATCATGGCATAAAACCAGTAACGAGGAGGTCAAATCCATACTAACAACTGTCGAGCAATGACCATGGGTTATTTTTTGTGTGGTTATTTTTAAATCTTTAAGGAAGATTATTAGCTCTGGGTAGACGGAACTACGGGAACGCGTGGGCCGCTATGATAGGAGCGATCTAGTAAGTGATAATCAGTATTGGATAAGAGGATCAATCTGCAGAGGTATGTGTTCTGGGACGGCGGGTGGCCCACGGATGGCAGTGGGCGGAGAGCGGAAAGCCTTCGGGTGGCGGACGGAAATGAGGACGGCACGATGTAGGAGGAAGTGTGTGATCAAGGTGAAGTAGTTGTGGTTAGGATTGTGGCACAAAACTTGAAGTATGCTGGTGAACAGCGGGGCCACAGGCGATATGAAGGCGGTGGGTAAAGGGCGGACAGACGGGTGGCAGGAGTTGGGAGGTAGGAGGGTCGCTGCTGGCAGTGGACAGTGAATACTGGCGAAGTAAGCTATGGGAGAGCTCGAGTACACCCCCCTCCCCCACTCTACCCTACCCTAACCCACCCACCTGCCGATATCTGATCCTCGTATAGGAGATACTGATAAGATAAATCCATAAAACGATCTGCGCGTGTTTACGTCCTCGTCCCTGAATTGGCTGAAGGTCTTGAACCTAGTGGTAAACATGTTGGATCCTGGCACAGAACCGCTACGCGTACTATAGAATGATAACGGGTTCCAATTAAATAACGATAACATTGTCCTGATATTCACTACCCCAGACAACCTGTAAAAATACCGAGCTTCGACGAGCGACAGCTTTCCGTGAGTCATATCTTTTTAGCGCTCAGTCATTCTGTTGGGACAGCAATTAAAACTAACGAATTCTCACAATACTGGCGGTTATTAATAAAGATCTGAAGTCTAAATAGAAAATAACTTTGTCTAAAAGCGTCCAATGGACATTCCTACCGTGTGGAATTACACCTTTCTATTAATACATCGAAACTGGACCATAAATACACCCGCCTATTATGACTGAGAGATAGTTGAGGGAGCACGAGGTAGCTGAGTAGCATGGCAAGCCCTGGCAGCCCACACTGCGACACACTGATCACCATAATGTACCATGAGATACATCTGTCGGCTGCCATTCCCGTTATACTCTAGATGATGTTAAGTGTGCTCCTCCCCCGCCGACACCCCTTGACATACCAAAAGATAAGCGTCCCTATACCATATACATGTATCCCTGTGGCTATACCTCCTACATATACCTACCCACTCCTTCCCAAGGACATATGTCACACTGTGACGTACGGGGTGTGTAACCACGTGACCAGGTAAAATGTAGCCATAACAACACGAAAACGGGCTGATTGTCTTCGTACGTCATAATACTTAGTAAGATTATCAAACAGATGTATACCCCTCTGCCTATGGCATCGTGATATATTTGATCAATAATTTACCGTGTATTCCGACGTGCGATTATAGTAAGCCAGTCTCCGTATAATATTACACGGATATTGCATAGCAAATAAAAATAAACCATGCTTAATCATATTGTGCCAGGTCATTACTGAATATCACCATGTTATGGAGATATGGCTGCATTTGCTATTGACATTTCCTGTCAGCTTTAATTCACCATCTCGATTTTGTCGCGATCCTGGCAGTTGCTAAAACGGAACACCTATACATAAAACAAATTCATCTAATGTCGTTGAGTTGCAAGTCCTTGGCCCAAGGACCTATATTCCCAAAGAAGTTTCTATATATGGAGCCCCTACAGGCAAGGTGTGCCGGTTTGGGCCAAGGTGACTGTGCAAATAAAACACATTGAAAAGTTAACGTACTTAGGCAGGTCGCCACACAAACACAATCTAAATAGAAACTGGTTGTGGTACAACTCGGGACTAGTTTATGACTTTCTTACATGAGAGACCCACTCCATTCATTCTCCCCTTTTAAAAGTGTGTGCTTAGTTATTCAGCAAGGATTATATCTCGTTTATATATTACGCATGTATGTATGTATACATTTATGTATGTACACATATTAAGTGTATAACGATATGAGAGTGATTATTATATTGAATGATATTTCTCATTGTACACATAGCATATCATCTACCTCCTTTTATCATTCACCAATTTTCCTGTTTTTTGTGACTGACTGGCGACAAGACCTGATTTGTAAATTGCCAGGATGTAGCCATTTGCCTAAATGGACGACCACCAACCTTGGTGAATTTAATGCAATAAATCAAAAACATAAAAATGTATGTACACAGTATTGACTGGCTTCAGATAAGGCCTTCGTATGCTCCAAGGAGTTGACGCATAGTAATATCCGAGCGCTTGCGAGGATATTGCGCAGAGGCAACTCCGAAGAGTATACAACTGCTTTTATCTGAAACCAGTCTATATTGTATTTATCATCCACCTTTCCTGACAAGTGGGGTACTGATATAAGTCCATTTAGGTGTGAACTATTTTTTCATACGTACTTTTGCAACCCGGAGCATACAACATATCCGTATGCTCCTGGTATGTAGATACACACTGCCCATATGTTTTCTATGGACACTATGTATTAGGTGAAAAATAAATGTATGTAGATGTATACATGTTTGTATGTAAGATATATAAAATTGTATCATTCTCTCGCATTGAATGTGTACGAAACATATTGCTTATCCTTCATGACTTTCATGCTGAGGTTTTATACAGCCAGTCACGTGTGACGTACACGAAGAGTGGAACAATCCATGACAACCACTCCCTGGTGGGCAGGTATTGTTGACGTCTACTGACAGAGCTACTCACTGTGGCCGTCCTATAAACAACGAGCAGCTCCATCTAACCGTCCCCACGACGCGGTACTGACAGCAACAGACAGACAGTCAACAATAGGCACAATCAGTATCTCATGCTGTCTTCTATGACACAGGAAGTATTATAAAATGATTCCAGTTAGTCTCCATTATATGTACAATTTCTTCTATAGCTGAAACTATTCTATAACTACCGCCACCCAAGCCTCCCTTTGCAAATATATTTACCATGACATTGGATGGTACGTCAAATGGATTTGTTCTTCTTGGCATACTCCATGAAATCCAATCAATTCTATTTGTTTCCAAATTATATTGTCCAGAGTATTGTACTTAACTAAAGTGTATATGTATGATTTACCTGAACGCTGTTGAGATGGATTCTATAGTGCTAACTAAATGGTAACATTTGTCGACGATCCCTGGGGCCGTCATTCATAATACCATTAAAGCGCAGCCAGTCACACTCCTCTTCCTTTACGTTGTGCACAGTTACAGAATACCAGCGACTGAACGACACCGTCGTGCTATCTATAATTCAGTGGTAACAGATATATCTATTGCTAGTTAGAAACAGGTAACATGTACAACCGGAACAAATATGAATATTACAGAATCATTTCACAGAATTATATTGTGTGTAAATATGTGTACCGATTTCATCTGCTTTGAATTGTGAGGCTAAAATGCGATATATGTTTTATCTTTAAATTCTTAAACTTTCTCAAAAACAGTAACTAACCATGTATAATGAAAATAGATGGTCTGATATCGTAAGCGATAAGTCAATACCAAAACCGTCTCATGCAAGGTTGAGAATAATACTAGAGGGATGGGATTTTAAATGTACAACCTGAAGGTTTAAGGTAGGAGCAGTGGATCGGGTTGGGGGTCTTTCTATCAGTAACAGATAAGTTTTAGTTCTGGTAAACCTGCAGCAAATCCCCCGTCTTGCACTACTCACACACCCGGGAGTGCTCGGGGAGAGAGGGTCCGACTGAGGGTTACAACTGTCCCTTCACATCACCCATGTTTTAGTTGAGCCATCAAACAGACAACGCCACTGATGGAAAGCACGTGTCAAATCATAATCATTTCTGACAAGAAATGATAAAAATTGTTCAAAATGTGAGTTTGTAATCACGTGGGTGTCGGTTATCTCAGCGTTCTGTTTTGACTTCCTGACCTGTACCTAAAACCAGCATAGCCAAACAAAACACCAATTACTGGTGTCCTCCTTTCCGCTCAATTCGACTAGTCTCCAGTCTTTTAAGTAAGGTTTATTAGGATAGGGTATTTTACTATCATTATCATTTTCTGAATTCTTTCACTTGACAATTCATCCTCCCATCCAATCGCCTTTCAATATGTGAAATGTAACAGAAAAGACAACAATAAAAAAACATAAAGCTGTATCATCAAGGATACGCCTTAAAAACTTTTTTTTTTTACAAAGTAGAGGGGTTACGATCAGGAATAAAATAGTGTGGGTTCGCTTCCTGTCTACATAAAAACATGGCCGCACGTGAAGGCCACTCAATGCCCACACAGCCCACAATGTAACCCTCGTGATCCCCAGGCTTTTTATCAGCCAACTCACTGACCAGTCATGACCCGTTGATTCTGGGGCGCAAAACATGTATCTGGGTCTCTGTGATTGAATATGACCAAAATTTAAGTGAGTACACTACCACACCAAGTTTATTTGTTAGTGGGTTTAACGCCTCTGGGGACAATGAGGGTATATAGAGACCTTGAAATATTTAATCTTTTCACTTCACCTACTTTACTACACTTTTACTTATCTCAGTCAATTCTTTTCAAACTTTTCAACATTTTTCAATATTTTACACAATATTAGAGAAATGTGTCTCTTTCAAAAAGTTGATTATATCTTTCTTTGCAATAGCCCGAAATAACATTTTTATGTTTCTACAATTGTCCTGTTTTCTGGATAGTTTTTATGTCCACCACTGACATCAGAATGATCAGGTGGCGAAATAGCACTGTCAGTATCGGCCCTGAGAAAACTTTCCGTTTCTACATGAAACAAAAGAAATATGTATACACTTGTTCTGTAGAAGAAAAAAAATTTAAACATACTTTCGCTGAAAGTAATTCATTTCAGCAGCTGTTATGTCACATATCAGCGACAGTCAGCTCTAAAAGCCGTAGTTCAATGTAAAACACACTCGTCCGCTGGCTTTCGAACCCGGACCCTGCACAACTAGTCGCTATCTTCACTTGCATGAGATGAAGTGCTAGACTGGCCACAGTGCCTGTATCCCTCCGACTACCCAATCCCTCCTCTCCTCGATACAGGGACTGGTCAAATCGGTAATGGTTTCCGATTTCTGGCGCTGTTTAACGCCAGGCTTGTCCAGAACTCTCCATACAGAGTTCCTTGTTACTGGTCAGGATATCTGCTTGAAGATTGATATCCGGGATCGTCTAGGTTTACCTCTGGCTTCAGTCCCTCTACCCCTCCACCTACTCCTCACAGGGGTTTTAAACACAGTCCAAAGGTCGTTCATAGGCGGAATTTATTGCACTGATAACATAGCACCCAGGGAACTAGAGGAGGGAGAGGGGGAGGTGTAGGGTTACAGGGAGCGGTTGGGGTTGCAATCTACGGTTGCAAACTCGAAGAAAATCGGTTGTTTCGACGATTTGTTGATATTGCATTTATTGTCTAAACTGAGGCCATCACACAGTCATTTGATATGAAATTTCCAGTGAAGTCTGATTCTGTCAAGAGAGCGGCTTAAGAATCACTCAATACATCCCCACACATTAAACAGCATCAGAAATGAATGTCCGAATCCACCCTAGACTAGGATAGCCCCCCCCCCCCCCCCCTCATGGCTAGAAGGGCATAAGTAGCACCATTTACTTCCAGGCTGACTCGACAAATGGTCCCTGAAAGTCTAATTGGTCAGGCCCTCAGGTAAAAGGAATTTGATGCTTTGTTGTTCTACTTATAGCATCAGTTTGACACTTATATAGGGATCGCGCCATGTGCGAGTCTGCCTAGGAACCGTTATCTGATGTATGGTACTTATTCTTATTCCTACCAGTTGTAAATATATACATACCGTCACAATATAGAGAACTTTCCTTAAAGGCATATTGGACAATTTGGCCTGCAAATTAGAACCGATAATTGAATCTAATAAGCTCAAAGTAGTGAGGGGGTCACCATGCTAGTGTTTCATTTAGCAATGCGTCCACCGTAAATGTACCCGGCTATGAGAAACGTCACAAACGGTCATCTATTTAGGTGACATTACTCATTTTGGTCTATACTAGTAGAATATAATATAAGCACGAAGTACGATGCCCCCCCCCCCCCACCTCACTACAGTATATTTTCTTATTCCATGATGTCTTTTTATGAAGCGTGGACCACACGCTCATATACGCTGCCTATAGGTCAGAGTGGTCACAGTTAACACTGTGACATTGAAAATGGAGCAGGGGGCTAGTGCCTCGGGGTCTGCCCTACTGATCACGACCAATCGCTCGAGCCCGAAATATTTCAGTGACACACGGGTGCTTGATATATTTGGATCCCAGACAACTTGTCTATTTGTTTGTTTGTTTGTTTAGTTTAACGTCCTAAATGTTCTATAAGACTTCTTAGGCAAGCTATTGTAGAAGCAAGTTGAATTGTAATTCATTTATAATTCGACGCTTATTCATCAGTGATGAACACAAAATTAGCTCCTTAGTCTGTGGGATATGTCCTCCAAGGGAAGGAGGAAACAACCCAAAAAAGAGATGAAAGCGTAAACGTTGTTTGCTGAAACAATAGACCATAATAGATGGTTGACTCTGAACACCGTCCCAAGGTCATTGGGTAGTTCCGCGTGTTATACATAGTTGTCAACTGTAACGTTATCTGACTTCCGTTTTGAACAACTCCGTGTCTGACTCCAACCTCACATCAACTTGAACAGGCGAAAACACATACAACAAGTGTAACGTTAGTTTTAATGTAGAATGTTTCACTTCCTTCTTGAAGGAACTTCCACCTCTATTGCATGTGCATTGATATGCGAAGGCAGATAATCGCCTTCCAGGATTCTATTACTCTGATTAATATAATACCCTTCACCGGTCGCATGTGTCCCGATTAAAATAGCTCTGTAGAGCAGGCGCGTGTCATATGATCCTACGTGTCAGCCCCCTGTGCATACCACTATGCTGTGTACAGAATGTGGGAAAAGCTACACGTTGTTTACGGCCATATATCATCCAGTCTATACCTAGAGTATAGACGACTTCTACAGACGCAGAAGTTTGAATATCTGGATGGATGTCTGAATATTATCTAGTTATCACATATCAATATCCACACGCTGCTTATAGACTATATATGCATACGTATACGTGAATGAGAGACTTTCTTTCAAATACCTTCAAAGCTGTTTCGGATAATGTTTATTAATAATTTGGAAAACCAGTACTGACGACAGATTAGCATTGATATCCAGGAAAAGTTACAATCACTAAGTCTGATTATTCATAATTACATTATATCATTACTTAATGATAGTGAACTAAGAGTTGACCACACACCTAACTGTGAAGATGAAACCTCATGGGAGTCCCAAGATACAGAGTAAATGTCTGGTGTTAGACTCGTGTGGCAGGAATCCAAGTTTGTAATATGCAATGGTCCTACGTGCCATGCAAAATGGTCCAGGCTTAACTGCCAGGTCAAGATGGATCACTCATGCAAATCTGGCAGGAATACGACTTTTACAACTATCCACCACTTGGGAATTCTACTCCTGACCATTCTACGTGAGAGAACTAGTGGTATTATGGACTTTTCTCTCTCATACCCTTTGTCAGCATCCTTTTGGTAGGAGAGGGAGGGGGGTGAGTGGGGAGATTTATTGGGGTGGAGATACTGTTCTGCTGAGGACCTAGGCTTTTCCCCGATCCCCTCTTTTAGAAAGTATCTTCATGGTCTCCCATGGCGAGCAGTTCAGAGCTGGTCGTGTCTCTGGTGATAAAGTTCACTAAGACTGTAAACCATACCAGACACATATTTATGTTGACCTCTAACGATATTACATTAAACTGCTACTCCTTTGCTTATAAAGACTGACACTACAAATAGTAAATACAGGGGAAACACATGTTGG
This sequence comes from Alentia gelatinosa, assembly GCA_950022655.1. NCBI lineage: Eukaryota > Metazoa > Annelida > Polychaeta > Phyllodocida > Polynoidae > Alentia > Alentia gelatinosa. Next base: position 27,785,145 of record OX465580.1, on the reverse strand, counting down.
ATCATTTTGCTTCATATCGGACATGGCTGGACTATATGTAACTCAAACAAGTAGGTTAGCTACTGTCCGAGTGTGTAGAGTGTGTGACCGTCTGTACTTGCTCGGAATGGGCAGCCACTGCTCCCGCCCACTGCCCGCTCGAACACCAGCCAAAGAATCCAATTTTCCTTCTTTTTCATTTAAAATACAAACAAACAAACAAACAAACCAGTGGCACAGACTGCCTCTGGGAGTAAGGAGGGGGTATGTGTCTTCAAAGACGCCACTTCCCCCATGTACGTCCCCACCTGCTTGATCCCTAACCACCACCATCGTGCCACCGTCTTTTGCTCACCCCCAACCTTTCCGAAATAATAACCCCGAGCCTCGTCTCGTGTGGGACACCTGCCCACACATACCCAGCTTATGCCACTCGTCGTCCACACGCCACGCACCGCCCCCCCCTCCCCCCCCCCCCCCCCCCCCCACACACACACACACTCTGCCCGTCGCCATCCACGACCGCTCGCCCATCTCGGATCTGCCAACTCCTTCTTGGTTTCGATCAATCAATAATAATGGAAGGGTGGGTGTTGGCGGTGGGTGTGAGACTGCTAGAGGCCGGCCGCGCCTTGCCCTACTGCTCACCCCACTGGCCGGGCTGGGAGCGGCGAGCGGTTGGCGAGGGGATCGCCCCGGCCATGGCCTCGCTCCGGAAATGGCATTCATTACCCCAGGACGCTGCCAGATCTAATTGGCAAACAAACGGAGTCGTCAGGCGGCAAACAAGGTGGGGGTTGGCGACGGGGGTAGGGAGCGGGCAAACTGAGACGTGCAGCCGGGGATTGGAGGAGATGGTGTGCACGTGAAGCGTATGTGAGGGATAGGCTGGAGGAGTGAGGGTGGAGGTTGAAGGGTTACACTGCTGTGATACTGCTGATGCTCAAGCCCTTCTCTAGATAGGTCTTCTAGACGCTGCAAGAAAGGCACTAGCAATTGCGTCACTGTGCAGGCGTTCCGGCGGACAACGAGGCGTAATACCACAGCTGGACTGGTCAAAATAATCGTGCATCTCTCACGGGTGGGCGCGCAGGGGAAGGGGGACGTCACTCCCACTAATACCCGGATAACATGGCCATGACGCTGGCGGCAGATATAAGTAGTGCTACCCTCTATGGGGCGATGTCACCTGTGTATGTGCTGCCCTGATGTTTGATAGGACTGACACCAGTCTTCATGATTCACCGCCAGCCTTCGCAACAGTCCTTCAAACTCTCATATGACCCTCCGATATAATACATGACCCATCATATAACACCTGCCGTTACAACCGAGGCAATTCTCTGATATTTAAATCAATACAAATCTTCAGAACCTGGCATCCCCCCCCCCCCCTATCTTAAATTAGATTACACTCAAGAATCTTTTGTTTACCTTCCCTGTGCACCATCGGCCGTTGGGATTGACCACGAGCCTTCACATGGTCAGATCAGATATAATTAAACCTTGAAGCTCAACCATTCTCATCTTCATTTTTGCTGTTCCTCATTGTTTTCTCTCACATCATCGTAGAAAACTTGGCATTGAATATACAATAAAAACGAAAGATCAAAATTTATGTAATCCAATACCTATATTCATTCTATAATCCTTTGCAACGCCTCGGAATTAAAAATGGACTTTAATGCCTCTATCTTGTCAGACTGGCCAATAATTGTAAACGTTCAAAGTGTTCCAACTGTGCAACTAGAAGAGATTCACAATGGAAATGTACACGGTAAAATTGGTATGTGATCAAAGACTAAACAGTCACTAGGTATCCACATGATCAACGTTATTTTGAGTGTTGTCTTTACAGTATCAGATGACAGGTATAATCGATTGCTCGTCAGTTCTCGGCTTGGTAGAAACAGTGTTATGAGAGATAAATCACCCCTTATCTGAGCCGGAGGACTAACTGGCCGTATAAATAGCATTGATACGGGCTGATATAACTGTGTGATCGGCCGGCTTAGCCAATGTGTAACCTCATACTTACAAATCACAATCTTCCGTCAATGATTGTGATAAATCATAGTCCATCGATGAAATATGTATACCTTCCAATGCTAATAAATTCTCTTTCTTTCCGATAACACATATCTTCCCGCTGGAAGATGTAATATTTGGATATCTTATATCTTTATTAATACTATATGCTACACGGAATAAAGAACCTCTCCATCGAGTGCGATAAGAAAATAAATTTCTTGTGCAAAGGAAATGTGTCTGAAAGTGGAATCTCTATGTGAATTCAAGCGTTTGAAGTGTTTGTTTTTTTTTACCAATGCACGGTTATATCATATTATATGTATAAGTACAGAAAAATGAACACCCTATTTGTCTAGTACGCGATTTGTTGCCCCTGTATAGTGTAAACGTATTTTCACTACTTATAGTTATGATGGTGACCAACGGACGCAGACCACAAAACACAAAAAATGGAAATAAAATAAACGAGAGAAAAACAAATCGGAACACCAACAGCATTCGTATGGTGCCATAGGGAACTTCTTTTGATGAGACCTTATGAAATATGCGAAAATCTGGTGTTTGTGAAAAATGCCGTGATTTTGCAGTACTTCTCAGACACGCGTTCACCAGGCGCTGGCATCAAGTGGCTTCATTAGCTGGCTTCATTGGCTGGCTCTAAACTTGGGAGAGGTAAGCTTACATGATGGTGAGAAGCTATCTGTACATTGTACTACCCGTAGGAACATCCACCTTCACTCAACACTCCTGGCTGGTAGATTAGCACCCACTTAGCAGTGTCTTTGCTTGTCTGACCTTTGCAGACTAAAAAATACATTTACAAAGGAATTTGGCATTCATTAAGTTGGCCAAGACAACAAGAAACACGTGAACGGAAAGTGGCAGAGCCACGGAGTTGTATTTATAGTATTGCTACAAATCATATGAATAAATATAACAATACTGATCTAAGTTTCTATTGGTTGTGCACCAGGCCTGCGGCAAACCCTGTGTCATAGGGGCGTTGGATCTAATAAAGAAAATCCGACAACATACTCTACCGCCCGGCCCTCTATTGACTCTAGTCGGTGCAACCCACATCATCACTTCAGTAGAGTAGCTCCTTGCACTGGGTACTGTATTTAGCATATAGGGCACTCAATAAAGACCGATAACAGTGTGCTTTTACTATGATATCAGGTTAGTGATAATCCATACAATGGTTATTTGTTTGGGTTGGTTGGTTGGTTTGATTTAACGTCAAGTTAACCATTACAGGTTCTTACCAGACTTTCTCAAGATTCTTTTACACCACAAGGGTGGTGATCAAATCTATGTGATGAATATAGGTAGAAATCTCACCCCTACACATTTACCGAGGTGAGAGTTATTTTACTTCCCACACCACAGACATGGTATTGGCCTTTGATGTAGCAGTAAATCTACCACTGCTGGGGATAGAGGAGAAGAGTGGGACTCGGATCCACAACCTTGGGATTACAAGTCCTGTGCCTTAAAGCTTATATAAACCAATTAAGCTCTGTTAATTTATCCTAAAGAGTAAGCCCCGCCTACGGGCGGGGCTTACATGTTTAAATCTCAGCTGGGAGGAGCGTGGGTTGTCTGCCAGCTGCTGGCCTTTGTATAACGCTGGCGACCTTTGCGACAGACTCACCTATGGGTACTATACTGCCTTGTATGAAGCAGTCTGCCCTGTCTCAAAACGGGACGACCCTCATGGTACCTCTGCACTGCCATATATAAGACCAGAGCCTCTGCAGGAGATCCATTCAAGCCTGACACGTAGGAGAGTGTTGAGACCCCGACCTGTCCACACACAGTGCTCTGTGATTACCGACTATGACGTGAATACCAGCAGTACACTGACCACAACATGAAAATATGGTAACTAATATAATATACACAATATTTATGTATCTCTATATATGTATCTGGTATCTGTGTTTCATGTGTCTGTAGTTTTATGGGATATGCATTGTGCATGTTTACAATGCCAGGTGAGAGAAAGGTGTCAGGGGCAGTGAGGCATGACAGGTCAAGGTTGTACTGGTGTGTGTTTGGGGGGGGGGGGGGGGGGGTATGTATGAAATTATGTGTATCATATATATCTATATTATCATGTGTATCTCTGTATCTTTGCCTGTCTGTCTATCTTGTTATCTGGTTTATATCCCACCATTCCTCACAATGAAACAGCTGAACTTACAGGGAATCCATGTTCTCTTGGGGCTACCTTCCATAGCCTACCTGACTTGTTGCGACCATGCATATGAATGAGCTCTGGACCCCCTCCCACCTGCGTTATATACCCCCTGACTGGCTCTGCTGCTGACCTGACTTGTCATGCCGCCTCTACACAGACCCATACTCTCACTGTGTGAGGGGTGGGTCATTATCTTTAGGATTAATTAACAGAGCTTAATTGGTTTATATAAGCTTTAATTACTGAGCTAACTCCCCACCCCATTTGTTTGGGTAATTTAACGTGAAATGGGTCCAGTGGTTCATTAACGAAATTCTACAAATATCAATTATAACATACAAGGTTGCGCACTGAATTTTATCCTACCCCTAATATAAAATCCCATAGGCTTAACATTGAGTTTCCGTATGCCACGCTGACTGCCATACGGAGTTTTATATGCCACAAGTGGCATACAGAAGTATTATCACGTAATATTCCAAAATTGAGGAGACAGGGTAGGATAAAATCAAAACCTGATTTGTATTAATCTTGGCCACCGCATGCCACTCCTGGAGTTTTGGCTCCGGACTTCACTCGGCTTCGCCTCATGAAGTCACTATGCCAAACTCCAGTCGTGGAATACGGTGGCCAAGATTAAAACTCATCCAGTTTTATGATAATATGTCTAATACTATTTTTGACACCATGCTTTACATCTATCTTTATTTCATTTTAAAATGTGCACTTGTAGTGTTTCAGAATGAAGACAGATAGATCCAGAACCTCCTATGAACAATAAGGTACAGTCTGGATTAAGTTCATAATAGTAAGATTCCTGCCAGCTTTCTAAAACATTGTATTTCTTCAAATAATACAACAAATTAACGAAACATATACAACACGATCTTAATAGATGTGTATGAGAATCATGGATATAATCTTTTTAGATACACAGGTCAGTAGTAAGGGTGTTCTCCTTTTAAAGGAGAAATATATCTGAGATAAAAAAAAACAAAAAAAACTCTAGCCTTGCTGCTACGAAAAGGTTTAAATTATCCTAAGTTTTATGGCATCGTATGGAGGCCACCGAGTGACTCCTTTCCTTTGGTCAATGTTATTGACCCGAGCAATTCTGGTGACGTAATCAAGCGTCCGAGCATCCATCTGTCACGCTATTAAGCCCTGTAAGCGCCAATGGCACCGGGAAGCCATTCGTGGTACCGGAACACATACTCTCCGCTCCGAGCTGTGGTAGAACCGCCGACAACCGCTCATAAATAGACAAAAACAGCTTCGTAATGAACTCTGAGGGATGAGCACTCAGCCCTAAGTCCCTTTGAAGTCACTGGGTCCTGTTCCTCAGTCTTGTGACCCTCTATCATATTTACTGAGCCTAGATGAAAAGATTTCTTTTGGTATTGCACTGCCATAAACTAATCTACATTGTGCTTTCTTTAATGTCAATTTACTATGCAACTTCCGAGGCATCATTTATTAGGTACAAACGCTATATAAACCTTACTAAGCGGGCCTTGGGGCATCTAGTTCAAATATACTTTAGTATACAAGAAGATACGTTACCTTTAGAAGGCTGTTATCATTCAATTTATCAATCTGGTTCTTCTCTGATCAATGTTGAATGAATGACTGCTCTTTTAGTGTATGTATTAGGTGATTGATCTGCCGTGTCTGTTTTTGTTATCTCACTATGGGTCTTGCTATGAATAAAGAAGTAAATCTCATTGCTATTAAATCATCTTTACTACTGACCTTATCCAAAAGGAGAAAGCTGAAAACTGCAACTATTGTTGTGATGTTCGCTGGAATAATAATGAATATTACAAGGGTAAAAAAGAGAGACAGTGGCTGGTGGAATGTTCAGTCAGTGTCTACTAAGCTGATATCAACAGGCAATAACACCTCTCACCGCCTGAATTCTGCTTCTTGAAATGTTAACATTGTGATCTAATTTGCCTCCGTCCCAGCGTAAACAAGGGCCCGACGATCCAATTACCTCGTGCAATTGAACTATCTAAATTAAAATGCTCTACTATTGGAATTGAAGGCTGCAGAATGCCGGGCAGAGCACAGGCCGCCTCCCACTCCCTCTCGGTAAATGGCACCAGGATCGCACGAGTCGCCAGGCCGTGTTTTCGCCGCCTTGGTCTCCAACACGGGATGAACATGTTGTGGTTCAAACGTGGGTGCGTTCGGCAACGTGCTAATGTACAAGCAAGACGGCGTTCTCGAACGCACCCCGATGTCCGTGGTACTCGAGCAACGCCTGTGCGCCCTGGCCAGTGCTAACGGTTTGACTGCGGAATGTTTAATAGACGAAGACACTATGGGTCGGTCAGTGGATTGAGCACAACGGTGGATCTGAGAGTATTGCTGGTGCTCATTGGTCAGCAGGTTATGATTAGACATCACAAAGTCCCCAGTCAGCCTTCTGCAGAGCAATATTGCTGAGGTTACCTTCAGACTTCAGGCAGTCATGAGTCCTGCAATATCATAAACGTTCCAGCGACCAGCCAGCCGTTCGACACGGCGCTGTATTACAGGTAACGGACCTGAGGCCGAGCGTTGTACATGCTAAGTGGCCTGGTCTGGTGCTGAGCACGCGCCGCCTTGTACAAGTGCGTACTGAGTGCTCGAGAGCCTAAATCACACTCGAGCTGGGCCTCAGGGATGGGTAAGCGCTCTTTAGGAGAGCGCCTGGCGTTTCGTTGCTGGAGACCCCTTATAAGGGCGTGATGATGGCGTACTATTGATCCGCCTCATCAAGGCCTGATTCACAGACCACATGACTATTTTTGTCTTTCATATTGTAAGCAAGTGCCTAATAAGTTTATATAATCAACCTGGCTGCATGCATAGGGCCCTACATTAACGAAGTATAAACTAGTCGACTGTTTGATATGAAGAGATCCGCTGAAAAAATACCTATCAAGAAAAAAAATTACAATCCATTTTCTATCCAAAAATAAAACCATCTTTGTCTCCCAATCCACTATTAACACCACTATGTCATCTGAACAGATTCCCTTAATGGTTGTTATAAAATATGGAAGCAAAAGCTGCCTGCTCGCAACAGTCACACTTATGCCTGAATACATAGTTGGTGGTCACTGAATCTACTGAGAGTGCTTCATTGGTTGAAGCACATGCTAAACGAACACAAATATAAAATGAAGTAAGTAAGGAACGCCCAAAAAAGACAGTCTCAGTGTGCAAGTTTGCTAACCAAGATGTTTTGGTGTAGTTTGATTTAGGGTATCAACGATCACAACTTTTGGTGCTATTATATAGCAATTCACCAGGTGAATATAAAATCCCAATAAAGCTTCATTTAAGGCGCCATATGCAGGCCATTATATATCTTCTTCAGCTATATCACATGATGTAAATGTGGGTGAAGTGGAGTGGTAGGCTGTAAAGATATTGCATACAGTGGGTCCAGATGTCGCGCAAGACTGCAGATAGACGAGTTTGCTCGAATTAATACATGATACTTGACTGATGACACCCTTGGAAAAATATAGGTGTTTGAAGGCCAAGACTCAAGAGACAAAGATGCACCTACGGATCTTATGTGAAGTTTATGCAGGTAACCTAAGAATGACGCCCCTTATAGGTTACATTAATATATGGAATGTGGTACAGCCTCATACTCTCTCAGACCTCCAGTGCCAGTACGTTATATCGAAGAATTAATTTGATGGAGACTGTAATCAACGTCTGACATGTTTATTGTCATGCTCAGGGATACTGGATCGATAATGCCTGTCGATATTTCTAAATTGAGTCTAGGAGTCGGCCATGGCCATAATCAGGCGCTATCCGACAGCTCAGTATACATAAGCTAATACACTAACAATTATGCTGAACACAAAACAATAACACTGACTGCGAATCCCGATATTCTTCCCATGAATTGCATAAGGATTTGTAGGCACACTGGGGGTAGTCGATAACTCCACAGACAACGAGCTCCCCGGGACAGAACCGTCACGATTCAAGGCAAACATCCATCAAATACTAAAAGTAATAATCAAGAGGAATGGAAAACCATACAAAACAGACCGCGCCGCGGAACGTGGCTGGAATATATGGTTTAGGACCATCTATTCATCTCGAAACACTGGCAGTCACGTTATTAAAAACAAACAGGCACGAATATGGTACAGGTAAAAACAAGAAGCGTCGAGGGAGGGATTCCCGGCCCCCCAGTTGGCTACGCACTCTGCACGCTGCTATTAGTAATAATAACAATAATAAGACTTTTTCCATCATAGTAGGATCTGTCAGCCACGCATAATGATAATGATAATAATGATAATAATGATAATAATGATAATAATGATAATAATGATAATAATGATAATAATGATAATAATAATAATAATAATAATAATAATAATAATAATAATAATAATAATAATAATAATAATAATAATAATAATAATCATGACGACAACAACAACAGCAACGACGACGACGACAACAATAAGACTTGTACATGCTCATGCCGAACACCGCCTGCAGAGCATTATCGACAATGGCGATACTTCTAGATGTACGAAGGTAGAGGGTAGTCAGCTTATCCGGGCGGCATGGTGACGTAAGATCAAAGGGCGATCCGAGGAGATCCGAGCGATGGCCAAACCCTCCCGACCCAAGGTCCCCCGATCAAGTCGAGTGTAGACGCACGGGAACATGGCGTCGATACTTGACACAATAGTCGTACCGCCAACCGTGAAGGAAAGGGCGGTGTGCGAGCGGGAGATGGTAGATGGGAAGGGGGGAGGGGGACTCCGGAACTTCTATCCACCCCCTGCCTACTTCCACTCACCCATCTCCCCACTCCGCATACCCACTGCCTCTTCTTCTGATCGATCATATCCATCCGGAATCAATCACTGAGGCTATTAAAGCAGAACTGATCCACGCAGATCGAAAACACTCAGCCAATAATGGCTACGTGGAATAGCATGCGTTCTCATTGAGCCTTACGCTTAGTCGGCTATTTGTACTTCTAGAATCTGCCACTTCCACTGTGAATCCTCGAGTAATCTAAATTATATATCAATATGCTCCCAGGCATCGATAGAATGTACGGTATGCAATATCTTTATATTCGTGGAAGTAAAAGTCAATAATAAAATTCTTCCCAATAGAATGGATTCGACTCTGGTGCAGCAAAAACATGTCTGTACCTATCACTCGCTTGACCGAGTTACCTGTAAAATAGTATGCTTGCCAATCGAAGTGTTGATTTGATCAGTGAGATCAGTTGATATATCAACATTAACCGAAACAATGCTTCCAGGCTGTGTGAATCGTAATGCACAAGTGCCTGAGCACTTCCCATGGCGTTGTTGGCATGAAAAACTAGTGCCAGGCGAAGTGGAATAACAATACATAAGTATGAGTGCCAGAGTACGTACATATAATGTTTACAATGTGTGGTGTTATATGAGAAGACGAGTGTGAGCTCGGAGTATCAGTATTCTGTTTCGATCATATTTCAAGAAGAAATAAAATTTTCCTTAAAAAATAAACATTTCTGATATATATATATATATATATATATATATATATATATATATATATATATATATATATATATATATATATATAACCGCACCAAAATATGATAATATTTGTGAATATACTAGATGCAGCAGTTCTCTACTGCTGCTACGGTTACGTTCGTCGGTTGTACGCTACTCAAACGGTATTGATTCAGGGCTGCTGAATCACATGTTAAGAGTTCATTAGACATGAACCACTGATGGTGGGTAGCATGAACATGCTGACAAGGTTAGCGTTGTTCAATAGGAAACAAGGATTATTACCAGTCCTAGAGTAAACACTGACACAGATGCGCGAGTCGCATAGTCCTTGATAGTAAACTACCATTAAAAGTTCTATCTGATTATTTGTCGCGATGGATGTAATATTCTCTTATCGCAGTGAGACCACCGATATTGTGATGAAAAATGTACGCGAATACGAAATACCTCCTCTTGGCATAACGAAACAACGGAATGGATCCTCTAATCATCATCACTTTATAATGATGTACTGCTATTTACTATTGTACATTTTCTCTCCAGTGCTCAAATATCGCAATAAAGCGAATGCCTCCTAAGTGAAATACCTAGAGATAATCAATACATAAATTGATGTGGGCCAGGGCCACATGGTCGAAACCACATGATCAGGCACTGTGAGAAATGGTGGCAGCGGATGCCGTAATTGTGAGTCCTATTTCCGCCAGTATGTTTACCAAGGATCAACTGACCCATTGGTTATATTTGTTGAACCCAGTTTCGAATTTACTTAATCTGATACTTAAGATGTTGATGGCCCTTCCTGTCGTGTTACAATATTCACCTCAAAGGCAGTTGTCATGTCAGTCGTATTCCTTGTGAAATGCAAAAAGGTCACTCAAATATGGGACTTAGGAAATAGTATGTCTCGCCGAGTAAATATACCACAACGCATGATTGATGATACTAGAATCAAGCTATGAATGTTCGTACTGTGTATATACTTTCTTCTTTATCAGCATATATATATATATATATATATATATATATATATATATATATATATATATATATATATATATATATATATATATATATATATATATATATATATATATATATTATATAGATCATACACTTGGTGGAGCTGATCTCAGAATCGTCCATAGATGATATTGACCATATAAAATCCAACTGTACCACGGAAGTCTCAAGACAAATCATTCTAAAATGCCCATTTATAAAATTGCATTTCAGAATTAAACAATTTATTCTCGACAAAATGATGTATCTATTCAATAAAGAAAAAATATGTCGGTAATCTGTGGAAAGCCTATCAAAGGTGCTATACATGTGTATCATTTCATAATATAACATATACCAATTCGGTAAACATTGATATGCATCAACCAACCTTGGTATATATCACTTTGAACACTCAACTACCCAAAATTAATTAGTTAGCAAGGCATGGCAACACGAGAACAGTCTTAAAGATCGGCTTCTTTCATTGCCTGTCGGATGTTCAATATGAATTTGTGTTGCATGTAGCTCTAGACTGCTGCTGTACCATTTTGTAGACAGCAGTATAGTGTTAGGAAATGTAGGTGACACTGACAGCACCGCGCACACGCACTCCATCCCACCTATGCCACACCCCTCTTTCAACTGACTTTACCACAGTCTGTCCAATGGCCCGGGCTTCTTTACAATCCAATAATTTTTCAGCTCCATTGTATAATAGCTAAAATGCAGGCGTTCGTTATACTGTCGTTAGGCTAGGATGCGTATAGAGCGCGCGATTGTAAACCAAACAAGCCCGTGAATGTATTATGAAAATATTAGTCGATATGGGTAGCATTATGCTGGTTGTGCCGTACAGTCGCTGTGCAGCAGCAGCACTGGTACTCAGGGCTCAGTGCCTCAGCTGTTTTCAATGTCAAATCACAGCTGTGTTGATGACAACTGCTACGCTGAACTCAAATAACAGCAACTGAAACCAAATACCAACAATGTCAATCAAAAGCATTAGAAACTGGCAACTGTACAGGCCACACGAGTAAATAACAGCAACACCACGGACGGCAGGGCCAAGTCTCCCGGCCACGGCCGTCGGCGGGAGGTCGGCGGTTGTTGCCGGGGCCCGAACTGTCATTGCCGCAATGACAGCTCCCACTGCCAACAACCGGGCCCCTCCCCTTTGGTCACGCTCTAATGGTCAGATACCAAAACAGACATCATTACAAGAAATACATTTAACACATGCACTTAACTCTGGCCTCTTAATTTTTTCTCAAAGGATACATTCGTAGTGACCCATTCCGAGTCCCGATTGCCAATAAATTCTGAACCGGATCGTAGGCCATTGCAGTGGGCTGGTATGGGAAGCCATGTCGAACCGTCTGGAAATAATAAAACGTCACCTGAAAACTGACACACGTACATGGCGAACCGAACAGTACAATCCCATGGGTGTTCTTGGTGTATGGAGCAAGAAACAAGAGATAAACATTCATACAATTTTACCTTAGCAATCTGAAAATGATCTGATCTCAGGGTTTCTTCGATATCTATGGCGTCGCCCTTTGACGAAGAGCTCTGATTCCCTCGAAGACCTTCAAAGACTCCTCTGAAATTGAACTTCTTCATCTTGGTATTTTTCTTATCCATTTCGTTGCCTTAAACCTTGGCACCTTTGCCATAATTTTCCTCGACTTCTTCGCCCATCACAGTGGCTTAGCCAGTGCAAAAATAAATATATTCGCTGGGAGGCTCAGAGATGCCCGGATGAAGGTCCCACAATGCACTGCGAAAGTGCCACACGCGTGACTTCCGGTTGTAAATACTCCGCAAGTGGAGCCAAGTGGACCCGGTTCGCAGGAATATACCTACATTTTCCATAAATTCTCAATGATCGAATACACGACAAGAGGCAGATAATCAAGGAAGAAAAGAATTCCATAGGTAGGTAATATGGCTAAAACATTTAGTGGTGTCATTGAGAAAAATATGGAAAGAAATCAGATTTCGGAGGCAGCACGATACACAAGTCGTGACAGTGTTCACGTAGTCCTAGGTTTAACATGTCAACACTGGCGGCTGAGATGTAGAAACGTAATAATATATATACTCTAATGTATGGTTGAGTAGACTTATCGCCGTATGCCCATTGTCCTTGATAGAGCAGCTACGGCTGTATGTCCGTATTGTGGAAGTGTCTTAGTAACGGCAGTGTGTTCGTGACTGATAGTGATAGTGTGACAGTTGGCACTGTAGTATCAGAGTTGAATTCAAACTGACAACAAATGGCAAGGCACTGTCACCGTGTACATCTGGCATGCGTCTCATATCATAACTCCGTGAATACTCCAGGCACATTATAATAATTAGTTATAGACAAGTGTAAGACAGTTGATAAAGGTACGTTTTGGTGTCTTTCATTACACAGTGCGCCGTGTTTACGCGGTACCCTTCAAGTTCACGGTCGGGTAGAACCCCGCTTCAGGTTGAGACAACTCGGCAGCAGAGACGGTTGTCCAGTCTTTTCACACATGGTCAGTTGTCTCTGTCAGTTCAGAATCTGGTCAGGTGTTCTTTCCCGTAGTGACAGCTGACGGGAGCACTATAGTATTGTGACAGTGATATTGTGCCACGCCCACTGCCACAAGCCACGGTCTGTAGCCGCCGGGAGCCCAGGATAGTTTGAGCCCTGGACACCTTGAGCCTCCCTGTGGACGCCTTGAGCCCAAGTCATATCATGTACTTTGATTACCTTGATTGGAAACTGGTGGCTGCTAGCCTATCTCTCTACGGGTCACTGTACGAAAAAAAGTACAATGGGCAATTTCTCTGCCTTCATACATTCTACAGACGCTCAGTTATAGTATTTGTATTTACCCGACAGAGTTACTTTTGGTATTTCTGGACGGAGAACATTATAATATAACAGAAAATGTATATTGGTAGGGGGTTCTTGCCACATCTCCGACTTTGGAGTCATTGTAGCCTGTAAAAACACGTAAATTTAATTATTTTTTCATAGATTTATCAACAACTCATCACAGGCTAGAGACCCTGGATCTGCTGTTTTACCATTAATACTAACCGAAGTAATTAAGATAATCACATCTTCAGATCTTTTAGGTTATAATATGTACAAATCCCAGCTCTTTCGAGTGATTTACTTAATCCCTAGAGCCTTATTTAAAAAACAATATTCAATATGGCATGTTCAATATATGGATTTTTAAGGTATATAAATAAGATATTCATGTATTTCTCTAAAAGATAACCAACTGCAAATTTTACCATGGAAAGTCAAGAATAGTTGGGATAAATCCTGAAAATATTGGCTTCCTGCTATAAAAACCAATGCTGCATCACACTTTATACCTTTTTGATACGAAACGTTCCTAAATGCTTTAATAATTTCCTCCATATTGTCATTAACTGCATTTTTCCATGGTGCCAAATCAATATTCATACTCAAAGGAGAGACCTATTTATATAGAACGACCTGACCATGCTGTACATGCTACAAAACGAGACGGGGAATCGTTGCTTTTTACTGAACGAGGCCCCAGGCCGAGTTCTGTAAAAACATCAATTCCCATCGAGTTTTGTAGCATGTACAAGCATGGTAGGTCGTTATATATCTATTATATACCCAAAATTAGTCAAATCTTACCATATATTGGCATAGAAGACATGTCTATATGAAAGCCCACACATTGCTGAGGTTTCAACGTGTTCAGTATAACAGTGTACTGCACAGGGTTCAGTATACAGTTTATACTGCACAGGGAGCAGCAGTACATAATTATCAAATATACTGCATGGGTATATAATAATGAACGAAATGGACGTTAACTAACCAAACAAACAAACAAAGGAAACTTCATATTTTCTATAGTGTTAGATTAAATAATTTGCTACACAAGGAGCTTTTTTTTAAAGAATTGTTAAAAAAAATCCAAAGAATCACACAGTTCCATACCAAATGTTCCCTGAGAAGGTAAGGTATTTTTTCAAAGTTGTGCCAAAAGTGAACCATTGATAGCAAATGAGTATAACTACATTTTTTTATAAGTAAAATATATGTATTTTGTTAAATAGAATTTGTCCAATAAATAGCAAGTTAGTTTTTTTACCTTTATGAAGCTGTCATTGTACCTTTTCCAGTGCAATGACCCCTATACCTCGCCCGAGTTCCCCTTTTCACCACCACCGTGACAGCACAGTAGCTGCAGGTTCTTTTCTTTATTAACTAAAAACTTTTACAATAGTGCAATAATTTTTATTGACATTCTTGGCCTATACAAGTAAACAGTTTATCAGGTCTTGGTCTAAAACAAATCCATTTTCGGTCTTTGGTGACCATTTCAAAGACACTCTATTTTGAGGGGTGCTTTCTGATAAAGATACCTAGACTCAAATAATATAGGTGTTGCAGTTCAACGCCGCCTAACGGCCCACTGTCTAGTTACGCGGCTGCTCGGACAAACACTGCGAGTCTAGCCGTATTCATATAGAGACAAACAGCAATCACACCCAAAGTGTGAACGGTGGGTGTGATTACAGCAGTGTTGTTTTTCGACAGATTAGATTGCTGAAACAAACTAGGGTATTGTACTAATGAGTCATGGTTGTCTAAACTTTATAGTTGATAATTATCTTGCAGGGATGCAAGTTCCCCGACAATTGACGGAAATCAGAAATTTCTGCATCTTGAAATATGATCATTAACAAAGTATGAAAATCATAAAATAAAACTAAATTCCGCAGTCAGTACTTTGGCGGCAGTTAAACGCGCCAAGGGCCGTTGACACTGCCGTCATAGTTCCGTCAAGTGCCGAAATTTTGTTTGATGGCACGGGGGGGGGGGGGGGGGGGCGTCCCCCCCCCCCCCGAATACGCCCCAGTTTTTTTGTGTGTTTTTGTTTCCGACTTTTTCATCAGTCCCGACTTTCATCCCTGATCTTGGTTTTAGATAGGAAAAAGATAAGCATATAACAGCTGGGTTTGCCAATGTATTAATGTCTATGCAGTTATACTCTTAATCTGTAATCTTAACTGTCATATGTAGGTTCACACTTGGGGAAGACCAACAAATAGTTTATTAATGCTTTTTGGATGGGGAACATTTTCTAAACGTTTAGTTTTCATAACAGTTTGGGTGACATTGGCTGACAGTGTCCCTCAGAAAACTCAAGGTTTCAGAAATAGTTCTCGTCTCAGTAAACTATTTGTTGGTGTTCCCCATGTATGAACCTACATGAAATAGTTACTACTATGGCATTTTTGAAGACACGGTCCTGCATAATTCAGATAATGGTATAAAATGCATACGCACCTAGGCAGAGAAAAATGTGTTAACCACAAACGTAAAAACATGAGAACCATATGCTTTGACACGAAACGTTAACTACGTAGGCTTGACCGACATCGCTGTGTTCCATCATATCGCTACCTTGGGGAGCTACTTGACAGCTGTTTTTTATTGAACATCTCAAATGTGTTAGCAGGTCAGCTTCACCAAAGATATACAAGCTAACTAAAATCAAGGAATATATCACCATGGAGGTCGCCAAACTCATCTATACAACATCAATCAGGCCTATCTTTGAATGCTGCTCATACATATTCGGAAGAAGGACAAGAGTCTGTGTATCTTTTCTTGTCCGTGTATATATGTCTGTCTGTGTATCTATCTATCTGTGTGCATCTGTGTAAACCTGCTCCTCATACACGATATAATAACTGCACTCACTGTGAATCCATATTATAGTGTGATTTATCCATGCCCCACCTGTGGTGTGCAGTGCTCTAACTCCCCCCACACTAATGACCATTAGCAAGTTGAGTGTATCCCCTATCCCTCATTGGCGGACGGTCAGCGGTGATGTGTGTACACTAACCATACTACACACAGCCCTGCTCTCACTCTGTGTGTGTGTGTGTGGGGAGGGGGGGGGGGGGGAGCTGGCCTTATATTTTTTGATAACTTTCTCAAGGGGTAATTGCTTCATATCAGCTTTAAGGATAGTACTGCACACCGGGTTAGGGGCAAGTGGTTCACAGTGGTTCAACGGTGATGATTTCCAAGTCATAGAAGTCTAATTGAACAAATTAGACGTTAAACTACCCAAACAATCAAAGTCTCAGTGTGATGGGCAAGCATTGATTGGTGGTGGGTGTCTGGTTAGCATCATTAATTGGTGATACTGTAAGTGCTGGATTAATAGTTTGTGTTTTTATAATACTTACGATGTCAATGGGACTATTGCTTCTCTTGTTTATATGTAAATCTTCAGCAAATATGTGGGTAATTTCTTCGGCTGTTAGTTCAAGTAATTTTGGGGGCATTGTTTTTAAGAGTTCCAGATTGTTGGATAGGGTTGAGTCGACTGCTATAAAATTCTGTTTGGATACAAATGCCTGTTGAGATAATAGTCTGTGTGTAATTGTAGGGGCATTCGGGTGTAGGCCAAGGGATTTGAAATCCTCATTTTTGATTGTGTTGGTTCTTCTGGAAGGAACAGAATAAATGGGTCTACCATTATGATTCCTCTTGTTCCGTAAGTCAATTTGGGCACTGATTCAGATTGTTGGATTGGAATCTTATCTAAACCAGTAGTGTATCACTTTCCTTCCTGTGACAGAGATGGTTACTTGACAGCGTATATTAAGGCTGTTTGGCTGGTGGGTTGCCAGAAAGTGGATCCAGGCTCCCTCAATTCGTAGGCAAATATTCTTCAGTTATTAGCAGGTGGACGGTTGTTCTTTAGGTTATGGCTATAGCCTACTGTAGTACAACTGCTTGTAGAGTCACTAAGTGACCTGACCACATTTTTGCCTTTTATAGCTAACTAAGTACAGATAGGAATATAATTTCTGTTTTGGACAGAAGGTTTTATGGTGGTACAATGCCTTACAGTTTTGATATTTAGTATTTAGTTATGGATTTATAAAAAAAATAGTGAATTCAGTTTGGGAGGGACTATTGTAGTCACAGGTCCATTTTTAAGAACTCCTTTATGCACATATTTCTACCTGTAAAACTGGTTGTATCATAATATAATATGCCTCATTTGAAAAATAATAAAATAACAGTAGGTGTTAGGAAGTGGAATTTTCTAGGTAGATTCTATATTTACTGAGATATTCAAGTATTTGTTGAAAGTGGGGGGGGGGGGGGGGGGGGCATTTTGGTTGGAATGGGCATACTGAAACAGAAGTTTTCTCAATATTGATTAACAGGGAGCATTGGTGTAACATTTACCATCTCCATATGTGGCTCTGACAGTTACTTACCCTCTAGGAAGTGTCATTATTTAGGTTGAACTTGTATTTGGCATGATATTCATGTATTTCTGCCTAATTTCATAGCATGGGGGGATATCAGCCATCTTTGAATTGTAGTGCAGTCATGTTCCCCCAGAGGACACTGTGGTTCCTATCACTCTCCAAGCATATTGGCACATGCCCTATACCTAGATCCTTATGAGAACACTAAGTATCTGGTTGAAGCTCAGTCTCACTTTGAACTTGGAGCCTGTAGTATGTGAAACCAACACTAGATGGAGCCATAACTAAGTACAGAAAGATATATGATTTCTTTTTTCTGGACAAGTTTTCTGGCAATGCAATATCCTATAGTTTTATTCTTTAGTATTTTGACATGGATTTGAAAAAGACAAACTACGTTAAGAACTTCCCCAACTGCTGGGGGGCTTCCTTGATCTTATAGTAATTAATTATTGGGGGACCTTGTATTGAGTTTTAAATGTGTCCACCTGCTAATTTGGTCTTTAACCCTTTCAAGCCGGGTGATGCCTTGAGGCATTAACCAGGGCTGGCCGGGTGATGCCTCAAGGCATCAACCGGTGCTGGCCGGGTGATGCCTTGAGGCATCATTTGCAAAATATACGTTTTTTTTTTAATAAAATAGAAAATAATGGCTTAATAAATATGAAACTTTCGGAGAATGTAGATATAACATCATATTTGATTTTTCTAAGTGAAATGAAAAATAATGATAAATATCACATGTCATGTCACGTGATCCCAAAACAGAATTTTCACAATAGGCCTATGTACCCGGCCTCTAGCGGCATTCACTGGCACTAGTACCCGGCTCCACGACTGTAGCCCAGCCGCGGGTACCCGGCGCGATAGGGTTAAAGGCCAATATTTCTAATTTGAAATGCATTCTGAGATCTTGTTCAGGACAAGCCTGGTAATGTTACTGTTTCTGCGGCCTTTGCCACATAAGTTTGCCGAGACTGTTTTCTAAAAAAAAATTTTTATTATTTAACTCAGACTGTTTCATACAGTATGGAGGTTACATAGTAAGTGACAACAATTTTACAGAAATTCATCAAATACAATCAAAGAAAGAAGATACAAATTCAGCATACCATAAATAAAGTTGTTGACCCCCCCCCCCCCCCAAAAAAAATAAAAATAAAAATAAAAACCCAACAAAACAAAAGCAAACAACAACACAAAACAATAAGAGAGAATAACAAGAATTGATTCTTAGTCCTCAGTCCTTTAGAAGATAAGCAATGCCCTTCTTAAAAATTGACTGATGCTAAATATGATTTCTTCTTTGTTAGATTTCAAGAGAGTGACTAGTCTGTACATATTGGGTCTTTTGACATAATCCTTGAGATATTGTTTGTGCAGTTGTCTATTCTATCTCTACAATAAAAAAGAGAGGTGGTATTCATCACCTATCTCTCCACCATCACATGTTTTGCATATATACCTATCGTGAGTGTTCGGTGTTTGTTTTTTCATATATATTTCCCTTCACTTTTTGTAGCCTGGTATTATTTGTAGGGAAGTTGTTTCTTTGGGTAAGCCCAGATTGCAAAGTTGATGGTAACTATGGCACTGCCTTTGTCAGATGGTTTGATGATGATGTCTTGGTTGTCCCTGAGCTATTATGGCAGATTGTTCGTCTTATGGTACGTTATGAGTATGGGTTTTGTGCGGGAGGTACTCAACTTTCCTTTCGAGGTGGTTGATGTAACAGTCTTCGTCTGTGCCTGGCGGTAGTGTCCAACCTGACGAGGGGATGAGTTCTTGTAGGGTGGTCCTGGTGGGAGGTCTTCGCCGTTCTGGAACCAATGTTTCAGGCGGATGCGTCGGTGAAGAGGTACGTGTCTCAAGAGGTACGTGAGTTGATGGGCAGGATGGGTTGTGGTCGTTGTTGGAGCTAAAGGAGAGACGTTTTTCAAGGATGGATAATTGGGCTTGTGATAGTGTCATGTTTGACAGGTTCACTACTGGGTGGTTTGGATTCTATTGCGGTTCGATTATTTTTAACCTTCCTTTTTTCGGTTTTGTATTTCAGTATCGCCTTGGGATGTGAAAAAAATCAAATTAGTCACCTTTATGATGGACAGAAAGTGTGTGGTTCAATGTTGCAACTCAAACAAAAGAGAAATAGCTTTTCTATACGGGTACATGAACCTTTAGGGGCTTTGATTGTTAGCTGATTGGTTCAAAGTACTTGACTCGTAATCCTGAAGGTTTTAGGACTTTGGTGGACTCCTTCATCCCCAGTAGTGGTAGAATTACTGTTATATCAAATGCCAATGACATGTCTATGTAGTGTGGGAAGTAAAAGAACTTTCCACTCGGTAAATGTGTAGGCGTGAGATTTCTAGCTGAATAGATCTCATAGATCTGATCACCAACTCAGTGGTTTAAAACCAGCGATAAAAGCTGAATCTTGAGAAATTCTGGAAAGAATCTTTAACAGTTGATTGAACGTTAATTCAAACAAACATGAACCATTACCCTAAAAAAGGACTGGTTAGTTTCACATCATTAATACCTTAAAATGTATTCCGGAAGGGGGGGGAACGTACATATACAAAAGGGGGCATTAATGAACAGCGTATTTTGTATGTTGCTTTATATAATGGAATATGTACAATATGTATCATGAATTTTCGAATAACCTTTGTTATATGGACTTTGTAATTTATGTAATTAATAATACGGACTGAAATTAATAATCCATATATATGTTGGAGTTTCACATTATTAATGCAATTACTTATATATACATTAAAGCGTCGTTACACGTTGTCTCTGCGTTATCAGGAAATCCTGAAAGGACAGAAGCGACGCGGCTTGCTATAATTTGATAGAGATATTTCCATATAGTCCCACGGCTTTGTAATGAAGTGGGGCACCTGCGCATGGACTAATGCCATAATTTCTCTGTGGCCTCATAAAGCGTCTAGTACATTACGAGGAGGTGCCTCTTTCCTTCACTGATTCTCCTGTTTTACATAACTCTAAACTGTCATAAGCAGTAAATACAAGTATGTAGTGGTGTAGTTTTGTGATTTTTGACACTGTGAAATGACAAAAGTTTATAATTAAGAGGACTTATGTTGACCAACTTAGGTTTAAAAATGGAATGGCATCAGTGACACCAATCTATGCGATTGGTTGTGTGCGGATTAGAAGGGTTAGCTTAAGCTTTCTACATAGATTTGGAGTGGAGAAATAGACCTGTGAGTCGTCAGTAATGGCGGAGACGCTGGGAGGGAGGGTAAGGGGTCAGTATGGGAGCAATAATGTACGTGCTGCTCGCCTCGTACTCTTCACTACCCTCATAGTCCTACGTGCGGCTTATAGTTCTGCATGTTCAGACACATTTCCATATCAATCTTTTCCCACGACCCACTAGTCCACTTTACTGCCTCATGAACTTTTTGTCACATATCTCGACAGCGCTTATTTATTCAGGTTTACCCATATACGTAGGCTTTGCTTGCATACTCAGTATTTATAACTGTCCTCCATATAAGTCTTTTTCAGTACCCAGAAGGATAAAACTGTCAGGTGCTTTACCCTAAGGAATTTTTAGAAATAAGGACACTTGAACTCTATCTTATTAATAATAGAAATTGAATACGTAAGAAAAGAACAAAGTTGTGGCAACTTCCGAGAGGATGAGGGACTGTTAGACAGTCTAGTGCTTAGAAGGGTAGAAGAACTAAGCATTTTATCGCTAAACCAAAAAAAACATAAAGAAATGGGGGATGTAATAAGACCACAAGAAAGTGGGTTATAGAACTTATATTTAGGTGTTATTTATTTTTTTGGTGTCTTACGTATCAATACCCTACAGAAACATTTTTACTATGAGAGAAATCTAAATAGCTGAATGAAGAAATTAAGTCTGATAGCTTTGAATAAGTTGGTATTAAACCGAAAGTATTGCATATGTTGAGCACCGCTTATTTGCATTTTTGTATACTTTAGAGTGCCAGGATGAACTTCTGACTGTAAAAATATCTGTTCAGGCAGTCCCGGCAACCCCCTGTGGTTTATGACCGTCGGGGTTGGACTTAACTGGGTTGGGCCATTGGGACAGGGCGTAACTCGACTGAAGTCGACAGGCTCGGTGGTTGTAAGTAGGCGGGGTCCGGTCGCAGACTTTGCACAGAGGCCGTCGACTTGAGTCCAGTCCCGACAAGAAGCCCAACAACTTACGCCCAACAACTGCGCACGCCAGGGGGTAATGAAGCCCAACGATTCAAGGCGACTTAAGACAACTTTCGTCTGATGTTCACATCCACCGAAACTCCAGTACGTCCACCTTAGACCGGGTATAATCCCAGGTAAGATTCCCGTCGACTTGCGTCTGTGTTTGGTATATATAAGATGGCATGATGGAGAGGTGTTCATTCCACAATGAGCAGCCATCAACTACACATATGACCACTCTCTACCTCGTCCAAGAAAATGCCCCCAATGAAGCAGAAGCACAGAAGGGGTCCTACTACTCATAGTAGAACCACTGCTACTGCTGAAATGCAGGATTCGCCTGCTGATGTATCAGACGTTCCAGATGGTCGACCAGATACACCATTGACTGATGCTGCTTTTGAGTCCACTGCGTCCCTGCATGATTGTGAATCAGATAACCAGGAATCACAAGTTATGTAAGACTCAAATCTAGATTTTGGCCACATGTGAAACAAGTTCTCAAGTCGGTTTATAACTGTGTCTACAATCTTAAAAAAATCAGAAGTTTGATCTCCCTGCCAAATCTACTGCGCTTGTATTCGAACTATCATTGAATATGGAGGTCTCGAAATAGGGGGTGCACGAGAGCACGACCTTGTCATCTTACAACAAGCCCAAAATCGTGGCCTTAGGGTACAAGGGTATCACAAAAGTGGACAGGTGATAAATGACTAAACTCTGAGGTTTTTTTGGGTCTTTTTTGTCCCACACCAGTTTCCTCTTTACACTTTTACACTGTATGTAAAAATCATTGCGCTAGGAGGCACCCAGCATCAAATTATGTACAGAGAGTTACTTACCTGTCAATTGGAAGAACTGGACTTTGATATAAAGAAATAAAAAAAACACCTTTTCGTCACTCAGAGACAAACTTAATTTGTCCTACTGGCCAGTGAGACATTTGCCTACTAATTATATATAGAGACATGAGTAGTGTGCCTGAATAGAATCTGTTACAGATATTTTGGTCGGAAATATTCACGAGTTTGAAGAACGAGGTGAATAAATTATCATATACATAAAAATCATTAAAAAGGCCATTTTAAAATTTTGTAACTCACTTTTGCGAGATTGAAAATGGTCACCTGGTACGCAGGGACGTATGAATATTTTTTCGTTACTTGGTAACAAACGGAATCTGTACTCCTGGTCAGTAAAAGTGAGACATTCGGTCATGGGTATTCACCCTGATCAATAGTTTACTGGTGATCCGCTGTGATGACGTCAGAACGTCGTTATGGAGAGTGATAGCAGAGGTTGTAGCAGAGATTAGTATCACAAGCGCCCCGAAAGATTTGCTGGGAAAGTGAACTAGCAGGTGAAGTTACTGTTGCTAAGTAACATCATGACGTCAGAACGTCATTATGGAGAGTAAGAGCAGGGGTTGTAGCAGAGATTAAAGTAAGCGCAAGCACCACAAAAGATCTGCTGGGAGAGTGAGTGGTAGTAATAACGTCACACAGTAACTTTTGCTCCGAATTCAAGTGTACGGGCAGGTCGTTTTTTCATATATTCCAAGGTGATAATGTGCTTATTCGGTATGTATTTATTTACTACTTGTTTATTTATTCTACGTCGATTTTGGGTACGTGTGTAGTGCTGGGCGATCTTACTTTGCAAATATACACCCGAATAGGGGAAACGTCTACCATTTTGTTTTTTATTTTTTGCTCATATTGTCAGAAAGTCACGTGGTACGGTGGGTAGAGTAAGTCTAATTGAACAAAGTGGACGTTAAACTACCGAAACAAACAAACAAACAAACGGTGGGCAGTATTAGACGGAAACTATGTTCCGGTGAGCAAAAGTTCAAAGTTACTCGGTAAGGCTTGGAAAAATTACTGCCCAAGGCGTCAGCCACGGGCAGTAATTTTTTCAAGCCTTACCGAGTAACTTTGACTTTTGCTTACCGGTACTTGGTTTCCCTATTCCTATATACCTTTAAATATCAATAAAAATGCTTAATTCTTTACCTAAAACACTTCCTAAGAAAATGGCCACCTCGAATAACCACAACAGCTATTGTTTCGTCCCGCTGCTGTATTGTATCACATGATCAGAGCCGGACGAAAACGTCAGAGCAGGACAAAAACATGAGAGCAGGATGAAAACGTCAACCTCGACACATAACTTATTTTCAATGCACCCCCCAGCAGCGGTATGTAACTCTAGTTAGTTCAATAATGGGTATATAGGAATAATGATTTTTACACCACGGTGCAACCAAACGGAATCTTTTCTTCCAGTGCGTAAAGGCCTGGCTGCATCAGAGAGAGAGATTTGTCCATAAGATGTAATAAACAGCGGCCGAGGGTAATACGATCTCCCCAGTGTGGCCGGAGTGCGCGTGTGTACGATGCGACAAATCCGTCGCATCGCACATCATGAGATGTTCATGATGTGCGACGGATCTGTCGCACAGGCATGGACAGCGTCCTGTTGTAAGGATGTTTAAAAGCCTGTTGTATTCGAGCAAGGGAGTCCATACCTCTGGTACATGGTGTGTCCTGCTGTGAATGATTATAGAGGAAACCCATGAGAGTTTAGGGTCAGAGCTCGTATCCCATCGAGTGTGAATCACATAGTAATTCACAAGGTGAAGCCACATGAATTACGTAGTGATTCAAACGAGATGGGATAGAACTCTGACCCTAAATTTGAATGGGTTTCTGAATTTATCTCACCCTTCTCATTGATTAATAAGATAAAATTTGTGACATAATCCCCCATTGGATATTATTCCTAAATATCTCATGGGCGTTAGAAATAGAAGAATGAGTGGTCACGTGGTACGGAGGGTAGTATTATATATATTATTATATACCGGTGCACGAATGTCTCAGGTTTATGCCCCAGTAGTAATGATTTCATTCGTCCATACTGTGGCGTAATATATATAATACTACCCGCTGTACCACGTTACCACTCATTCTCCTATTTAGTGAGTTGTAGAATGGTATTCTTAATGATTTCTAGGTATATAATAATAAAAAGACATAGTGAGTGTGTCTGAATTCCATCTGTTCCTCGATATTTTGGTCAGAAATACTCACCTCATTCTTCGAATTCGGTGAGTATTTCTGACCAAAATATCTCTGAACAGATTCCTTTCAGACACACTAACCATGTCTTTCTATATTGCGCCACAGTGTGGAAGAATGAAATCATTACTACTAGGGCATATACATGAGACATTCGTGCACCGGTATATAATAATTACATATACTACATGATAGCACCATGTCTTAGAAGGTGTGATAGCAAAACAAGGTGTGAAAACGGAAGCTTAGGTCTATTTTCTTCTTTTTCTTTCCTTTCCTTTCCTAAATGTAATTATATGTGCATATCTTTGTGAATATAAATCATATCTAATATATTTACACTAATAATTATTATTCATGCCACTGGAGTAGCACTGCGACGGTTCTGTTGCACCAGTGTGACATACCCTGAGCCTTCCCTGCGACTGAGTGCAACAAATCCATCGCAGTTGAGGCAATAAAACAGGGTCGACCGACGTTTATGGGCCCATAAAAAACGTGCGACGAATCCGTCTCTCTGATGGAGCCGGACCTTAACAGTGAGACATTTGTGCACCGGTATATAATGATAAGATAGAACGACCTGAGCATGCTGTACATGCTACAAAACGAGATGGGGAACGCATTCCAATAAACTACTGATCTACCAAAGATATCGGTGCAAGGTTTGCAGATGTATGCTCATCTGAAAGTTGTTTTATGTTTTTATATTAGGGCTAGATTCGCAAGCGAAAGTATTTTCCTCCATTTGATATAGGCGCAGATTATCCGGCGGACTAGGAGCTTGTGCTGATGAAGCTGGCAGATTATGCGGCCTTTTTTTAGTATTGCATCAACCGGCACTACAATCGTCGTCTGGTGTTGAATTTTGATATTATCAGAGTGGCTCCACCCAAATCATTGCCCTACAAAGATTCCATCATATTATCCTACCCCTAATATAAAATCCCATAGGCTTAACCCTTTAAGGACGGCCACCCGTGGCAGAGCTGTCACCATAAAGAATAGTACTAGTGATAGTGCATATCTCTAGAGGACGAACACATTTTGGATATAGTCACAATTTGAAGTTCCATCATGTGATATCATTGGTAATCAATAATATGTCACTTATTTTAGCCTACTAATATTGATTTTGATGTTGTAGCTACATTTCCTGAAGATTTCATGTATATCGATAAATTATTTCCTTTTCAAAAACAATTTTATTGATTTAAGAGAAATAATGCCTTGAGACATCATTCGGCCTGGGCCGGTTGATGCCTCAAGGCATCATTAGGCCCGGGCTGGCTGATGCCTCAAGGCATCATTCGGCCTTAAAGGGTTAACATTGGGTTTCTGTATGCCACGCTGACTGGCATACGGAGTTTTATATGCCACTAGTGGCATACAGCATTGTTATCACGTAATATTCCAAAATCGAGGAGATAGGGTAGGATAAAATCAAAACCTGATTCGTTTTAATCTTGGCCACCGCATTCCACTCCTGAAGTTTTGGCTCTGGACTTCACTCGGTTTCGCCTCATGAAGTCACTTTGCCAAACTTCAGTCGTGGAATACGGTGGCCAAGATTAAAACTCATCCAGTTTTACGATAGTACCACTGTAGCTGTCATGAGTAACCACTCCTTCAACCGTCCTTACCCTAATTTAGTTGTCATCGAGGATAGTCATAGTTGGGAAGTAGACTAAATGATGCCGCTGGATCTAGGTCCTACATTAGACTAAGCAGTATCATTAGTAACCAGTAGGATTCCTTGGTCGACCTGGAATTTACCCGCCGTTGATAGAATGATGTTTGCCATTGACATTCTCAGTGAAACCTAATGGAAACTACACAATGTATACGACACGCACTATTCATATACAGTAAAACCCCGCTTATACTATCCCCTTAAGCGAGGTGTCCCCTTACGTGAGGTGTCCCAGAAGCGGGGTTTTACTATATACATGTGTTCCTTTTTATTAGGTAAAACCAAGCCGTGGTATCTGGGTATCCAGGTAAATGAAAATTTCCCTTATCAGGTTATTGCGTGACCAACCTAGATATATTGCTTTGGTTTTGTATAGCATCGACGATAAGAGCTGTGGTTTCTGTGGTTCATCTTTATATCGTCATGGTAATTTTCCTTATATAATCTACGCTCGCTCTTGCGAACGTACATTAACCCGACATGTGATGTCACTATGAATAATTAAGGGCGCGTCGCATTGGACGCTGCGGAAGGATCCATCTTCTGTCCTGTGTCCTGGCCTTCTTAGGTACATTAATCATGAATGTGCCCCCTTCCCTTCACACCCACCGCCAGGTGGCCAACTAAAACAAAGTCGCGTTAATTTTGTAAGGCGGCTGCCTTCGGACCATCCCTTTGTGGGAGTGACGATAGGCACAGGCGAGGAAATCAAGCGGTACCTGTGGGTTTATTCACACTTACGGGGAGCGAGCCAACGAGTATGCCTTTTGAACCAACTATGATGGTTCATTTTTGTCAGGTGCAACAGGTGTAAACAGTGGTGCTCAAAACCCCTGTGCCTCCCCTATTTCGCCCACCAAATTGGAGCTGGAACACTATAGGATACGATTAATTCGCTGTTATTTCTATAGGAATACTCTAAACAGGTATTATAAGAGTGAGTGACCCTGTGCACACATATTCCAAATGTCCGAACATGTTATGCTAACGGTCTTAACGCTGTTCCGTTATTCTTCCTTCTTTATTTTATCTGCAATCCTTTCTTCCAACCATGTATGAATGACATGGCTTGCATCACTGGCTCAGAGTGTATGTTTGGTTTACATACAAAACGAGACACTGTGTAGCTGTATCTCGGGTTAAATCCACTCATGGGTTACAGGCATAGTTTAGAGGTTATAAATGGTGCAGTCTACAATCCGTTCTGATCTATCACTTCAGCTATGAACAAGCAAATAGCGTGGGAAGCAGTGGATGAGGATTTAGTTACCCACATAGAATTGGTCCTCGACACTGTACCTCATGAGGACAAACAGCTGATGGATGAATATCTGCCTCTGAAAATTATAGAATCGATGACAATACCACAAATAGAGGAGGCTTTTCAGAAATCATTGGATGTTGATACAGCCACCAAAAAAAAACTGATGCAGTTGTTTTCCCCGGCTGTTACACTTTACTGCCCTGACTTTATTCCTCCCAAATTTGAATGGGAGTGAGGATGATAAAGAGTTAAACGGAGCTGCAACGTCAACATTAGATGGTCCACATTTAACATACCACACATGCATATATACATCGCATAATACTTTCTGTTGAAGCTGGACAAAGCGCTGACAGATGCGGCTTTCAATGGAGAAATTGACATCAAGCTACTGCACGCTGATGATGGCAATGTAAGAGCAGCAGGAGGAAATGGAAAACTGGTTAAGAAACTGCTCGTAAAGCAAGTTAAACCTGCAAAGAAGCATGGGAAAACAAGAAATAAGCAACGCATATTTTTTTAAATCTAACAGCTCCGATTTTGTCAAGGATCTATCAGCAGGGGTTCTTCAGTATTTTTCAGCATAATCTGTATTTCAGTGGAGGCTGCTTCTCCTTCCAGTACAACAATCTTATCTAGTGGTACCCAAAGAACAAAAACTGCAGGCAGAAGCATCTCAGAGAGTTTAGCCCAAACAGGCCAAGAGATAGGTCAGGTTATTAAACCTAAAGACTTTGATCTCAGCAATCTTTTAAATAACACACTATGCACTTCAATGGGGTCACATAAAACTGTCTGTAGCAGAGTGGGAAAATATCACAAATGGTCGTGGGAGAAAAAACGAAATGTCAACGGAGTAAAGTTTCCATTCATTATATGCTGTATATCACCAACATACAATGGCCATCTGGTGATGTTCTTCCACATATAGAAGAAAATCATTGAAAGAATCCTTGTCCAAAAATGAAGTTATAACAAAGATATGGCGAACTTTCTACTAAAAAGTTAGTAAGATAACATACAAGAAGTTCCCATCAATCACACTATGGGAGAGGAGCTTGCTTTTCAAGATAAAGTAAACGGAGAAAAGAAATTCTGCATGCCGTTTTGGTTAAATACATTTTTATATGCAACTGATATAGTTATCATATATTTGTAATATCTACCCATATGCGAATATCAAGACCACACCATTTCATTGTCAAATGGTTCATCGTTGGGCTTGGCGCTTGAATGATTTCCCGTGCACTTGTTAATATATCTGTACAATTGGTTTCGTTGAATGCTGCAAAGGGCCGCGGATGGGATTAGTTTGGGTTTTTTTAATTCCGATTTGACCCGGTTGTCTATAAAACGTGTCAGTTGATAAAAATAAAACTACGATGAGATGTGTTGTTAGCTTCCAAACTTCCACTCATTCATTGGATTTACGGAGTGCAGCTTGTTTATAAGGTTGTCTTTTTTATTATTATTATTAATGGATGTAATTCACCTTACAGACGGTGAACAGTGCGCTAGTCACCTCTATGAGCAACTATTCTCGATACCTATTTACACAGGGTACCTATTGAACTGGGCGCCAAGAATAGGAGTGCTATAACATCGCCCGATTCTAATCTAATAAGTGATTAAGCAATGGCAATGCCAGTTGTTGATTAATACCACTAGAAGAAATTAGGAAAATGAAGTACGAAATGTAGATGTCAATGAATTAAGTAAACACAACTATATTATTTTAAAGTGATGTGTTTAGCGCTGGTTAGTACTGAAATCACAATATTGGTATTTTTTTATTTTGTGTACAGATAAAGATGGCTGCGAGGGGCGGCTTCGGCCGACTGCAGGTTGCGCTATCTTCCATGAAGCCTATGTCCACTCTCGCTGCTTACCACTCTGTACGGCGAACCCCCATCGTGAGGTAAGATGCCCTCATAAAACAGACATACTATGAGATTACATGTGTTTGATTATTTTTTTTCTCCTTGTTTTATATTTTATTTGATAAAATAACGGGAGCCGACAATCTTTTGTCAGTTTTTAATGCGGTAGCTCGCGATGATAACTTCGCCACGTCCTTCAAATCTGTTTACATGTATTTGGATAATTTGACACCTCTGCAGACTAAGAAAGAAACTGATGAGTGTCTAGTCTGTGTCCTCATTCGCCATCGAGTTGGGAGTGTGCAGTAATATGAACAAGGCGATAGCCGAGTGAATATTCTGAAGTACTCCAAACGAGATGGCGAATGGGGACTCTGACCAAGCACGACAATGTTTCTGATTTTATCTTAGCCTGGAAATATCCATCTGTATATCACCCATAGAGAATGAGTTACCGTACTCGCAAGCCTGTTGAGAATGAGTTCCTAATGTTAAGTCTATGGACCTTTATTCCAGGCTAAGATAATGTTCACACCAAAGCTACTAGTGGTCACCTCCTGATAGGTAATTTAGCACCTCTGTGCCAGACACGCCCAGAGTTTTAAACATCTTATGCTGCATTGTCAGGTAACAAAGAAAGGCAGTGAGAAATTCCCGAAAAATGGGGTCTGCTGGGGTAGACAGCATTTACCAATCTGTTCACCCTCTTGGTTGCCTCGCCTCCTCGTGGTGCAGACCGGATATGCTTGACGGGGGTGGGAAGTTAGCGCAGTGGTAAAGAGCACTGGACTTGTAATACCATGGTTGTCAGACTTTGTTGGTTCGGGTCCCACTGCAGCCACTTTTCTCCTTCATCCCCAGCAGTGGTAGATTTACTGCTATATCAAAGGCCAATCCTTCTTATACCATGTCTATGTGGTGTGGGAAGTAAAAGAACTCTCTCCTCGGTAAATGTGTAGGGGTGAGGTTTCTACCTAATTCATTTCCTAGATTCAATCACCACCCTTGTGGTGTAAAAGAACCTTGAGAAAGTCTGGTGAGAACCTGCAATGGTTAACTGGACATTAAATCAAACCAACAAACCAAATCCTTAAAAAAATGCAACAGCAATGCGCAGTGTTATTATGTCAGGTTGCCGAAATAACTGGCCTCCTGAAAAGTTATTTGGCAAATGCCAGAGATACCAATTCAGCAATGTTCCACTTTTCAGTTGTTTTATGATTTTCTGATTCATCAACATATCAGAGGTAAAGAGCGGAGCGACACATAGTGATCCCCTCAAGAATTTGCTTTATTATTTCCCTCCGAGCATGGGCCACATACTCATATGCACTGTATAAGTTAGGGAGAGGTCATGTAGACTTTCAGTGTGCTGAAAAAAGATATCCCTTCACTCTCTACGTGCCAATGTGCCAGTTATGTACGAATGCAGAAGGGAGCAGGGGCGCAGTATCTTAGTCTTAGAGGTATGCCCAGATTAACATAGTGATTGACATAGTTGGATCCCACAAAGGGTTGTAGAAATAAAAAGATTGTCTTGGTGACAAGCGGGTTACAGAAAATGACCCATAGACTGAATTAAGCGCAAACCTTTTAATTCTTATTTCTTTTTAATTCCACGCTCATTCATCAATAATGAACTTATATTTTGTTCTAGTATTAGATCTGCTTGAACATTGCTGTCAAAGGATGCCTTTTCAGCGTCAACGACACTAATGCCTTAGATGACGGTCCGGGAATCTCTTCCCCATCGCATTCACGGAACAACTGGCCAGCATTCTTAGAATTGGTAAAAGAATTCTAGAAATTTGTTGAAAATAGGACACCGAAGCCTACGGCCCGCCCTCAGTGATGACACTGCTGTTTTCCTCAAAGGTCTATAGATGTTATGGAAAATATCACGACTGTGAATTGACTTTACAGTCCGTGACTGTATTTCGTGACACTAATTCATGAGCACTGACATCTACCGTCTATGATGTCGTTAATAACGTGCCTTTTCTTTCGATGTCTAAAGCAGCTGTATGCATATATTTCATAAACGTGGTTAGTGTTGCAAGTGGAGCTCAATTGTTTTATAAATACAATATTTTCAGCTATTTTCTATGCTTTTCCATGTTACTCAATGAAAGTGAGTGAAATGTAAAGAAATAACAATAACGATAACCTACTGTATTGACCAGTCACTTACCTCGCCTTTAGATAGCTCTCAGAATGGAGACTTATTGAAAGGAAATGTGTGAGGGTTGAGATCCCTCTTACCATTCTTTGATATTGAGTTTATTATAATGGCAGTGGACATATCAGAATTCGTAGGTGTTAGGTTAAGGGCATTTCCGAACTGTCGAGGGTACTGGTTTCCTGTTTGTACTCATCTATCCAGTAGCTTTACACAAGTATCACTCGACATACAAAAATTGAAGTAGTAATGGTGAAGGTTTGCATCATAATTTTTGTTAAAGGCATATCCTACAATACACAGTGGCGCCACTTGGTGATTTTTACATACTGACAATTGTCAATTCGATCCTTTGATATATTCTAATACTAAATGAGTGAATTATAAAATATTATCAAGTTTGACCTAACCCAATACATCAATAAAGCCAATTTGCATTTGATTGATTTATATAGGAAATGTACGGAAAAATATAGTTTTCTTCAATTCTTTCAAAAACAAGGACGGTGACTTATGTTTTTTTTAATTTAAATGTGTAGTACTCCACATTTGCTATATTCTGTGAAAGTTTGAAGAAAATGACATGGGGTTTTACTATGTGAATTACTTATATGAATTCCTATTTGTTCTATTATAAATATTATCATCACTTTAGTCTCTAAATCAAAAACTTTTTATGAATACGCGGCTAGAGCCGCCAAAATTTAAAATGTGTTTAATGGGAATCGTCGGAAATTGTCATAATTTAAGGTGATTTTTTTATTTATTTATTTTTTAAGGATGTGTGCATTTATCATATTCATATATTTGTGATTATTTATTTGTTCATCCGTGTCCTTCTAACCTAGAGTCACATCTATCTTTAACACTCGACACACCCCTAAAGACCAGTCGAAACTAACCTTTTACTTCTTTCGGTCGAAGAGTGTTGTCACTCACATGATTATTGAATAAGTCAATACAAGTTTACGACCATAGCGCCTTGTGGTATTAAATTATACATGCCAGACCTCTTTTGGTGGAGACATTCGCGGATCACAGAATCAGAAGCAGAAGATATGTTCAATGTCAAAATAGAATATGCTTTCTATTTCGATATCGGTGAAATAGTCTCATTAATGTTTATTCTTTATGGGTCCGTGACACGATTACGGTTAGCAGTAATTACATTTGTATCTACGGGTCGTCAAAAATGCAAGGAGGGGATAAACACAAGGCTGGCATAAATTCTAGGCAACACCAATAAATAGACCCAAGAGAATTAAGGAAGGCATGTCGTTAAGGGTGGGTAATGGGACTATGACTTGCGCCTTTCGTTAATGATGTTTAAACCAGTAGTTACTGTCTATCAGATATCTACTTACCATGGTGTATTATGGTCAGTGCTGACGGAATGGCTATTCGGTTTCAGATATGTGGTTGGTGCTGTGGCAGCAGGGTCACTGGCTCTCTACACTGTTTCAAAAACTAAGGTATGGTAACCAAGTTGTCTATATTCAGGTTATAAGTGTTCATTCAGCAGTCCGCATGGATGTACCAAACCGTTTTCCATTTTTCAGTCTTCATTCCAAGTTTAGAGATTTATCTAAATCTTATTTTAGTGTTGATTCAATGAATGCCTAATGTTTTTTTACCTTAATTTGTTTACTTCAAAGCAGAGCGTAATCCTTGTATAATTTTAAATTGCATAATTACCACGTGTTACTAAGGAAAGTTAGCTTTATATAACACCTGCATAAAAGCTGATTTTTATTTCACTGCAGAGATGTTTATATCCCCATAATCATACTCTCAATTTATAGATTTTAAAACCACTTCCCAATATCTCAATTAGAACAACAGTCATTACCTTTGCATTATTATCTCAAGAGAATTACTATAGGGAGATTTCAGGAAGCCTTGGATACCTGGCAGGTTGGCGATATTGTGTCCTTTGGTTTGATAATGGTGAAGCTGGTGCCGAAGTACTTAGATAAACTTGATCTCACACCTACAAAATATTGATATAAAAATGGAACATATGAAGTATTGCCCACTATTTTCTCAACAAATGTGTCGTAGCCAGCATCAATATTGATATTTGACATGAGATATTTTATTGGACACTTTATTGAAATACGGTAGAACCTCGTATAAGGGGGACACCCTCTGTTCCAAACAAATTCTCCGCGTACGTGGAGTGCTCCCATAAGGGCTGGTTCCACCAATACGATGGATTTGACGTGGTATATCTTGGTATATCTTGTTAAATCTTAAGAGTGTTGCAATATGTCATATGTCCGTTGTCGCGATAGCCTAGCGCGCGATGTCGTGATTCTATATTGGTGCTCCACCACCTCAAGACACATCGCGGCAAATATGCATGCGATTGTTCAAGACCTAGCAAGACAACCAAATTGTGAATAATCTCGCTATATCTTGTGTGTTGATGGAATCATATCTGATAAAGTGTCTATACAGAGTGACCCCTTACATGGGGTTCAGAAGCATTCTGTACCGAAATTACTGTCCGTTTACGCGGAAGTCCCTGTGCATGGGGTTAAAATAAATGTTCAAAGGAGAGAACAATTTCCAGTCCAAGCCTATTGGCCGATAACGTGGGTACCCTTACGCAGGAACCAACGAGTATATATAAAAAAAAAATTTCTTGAATATATGCATTAAAAAATGACATTATTTTCATGAGTAATTCATGAGTTGCTGAGTTGATTTAACTCCGCTTGGTGTCAATTATTTTCAGTGTCGTGTAGTACAGGCGGCGTCCGCTGGGGGAGCCTGTCGGTTCATGGCTGATCCAGTTACTCCCATAGAGCAGCTAGAAAAGGTAAGTTCAAACCCGATGACAGCATTATTGATTGAATCATATAGCATAACGGATCGTTAGCATTACAGTCTCCGTTTAAGCATGACCACTAGAGTATCGGCATGGTTCATCTTTAAAAAAGGTGGATACTAATCAGTGAGAAAAATGCAACATCAGCAGTGCATACACTTGGTAAGGCCTCAGTTAGAAATGAGTTCTAAGTTGTTTATAAATGTAGTTCCAAATAGTTCCAAATACCACAGTTTATCTAAAAATGTGAAGATTTTCTTTTATCTTTGTGGTATTAGTTAAACCGATGCCTTTCTAATATCAGAGGGCCTTTCGTGTAATTGTATATTTCATCACAGGTTTTAGCAATTGATTTATTTTGTTATAATAACAGGTTTTTTAAAATATTCAGTTCCATTGTGCCGGACAATGTCTACAACACAGTTTTCTTCTTCCCAGCACCAATCTCCATAAAATTTTCTGTGATAATTTTTTATAAAGGTGATGTACTATTCATCACTAATTTGTGTACCTCTTCCAAACACGAACTGATCAGGTGAAACTGGACCATCTGCAGACCGGTCACACCAAACTGACACATGGGTACCTCCTAAGAGGTGAAGTAGCACCTGTGTGCCACACATCCAACACTTCGCTGAGTGTAAAACATCTCATGCTACATTGTCAGGCCACAAAAAAGAGCAGGAAGAAATTCCTAAAGAATGTAACAGCATTGCACAGTGTTTTCCATAACACTGGCAAGAGAGAAATTCTTGACTTCCTCAAGGAATGTAAGATGTTGGATAAGATATAATCTAGAGGAGTAAGAAGCCTGGATCAACCAGGCAGCATACCCTGTCTTTGCAACATGATATGCAATTTTTAGTAAAGTAAACCAAAGTATGTCCCATTGAAGAAATTGGACGTTAAACTATTCAAACAAACAAACCTCTTCCAAACCAAGAATAAAATACTATTATTATGAATCATTTATTGAACGCTTGTATGAAAAAAGTTTATGTTGATGGGTGGTTGTTGGTCATTTCCCCTAGTCTGTTATTACAAACGCCAGCATCGTTCTCCAAGGCATTTTCGTTGGTGTGCTCGTTCTTTGTTATAACTTAAATTGTTTTTCAAACGAAATTCTAAAAAATGCTTTTGATCCTGGATTTCGAACAGGCCAAGTGCAAATATCCATAACCAAACACTGCATACAGATTCAGTGACACTAATTGACTCCAAGGAGAGAAACCTCTATCCAGATATTCTGAGCACATGGTCTTTGTGTAGGCACTTGGGTCGCAGACGGGGACCCGCATCCTATTTTGAATGGAATTTCAAAGCTTTTTGTCTTGCCAGAATGCATTCTTTGGAGAAGCCGGTCAGTAGTAACGTCAACCAAGATCAATGTTTGCTATCACCCCCGTCGCAGAGTATTTATACTCGGAACAGAGAAGCCCACAACCCATAGGGGTATGACCGCGAATTTCCTCCTCCATCAGGGCTCTCTTCCTAAAGCAGTACGCAAAAAGAGAAGGACACAGCTTCTACTCCCTCATGCATATGAAACGAGGGCATTCTGAATTCATGGTTTAGTCCCGGCCAACAGAAGGCACACACAATGTCTTCATGTAATCCACTGGGTCTAATTGAACTTGCGTGTGGTGAAGGACCAGCCTTCGAAGCTCTGTTCAGCCGGCGAGTTGTACATACTCACAGCCAGATAAACAAGAACCATTTTTCATTTGTATCTTTTTTCATTTATGTACGATTGTGAAGTTGATACTGTTAGAATACGTGTGACGTGAATTCGATTGTCGAGAACCGCTCTCTATCTATGCAAACTCTGGGAGATAGCACTAGAGAACAAAATGCTGGAGATTATATCTTACTTGCAAACAAGCACGATGCATTCGATCTGCGTTTTAGATATGGCGTAGTACCGAGTAGAAATCCCAGTTAATGGGCGCCCCATTTGCCCCGTATCGGAATCCCCTATTTCGTATCTAATTTACGCCATGAAGTCGACCGCCCTGCAACACGGTCCACTCAAGTCTAGAATGGTGGTCGGTCCGCTAAGCGAGGTTATACATGTATATGTACTTTATCCACCGACCTGGTCTGTGATACTTGCACTTTGTTTCTGCTGCTTCTTCTGTTTCTGGCATTCTTCGGCTGCTGCCGCTTTTAGATGCTTCTACCCGTCTTGTTGATGGGTTTAATTTTTCCCTGATTGCTCCATACTACAGCTGATAGCAGTTACCATGCCTAAGATCATCTTAGGGCATTGTCGATAGTTGCTGTAGATTGTGGTGTATGTTTCTCAATACTTCCATTATGGTCAATTCCCCACGATAGTCTGAACAGGTTTAGTGTTAATTATGTTTTTCTCTTTTACTCTTTGTCTGTGCTGCTGCTTCTTGGGTAGCCTATCAGTAGTGTTGGTCATTGCTCATAACTGTATAAATACAGATTCAGTAGGATAGATTTTGGTCAGTTTACTACAACGTGTAATGGTCCAATGTGTAATTATAAATATAACTAAACCAAATTGAGCATAGTCGATGACCTTTCACAGGAATTTAGTGATACGACAATTTTTAAAAGAGTCGAGGGTGGAAAACTTTAAAAGCAACACCATCTTGGAGCACAGCTCTCTAGAATGGTATTATGACGGGTAGTGATTTTACCATGAATGCTACCATACCATGGTGTAGAAGATCTGGAGTAGTGTTGGGAAGGACACTACGCTGCAGCTACTTGTAGTGCATTGACGCTGGTAATGGCACTTTGTCTGGCTGTCTGAGCGTACCTGGTTTTCATTAATGCCTCTGCGTGCCAAGCCCAGCTGCCTTATCACGAGCAATTAGGCCCCTAAATGAAGAAAAATGTCAAAGCTTTCTGCACGACCCAAGCTTCAGCAGCACCAGTGCTGTGAGATATAACACGAACTGGCGAAAGAAAAAAACAAATATTTTCGTGGCTTATGGTATTTCGTCCTGGTTATATTTGATTGTTGTAATATGAAAATAACTACCATGGTTAGGAAATTATGTGAGGTCGTGTTATTCCGATGTTGTTTTTTGTGAATTCTTCCCACACCTGTTTTTGTATTTGTGCGGTATAGAAGATACTTATATGAAAACAAATTAACGTGATGAATGATATATATCTTTATATATGTAGTAGAAGTAAAGACATAAAAATTGTAGTATGATAGTAATATGATGATACTATAGTCAAGCATTGAAATTATCTAATAGTATATATACCTCTTTTTTTAATCTTTTATAAGCAACTTTTATATCAGTACATGATAAATCCAAGTATCCAGACTTGCATCTTGGTTATACAGTAAGTTCCATTTAGTCTGGAGTAATGTGATAAAGCAGTTGTGATACAAGAACAATTTATGAATTTATTACCCACCCAATACGGAGTCTCTATACTAAACTAATGGACTCTACAGATCGCTATTGAGTAGATTCCGGCTTTCCGGAATCTACTCAGTAGAATATGGCTTTTTCTTACGAGCACTATAAGAACTATTTCAATAGGGAAGATATTGTAATGAAGACGATGATGAGAGTGGACTGCAATACTCATAGGGGCATGGAGAATGAGTTCCCGATGTTTGGCCTATGGGACAAAAATACCAGGGGTGAGATAAAATGAATGCCATGTAAACAGTCATATGAAATTGAGTGACGTTTTGATTTTATCCTACCCTTATATATGTTTTTAACTTCATATGTCACATGTGGCATATATTATTTTATTGCTTATCCATGGCTTACAGTCACCCAATGGTCCTGTTTTATAGTTGTGACAATCTTTGGTAATATCTCAGTCAATATCCAACATAGAGAAATCAAACAAAATATGGCTTGTAGCTGAGGAGCAGGGGGAGAGGGTAGGCGGGTTTCTTTTCATCAATTCATTATGCAATGATTGTTTTATTTGGTGTTTTCCGAGCCTTACCGAGTAACTTTGACTTTTGATTACCGGTACTTGATTTCCCTATTCCTATATACCTTTAAATATTGATAAAAATGATTATTTCTTTTCCTGCAATAGCCCCAGAAAAATGGCCACCCTTAACGAGTAACTGCAATAGCTAAGCTTTCGTCCCGCTGCTCTTTATGTCACATGGTCAGGCCGGGATGAAAACGTCAGCCCGGGACGAAAACGTCAGCCTGGGACGAAAACATCAGCCTCGCTACATAACATATAATTACTGCACCCCCAGCAGCAGTAACTATAGAGATTTCGGAAATTGGTATATAGGTATACGCAATACAACGCGGAGAATACGACCATGCAGATCCAAATCATGGTAATATTGTGTATAGCACCCATCTCAAGCACCCATTGTGATCTAGAGGCAAGTACATTGGCAGTATTTCATCAATGAAGTTGCACTTTTTTAAAAATCTTTGGTGGACTTTAAACGTCCTTATCCTGATGAGAATTAAAAGACAGAAATAGGGCGAGAGGATGAAATGGAAATTATGGCATTATTATGTCCTGTCTGCAACTGTTCACTATGCTAATACCCAGGGATAGTCATATGAACGAGTACAGAGAAAGTATTATCCTGCATATATGTCTCTCTACACACAAGAAATTTCGAAATTCTACACTCCAAGCATACATATATTAAAGTCCACCATAATTGCATGGAAATGTAAAATTTGATAGAGATTCATGAGATGGCAAAGGTTATCATGTAAGTATGCGTCACCTATACCTAGTAGCCTGAAATTATCATCCAAATTCAAGGAAAATCTAGCGACTAACTCTCAATGCTAGACCAGAAGGCCACCACTCTAGGACATTTTAAGAAAAAATGCTTCAGTGTATCCTTTTCCTCACAATATGAGCAGATCGGGGAGTTACCAATAGACCTTTTGAATAGATATTTTATTTGTAGTCACAATTCGATGCACTATCCTGAATTGTAAGGATTGGGATTTTGTACGTCTTGTTGGTCTAAAAGGCATGTTTAACAGTCTTTTCCATATTTGCGCTGGTATTCAGCACTCGCCGAAAACTAGCTTGTATGTGGTAATTGAAAACGAGGCGTGATACCTGATGTGGTTTCACAGTGCAGGCGTTGCCGACGTGTAAAGGTTTAAATTCACAGATACAGCCCGTATTTTTCAGTTTGCTTTTGTATCACACCTCCTGAGGCATAATACCTGAGCAGAGAGTCTTGACTTCTGGGACAAGGTGTGAAAACACTGTACTGGGCCAAATTATAGCTGCTAGAACAATTTTTTTTATTATTTCAATCTATATACTGCCTCCAAACAGATTATGAGGCTGGTTTGATAATGGAGACTATTACAAATACTATTAGTACAATCTCCGATTCACAATGAACTGATACTTGGTATATGAATTATATTTTTTAAGAGATGTAATAATCCCGTTTCCAGTTTTACACCAGTGGCTTATACCTAATATTACTTAGAACTGAATGTATTTAAATTCAGTAGCTTGTGACAGTGGGAGTGGCGCCGACATCACGCAACATAGTAACGGGTACGTCCGGCTCCACGAAGGTACACTGCGCCGCTCGGGTTTATCGCTTTGCAGTCTTATTTTTCAAAAGTTACTTGAGCGGTGCAGTGTACTCAGGTACGCCACGCAGGGTTAAGCCACTTTTCATGCCATTGAAACCAACGTTAAACCCACTGTACATCTCTGGCAATATCTCAGTAAATATCTAACACATATCAAACAAAATAGCTGAAGAGCAGAGGAAGAGGGCAGATCGGTTTCTTTTTATCAATCTGTTATGCCAAGATTGTTTTACTTGGTGTTTTCTCCAGCAAAGTGCTGAAATTGCAGATGACAGACTATTCTCCGATCCGGATGGACACTTTCGGTTCAAAATACCCTCCAAAATATGTAAATTCGCCTGACAACGGATCGATCCGCCATCTTGCCTGGTGAATACAAAGCGCTGTCAAAGTCTAAAATGACGAAAAACTATATTAATCAACCTCCTCATGTGCATCCTATACATGTAATAATTGAAATAGGATTATTTACATTATTCAGATATAATTTAAATGTGCCAACTCGAAGAAAATCGCTTGTTTCGACGATTTGTTGACATCACGTTTATAGCTTTAACTGGGGCTACCAGATAATCATTTGATCTGAAATTACCAGGAAAGTCTGATTTTGTCTGGGAAATTTCTTCAGAGTTACTTAAAACATCCTCACACATTAAAATATATCATAAATGGACGTCCGAACGGTCCATAGGTTTAGCATGGCAGAGGTGATTCTCGAAAATGGCCGCCAAGGGAGTTCGGAGCGCCACCTACTTCCTGGCCGGATCGGAGAATACAAATGTCAAAATAAAAACTTGCTCAAAAGTACATATATTTGCAGATTCAAACATACATACTTGCATCCCCCAAAGTTTATTGATATATCTTGTGAGAAACACATCAAACTACCAAACATCGATTTATGTTACGCCGGTCAAGCGATAATAGCAGAAAGCTAGGGTGCCCGAAAATGACGAAACCCTTTGCCAGCTGTAGCCTCGTTTTGGTTTGAACGTTCCGCTCCTGAGAATATCTACTAAGCAAAGTCTTCATCCTGTTCCGTTGAATGCAACCATTATCGCCCATTTGTTGCCCCATATCTAGGTGATTGTATCTCAGCTTAGAATAGGCCTAAAGACAAAGCAACATCTGACAATTAGCTGATTATATGAGCAATGTAAATCTGCAAAGTATTTAATAGTGAGAAGGAGGGATGTGTAGAACAGGAAAGATCAGCAGTGTCAATCGCGGCTGATTGGGGAACAGTAACATGACACCTCTGTCAGTCTTAAGCCCAAAGGCTAACTTACCACATCTGAAACTGTGGTGTTTTTTCATTATAGCAGCTCTTCATCATCATATACAGTATGGTAGGATGTTGATATATATGTGTGGTGTGACGCGGCGTACCGTTACGCTACCACGAATGCCTACCCGTGTCCGAGCTCTCTACCTTGTTGACTCTGTCACAGATTTCCTCCGTTCTGATTGGCTGTTGCTCGCCAAACAAAATCTTGTACCTTAGTAACGTGTGCGGTCTGTTTGGGACCAGCGAAACTCCGCTGTGTCCTCTAAGTTTACAGGCTTTTCTATGTCGGCTTCGCTGGTAGCCGGCCTCTTCCCGCGGTGTCTCCGCTGGGTGCCCTGCAAACGCACTGTGAGACTATGTTTCACTGGCTTGTACCTAGAGTGGCACTGAAGCTGGTGCTTGGTTGGTGCCTACCATTTCTAATGGTATGCTACCGTGACAGACCGAAATACTCGCGTGGTGTTGACATGGACATCTGCCCTTGTTCTACAGCCGTATTCTGTTGTAAACAGTATCGCGATGTGGAGGATTAAGATGGATTCGTGGTTTCAACTCTTACTGAGCATCATCAGGCGCGGTATCGACTACGTCTCCCGTGGAGATTGTGAAGAGAATGTGCATTACTTTGCAGCGGATGGAGTCGGTGAATCAGGTAGGTTTCGGATAGGGTAGATCGAGTAATATGAGCAGCTATGTTGACAATCTCTTCCCGTTCGATGTGTCGAGCGTTGCGGAACAAATTTTTTCCGCAACGCTCGACACATCGAACGGGAAGAGATTGTCAACAAGGATGTTGATATATAGTCAGCCTCTTTTTGTTTGGGGAGAGGAGAGGGGGTTCGGGCCCTAGGCTACCCCAC
The DNA here is from genome assembly GCA_950022655.1 of Alentia gelatinosa. Lineage (NCBI taxonomy): Eukaryota > Metazoa > Annelida > Polychaeta > Phyllodocida > Polynoidae > Alentia > Alentia gelatinosa. The sequence continues at coordinate 27,742,229 of OX465580.1, read as the reverse complement.
CCCCACCCCCAAGTATTTCCCAGGGTTAGATTCCACTTTTTTCTGACCCCCAGCTGGCATCCCTGTTTGTTACATAAAAAAAAATCTATCCCAGCCTGCAATGAAGGTATAATATTAATTGTCATAAGACTCGCAAGAAGATAGGATGTTTATTATTTCGGTTTGACCTGTAGGTCAAGACCGAAATATATTAGGGGAGAGAGGGAATGGTTTTTGCAGCTTACATTATAATACATTACAGTAATATATTCAGGAATCCTGAATAATTATAGCCTCGATACCCTCGATACCCCGTGATAAACTGGTCAGATGTGATCCGCACCAGGCGACAGTAGTGTATTTTTATATATTGCGATGGCACCCGTTGCGGTTCAATGAATACCTACTAGTGGGTGAGGCTCGCTCTGGTCAGATGTGGTCCGCACACGGCGACAGTAGTGTATTTTTATATATTGCAACAGGCTTCCACCCACCTCCCTCCCTTCCTCCCTAGACAACGGGTGCGGACGCCGATACCAGGGACCTGTTTAATAATCTAGGATCGTACATGAAGACCCTTTTCTGTACCTCGTACAATAGTTACTGTTTGACAATTTCTAAATCTGTTTGCTAAGATAATCTTAGCCGTCTATAAGGTTGTCCATAAGTGTTAAATACAGTTGACGCACATCGTCCCTGGGTCTCTATGGCATACAGAAAAGAGTCTACATGTGCGATCCTAGATTATTAAACGGGCCCCAGACGCGTTGGATGGAATCAGGTCAAATAGGTCACCAGCATACCCGTTACGGCTCAATGAATACCTACTAGCCACACTGCACCGCTAGAGCAACCTTCGGAAACCGGAGCGGCGCAGTATGCCTACTAGCGGGTGGGGCTCGCTCTGGTCAGATGTGGTCCGCACCCGGTGACAGTAGTGTATTTTTATATATTGCGCAGGCACCCGTTCCAGTTCAATGAATACCTACTAGCGGGGGGGGGGGGGGGGGGGGCCTCGCTCTGGTCAGATGTGGTCCGCACCCGGCGACAGTAGTGTATTTTTATATATTGCAACAGGCATGTATACAATACTTGTAAAAACCGAAATCATGGCAGGTCGCCGTGATAGATTTTTCATTAAATCACTAGGGAAACAGGAATGGAACATGTTTTAGTGTTTTTTAACTAAACAATTCCGATGGTCAATCTATGACAGGAAATCTCATCCGTAACACCAAAGAACAGATAGGCGAAAGTCTCAGCTTTCTAACATTGTATTGTTAAAAGAAATCGGCTAATTATTTATGATGTGAGAGCGATCTTTCAAGTCTTAAAACAATATTTTTTGTCATTACTTAAAGGTTGATTGGAGAGTGCTCGCCTCGTTTTCGATTGACCTATTTAGGCGGCTATTACAAGATGGTGCTAGTGTGCAAGTCCTGAATTATATTGATTGCTTCATTTATACCGTCATTTAGGAAGAGACTTAGGGGGTCACAACAGTCTTTGTGCTCCATCGATGTTTGCCAGGGGATGGCACACTGTACTTTGTTGAAAGAAGTAGCAATGCAGTTTACCCCTAATATAGTTTGGATATTACTATACACCGGTGCACGAATGTCCTTCTTTTACGCACTAGCAGAAAAAATTCTGTTCCTCCGCACTGTGGCGTAATAAGTACATATTACTACCCTCCGTACTACGTGACTTGTTGACAATAGGAGCAAAAAAATAAACAAACGAAATGGCGGACGTTTCCCCTATTCGGAAGTATATTTGCATAGTAAGATCGCCCAGCACTACACATGCACCCGAAATTGACGTATAACAGTGTTCTGACGTCATCGCGGAGGCGCCACTAAGCAGATCACCCGTGAACTATCAATCGAGTTGAATGTTCGGAGATTCATATGTGCCTTACTATATAGTGAGATACTGAGGCAGTGAGTTGTAAGATGCCGTTTTTAATGATTTCTGGGTATATAGTCATAAAGAGACATAGTGAATGTACCTGAATTACATCTGTTCCTCGATATTTCTTTAGACAGATTCCAATCAGGTACACTAACCATGTCTCTCTATATCACCAGCAGATCTCGACCTATTTCCATCACACAAATTGTTGACCTGTACAATACTAGCATCATTCCCTTCAGGAATTTTTATATTCTTTTCATTATGCTGTATAAAACGGTTTTCCCAGATACCTTCATTGCGTTGTTCAATTTAAATTTCTTCATAAGAAATCGTAGCTAGAACCTTTCAGCAGATATCCCTCTCGGAAAAAGGTACTCCAAGGTCAGCAGTCATCTGAAATAAGTTTCTTAATCCAGTTGATTCTTTTAGTTAAGTACATAGTCTGAAAGTCTAGAGCCTTGAGACTCCATTCTGAAGGTCTTGAATCATCACTGTGTGCAACTTTATTAATTTGCTCTTCCAGATGAAGTTATTTGCTGAAGCGTTAACTTCTGTGAACACTCTGTCTGGTATATGTATTTAAAACACTTGTGGAATATACGAGTATAGGAATTATCACCTTGGGTATTAGTGTTGATTAACTACCCTTGTCCGTGACTTACTATAATTATCACCAGTCTTGACCTCCTTCATATGAGCTGGTATGAACTTAGACAGAAAGAATTATTTGCATGTTTACATCAGACACTTATCCACACATTACAAGAGGTCTGGATGAGTCTCTGCACCCTGCCTGGAATCAATGGTCAATATGGTCGTGCTTCAATCTTTCATCGGCTGCCAAGGCGACTCTTATTAAGCGTCACCTGGTGAACACAAGATGGGACACTAAAACAATAGTGGCATCGCCATAAGGCCAACGACCTTGCGGAGGCCTTCCAGGGTCATGCCGAGGTGAGACCCCATTACAGACAGGAAAACTGCAGGTGGCGGCTGGGAACGGTGTGTCGCGGAGGCACCGTGAGTTCTTAAGTCTGCCGACCTACCCATTTCTTTTAGAATAGATGTCTAATGGGCCCAGCTTCTGCAGTTTGTGGAGTCTGCTATTTCTAGGATTCTCAGTGGAGGATTCTTTTGAGTTATTATCCCAGTAAGCACTGAGCCAAATAAATAAGTTGTTGGTTAAACTATAGCAACCTATGTAGAGTGTGTGATGTGTCTCTATACGGCATATAGCCTTTGATATATGGGCGCTACCATGACGCCCCCCAAGTAGGTGTTCTTCACTAATGGTGGTGCAAAAGATGTGAGTGATAATTGGGAAGTGTCACAACTCTAGCCTTGCTCACATACGTATATAAAGTGTTCCATGTGAAAAAAATCATGTCTTGATTTTAATCATTACGTCATCCTACTCTGAGATGGGTGTAAAGAGTCAAGGGAATCATGGTAAAACATTGAAAGGCAGTTGAATTTTGTAAAAACAAAGAGCCAGAATAGAGGTTCTGTCCCCCCAAGGGAACCACCATACTGCTGGCCACCTAGTGACTGTCTTAGGAACTAACAATGGCTCTGTCCCCTATAGTTTAACTCTCCTTTACCATTAATTCTATGCTGATTATAATCCTAGTGCAATTCTAGACAATCTAGACATCATCATAAGTGTGATATGGCGGAGTAGGTGACGGACGTGTGGTGTGAGCAGCGGCTACCTACAGTGAAAAAAACCTACTAACCTGGACTCTTATATCAAACTTTCTACCCCAGAAAGTGTGAGGTCCCTTTGTGACTTTGTGTGTACATTGTGGTATATCAGTGAAACAAGGCAAGCCTCAATTTACTTGTTTTCTGAGTGACCTCGCCACTAAAATAGTTACATAGTCTATTATCGCCCAACATGGCCGAGTATGAAGGTCTCGACCCGGCAGCTTCTAAAGCCCTACGAGAGATGCATGATAGACCAAGAACAAGATCCTCCTCTACTGCTGATGATGACAGTAACACAAACCTTATATTGACTGTCCTAGAGGGTTTGACAAAGGTTGTTATTGAAACAAAGCAAGCAATTTCTGAAACTAAGAGTCTAGGTCGAGACAGTTGCAGACTTGCAATAAATCCGCAAGCCGACATAGAAGATCTAGGCAAAGAGAATTGTGGTCTCAAAGACAGTTTAATTCAATCAAACCAGAGAGTTTCTCAACTTGAGCTAAACCAGAACAAGGCAGATATAAAAGCCACATTAACACACGAAAAAGCCATAATAAATTATCATAAAGCAAGAAAGAGGAATTTGATCATTGAAGGGGTAGACCAGATCGAAGGAAAGGATGTATTTTTGAGTGTGCACGATATACATGTACACATTGACCCCTCGCTCACTGTACTCGATTTAGACCAAGTGTATCGTGTAGGGCGCACGGGCCGAGCCAGCCGCCTCATATTGGCGATGTTAGTAAAGGCACAAGTCAGGGACCAGTCACTAAAAATAAAAAGTAAATTAAGGAAGCACCAAGTCCTCAAAAACATCTTTGTAAATGAGTATTTTAACCAGGAAATAAAAACACAGAAATCTGAAGTAAGGGCAAGCTGAGAAAATGGGAGTTGATGCCAAAGCCAGAGGTCGAGGGTCAATCTATCAGGGCCACTACTATGCCCATAAAGATCTGCCCAATCTGCCTATTGAACTGAGCATAGGGAATATTAAAACGAAATTCACCTCATCCTCCATTGCATATCATAGTCATCATTCTCTGCTATCCAACTTATATCAGGCTAATATTGAGATTGATGGTAGCAAGTTTAGTTCAGTGGAGCAAGCTTTCTGTTTTGCAAAGGCGGAATTTGCTGATGCACTTGCGAAACAAATCCTCACTACTGACGACCCATACCTTGCAACTTGCAAAACCACTTCACTCGGCGGCCTGGTCAGCAGTAGCCGACAGCAAGCTAAGAGACCTAAACCTGCAAAAGTTTTTGCAAAACAAGTCACTGGGCCAGAGGCTGCTGGATACCGGTGAGCGCAAACTACTTGAGGCAACCTTGTATCCCTATTAGGGGGCAGGTTGTTACCTTGATTCGAAGGAATTGAACTTGGGGCAATACAAAGGCAGAAATAGTGGAGGCGCAATTCTGATAGAAGTCAGGTCTGAACTTTGCCATGCTACTCAACCCACATCGGGACCTTCTTACCTACCTCTGCAGACTGCGCAACATTTCCAACCTGCTGATGAAGATATTACCGTAGGAAAGCTCCTCGACGCTAAGTGATAGTTATATACAATAAGCTATATTTCTAACTTACTGATTTGGGATACAATTGTGTTTGCAATGTATCAGAACTGAAATTTATTTAGACACAGTGATTTAACATATCATTTATCCTACCCCTAATATAAAATCACATAGGCTTAACATTGAGTTTCCGTATGCCACGCTGACGGAAGTTTTGGCTCCAGACTTCACTCGGCTTCGCCTCATGAAGTCACTATGCCAAACTCCAGTCATGGCATACGGTGGCCAAGATTACAACTCTTCCAGTTTTACGAAAGTATCCCCATACTCTGGGGATACTCTATCTGGGCTTATACATGCAAAATATGTCGATACTGATTTTGTCAGATTCTCATGGATATAAACTCCATAAGGATTTATTAAAACACAGTGCTTATCATGTATTCCCATACTCTGGCCGTGGTATACCTGGCCTAGTACCTGAAGCAATACGTCTGACAAATAATCTCAATCCTGATCTCATAGTATACTACGCTGGTATCTGTGATATTATTTACAGAAATTCGCTAACTAAAGACATATTTTTGCTGAATAATGATATCCAGAAGCTTTCCACAGATATAATCTGGCATATATCTAATGCATACATGGAGACAAAACGTTCAACAAACAGGCCCTCGATGTCCCTTCCTGTCATTGGTATGGATCTTGCTCGTTATAATGCCCGACATATATATGACGTAAGGCACACCTTTATGGGACCTTCTTAGATGACCAACAAATAGAAAACCTTGAACTTAAGGAACACCCACAGGAGGCAGCTCTTGACAACTGTATTTCTACCCTAAACAGAGAAATAACTATTCTTAATGATCAAATGAAGTCTGCCCACTCTATGGATAGTCTCATTGTATGGGGAGACATCATGTCTCTCACTGACGGTTGCCACGTGGATGATGAGGCAAGTATGGTTGTTGCCCATTGTCTGGACAGATGTATCTCTGACAACTTATCAAACATTCTTCATTCTTAAATAGTTCTAGATCTCTCATTAAAATGCTGTTCCCATTCAGCATATTATATACGTAATTAGGGTACATGAGTCACCTGTACCAGTCCTGAATACGGTTCATGTTCATTTCATGCAATTCATTTCCTCTCCTCTTGATAAAAATACTTGCTGGTATTGGTGATTACACTAAAGTACTTAATATGTCTTATCAATTAGACATACGGTTACATTGGAAATTATGACAGACTTTGACGTACTAAAGTCCATGACAGTTTTTCAGTGTAAACGTTCAGAGTGGGGTCCCGCATTTTCAAGATATTGCACTACTTGCAACATAATGTGATGTTATTCTTATTAGCGAATCCTGGCTAGACCCAAAATATCTGTCGCAAAACATACATATCAAAGGGTTTCAAATTATATAATTAGATTGACGACCTCATATGAACAAAGTATGTGGTGGATTATTAATTTATGTAAAAGATTATATATCATGTATCATAATTACACCTGAGTTTGAGCTATTAACAATAATATCAGATATATATGGTAAGAAATAAACTTGAACAGGTCTACAAAATGATGAAGAAGAGTTGGAATGCTATCGATGCCAGGATCACTTTAAAGGAGTACCAGCCATACAAAGAGACTAAGAAAGAAATTGATGAGTATTTGGTCTGTAGCCTTGAACGTCATCAAGTTTGGAGTGCGCAGAAATAAGAACGAGGCAATAGCCGAGTGAATATTCCAAACGAGACCAAGCACGAGTAGGTTTCTGATTTTATCCTAGTCTGGAAATATTTATTTGTTTATCACCCGTTGAGTATGAGTTACCATATTCACAAGCCTATTGAGTATGAGTTCCTAATGTTAAGCTTATGGGCGTTTATAGCAGGCTAAGATAAATCTTGCTTCCACTCACGAGAAACAATAAGGGTTCAACCTAAGCTAGGGGTGACCCTAGATAAGCAACTATCGTATACTACCCACATCAATAAAATGATTTCTAGAGCTTCCTATAAACTACAACAGCTCTCTTACATCAGAAAGTACTTATCTAAAAATCAATCGCTATTAATCTACAAAACTAAAGTACTGCCCTATCTGGAGCAAGCGGGGACCTTAATCCATAGCACAAACGACACCCTGTTGAACAAACTACAGCGGCTCCAAAACAGGGGACTGAGAACATGTCTTAAGGCCCAACATGATACCTCAATAAACGAGCTACACAGAGTTGCCAAGTTAAACACACTCCACGACAGGAGAGAAATGCATTTGCTCATCACTGCCTTTAATTCATCTAAACTTGAATGCAATGTAGCTGGGGGGGCCCAGGAACAAGAGGCTCTTTAAAGCTCCCGTCCTGAAAATAGAGCCAAATATAAAACTAAGTAGATATAAATCATCAGTAGAATTCAAGGCGGGCTCGTTATGGAACAGGTTGGATAACGTTAGTAGGGATATAGTTGATCTGGCCACCTTCAAGGCCTCCCGCAAACGTATACTCCGGCATAAGATTGTGTGATAAATCCCTGCTACACACTAAGTATGCCATTGGAATACCTGTAATTGTCAAATTAATTCTGTACATAGAGGATAATTTAATAGTGCGAAGGTGCATCAGAATGCATACTATATACTCTGTTGATATCTAGGATAAATGGTGCAACTGGGACGCTGACGCCCTGGCCACAAGGTAAATTTCTACTAGCTGAAGTGTATCAGCTAGAGCTCATCACACCTGATTTTTTGTTATAATCTATGATAAATTTTAGTTGTGTAAGATGTTCTTTTCTTCTCTAAATACTAGCGTTGTCTAAATATAGATATGTACAAACAATGTTGTGCTAAGACCTCATGTAAGTCCCATATAGGACAAGGGAGGCACTTCAAGGATCTAGCCACTGGAGCCAGCAGAGTATAGGGTATATTTTACCCAAGCTGACACCTCCAGTCTAAATAAAAACCTTAAAAAAAAAATTTAAAAAGCTGAACATTTTTTTCTTTTTATTTGGGCTGATTCGATAGTACACACGGAAAGTAATTTTCGGAGTCCCACAAGGATCCATCATTGGGCCGATTCTTTTCATTATCTATGTAAATACCATTAAAGATCTACCGATTACATCAAAAATAGTTTTATATGCTGATGATATGGTTCTATTTCAAGAAGGTACTACTAACGAAGAAATTGCAGGGAAAATAGTGGAAGATTTAAAACTTTTTAGTTATTGGACAAAGGAAAGACTATGAATTATAAAAAGAGTAAATTAATTTGGTTTTCCAACAAAAAAAGGCAAAATGAGCATAAACCATTGGTCTATCTGGATGGAAATCTTTTGGAGTCAGTAGATACCATGAGATATCTAGGTGTGGAAATCGACAAACATCTGTTATTTAAAGAACATTTCAAGAATATGATGAGCGAATTTAGATGGAAGTTATTTAAATTTAGGAAAATTAGGTATTTATTAGATTTCGATCAAAGTTTAAAAATTGTTAAACAAATGCTCCTGTCAATATTGGAATATTCCGATTTTATTCAATGGGACTTCTCCATTTCAATGCGGAAATCACTCCAGGTTAATCTCAATCATGCTTTACGTAGTAGTCTACAGATATATAACCCAAGAGAAATACATAAAGAAGAGCTAATCACAAAATGTAGAATTTGAAGTCTTAAGTTACGTCGGTTGGTCCATACCCTAAGCCTGATTATATGGTGGTCAAACGATATTAACAATCTTGATGGAAATAGGAATTATGCAACAAGAAGAACTGATAAATTTGTTTTAAAAGAAAGACGACCACGAAGAGAGAAATACAGAAATAGTGCTTTAGCTGTCGGTATTAAATTTTGGAATAAGTTGGACTCAGAAACACAAAAAAGAATAAAAATGGATAACTTTAAAGAAAAGGTGAAAACTAACCTATTGGAAATTTTCGAACGGGAAGAATTAGATTTGTTTGATTGAACTATTGAGGATATAGGTTATTATCTATTTACATATATGAGAGTTAATTGGATGACTAACTGAATTTTGTTGTACATTTAGGACGTTGTCATTAGATAACATTCTTCTTTTCTTTCCTTTTTGTATGTTTGCCTGTTTGTATGGCTGTCTGATTATGTGTTTTGGCTTAAACTGGGAAGAACGTCCCTGGACGACAGTTGATGTCTGTACTTTCTACTGAATAAAAAAAAAATAGTATAAAACTTCGATAGTATAAAACCTCGATAACATCAATACCCGTGTGAAAATTTACCATCAATATTTTTATAACTTCATTTTGTTTTCGTCACTTAGGAGATCTAGAAATGAGGAAATGAGGCTAAGTCCCACCACTTTTTGTCTTGTGATTAGATATGATTCTTACATAACTGCACAAATTATACGGTTTGATCGTGCTACAAATGCTACTCATCTAGCTCTGCCTTACGACAATACCATAAAGAGAAACATTGTTCGACTGCCAGCGCTACCCATTCCAGGAAAATAATCACTATTAATAATGAGGACAAAGAAAGAAACCTATGAGTGTTTGGTCTGAGTCCCGTTCGCCATAGAGTTTGGAGTGATATGAACTAGGCGAGAGCTGATTGAATATTCTGAAGCGCTCCAAACGAGATGGTGAATGGGGACTTAGACCAAGCATGAATATGTTTCTGATTTTATCTCTGCCTGGAAATATCTATCTGTTTATCACCCATTGAGTATGAATTACCGTACTCGGAAGCGTGTTGAGAACGAGTTACTAATATTAAGCCTATGGACATTTATACCAGGCAAAGATAATATAAATTATTAGGCTTCCACTCGAATGCCCTTGCCATCACCCCCTGCCTGAATTTCCTAACAAGCGTTTCTTTCCAGACAGATCTCGCTAGCAGTCGAATAAACTCTACAACACTCTTGAAATTTTAAAATCAAGCCGCCAGACTTAGCCAAATTCACCACAGATGAGATCAACCTGATCTTTTCTTAAGACTTGCGTACCACCAACAGGAAAATCGCACCCATTGACATCATCAGCACTCTCAAAGCCAAACCAGTTAACCCAAAACCAACAGTAGTGCCTACTGACTGTGACACCGCGACACTCGCCATAGATGAACAGCCGGTCATCTTGTGCCCGTCACACTAAAACCTTTGATCTAACCAACCCTGCCACTCAATCCTGTGAAGGACTATCCCCGACCAAAGGCTATGATAACCGATATGCGGAGTACACACCCAACTTCAGAAGCACCAGTGATTAACACGACACTTATCTTGGGGGTTTAAAAAACTGGAGACAGTATCTTCCAAGGATATAAACTGATTCCAGAAGTACTAAGGTGCCCTAAAAAAGTGATCCACGCACTCAACCCTGAATTAACCAAAGACTTCAACCACCTACGCCAACAGGAATAATAGTTTTAAACTACCTATAAACTACTTATGAACTATAAAATCACACATTTATCTATTGAAATTATATACAGTGCTTATAAAACATTTTACCACCATCTCGCCATAAATTGCATCACTCAATCGTTTGATTACAACCTTTATCTGCACCATATTATATCTAGATAAAAATATAATTGTACTGTCTAAAATACCTATCTAACATTCATGAAATCAGTAACCAATGTAGCATTTCATAGCCATTATTATTACTTATCCGGGACATTACAATGATAACCATTTTTGAGTTGTAACAGCAGAATTATCATTTCCACCTGCCAGTTAAAATTAGTCACAGAAACTACCACCATGTTCAATCTCCTAAAAAAGATCGGGTTTCTCCCAAGATGCATCATAATCTGTCAACCTTGTATCAAGTTGGACTTTTGGCTGGTTTGTGGAACTTCCCCCACCAAATCTAAGTTGTGTTTACAAAGTCTCAAGCAGAATCTAGTTTCACGATTATTTCTTCTGCACATGGATATGTGTGAATTTTATGTGTGGAAGTTGGTTATTTGACTATCTAGAACAGGTGAGATAATAAAAGACAATTATATATTTGCATCGATATTTGTGCATTGTCCATACATACCATGTGAATGTAAAGTGCTGGAAAAAGTATTCTCTAACGATGGACTCATAATTTTAGGTTATTCTATTCGTATTCGTATAAACGTTATATTGGTTTCAATTGTCTTTGACTATGTGCATTTTTGTATTGGTAATTCTTATATTCGTTCACATTTTACGTACTTAAAGAGCGACACTGAATCGAAAGTAGCATCCAGATCATCCAATAAGAAGTTAACTTGTTGCTGCGTGCTTTCGTATTTCTCTTTTTTGTTCCACAAAGGTATACGCTTTTTGATGCTGTTCTGGCGAAGCTGTATAGTAATTGTATTTTTAATCATATTTCCAGACCCCAGACTGTATCCGGGCCAAGATGGAGCTCCTGTGCATGCGGATACAGGTAAATATCTCTTTAAAGCAGAGAAAACTGCAACATGCATACATGTATATATGTATATTCACAAGTTAAGGATTCCTACAACTGTAAACGTCAACTCAAGATGATCATATCACATCAGATATATTCTCCATATAGGCAAGCCACATTGAATTAACAATATTGCCATAAGATTTCGCTGGACCTCATCTTTCACCTGTAAGCTTTCATTGTTTTATGTTTACTCTGAACAAGTCTACTAAAACATATTGGACGTTAGACTACCGAAAAAACAAGTTTACTCTGAATAGTAGCCACCAGGATTGTAGGTATTCAAGTAAATTACGGATATCGATAATTTCCAGGTTTTTTCTTATAATGCTAAAAATTCTACAATATCTGCAAGTCGGCAGCACCGGGCCGTACCTTACTGAACCTTGATGGCACCAGGCCAAGAACAGTTCCCCAATAGGCCACAATCAGGTTTTCGAAATGGACCGACTTCTTTCATTAACGGGGAACGACTGGGTCTCCTCAACTAAGATATGTCAGTTTTCCGGTCATTTCTGTGTTTTTTAATGATGTACTAATTTTTTGTCGTAGTAGAGATAAGGAATAGAGGTCAGCAGGATTAGGACATTTTCATTGGTTTTAGACCTCACTCGTATTCCTCTTAAATGATCTATTATAGATCTTTATCTGTATCAGTATAAGTACATTGGTCTTCCAACAAATGTTGATCGATTATAAAATATTTACATATATACTGCTTTAGTATATTGGCACAACTCTGAGTATGTCATCCATCATAATCCCCTCCTCTAGAGTTCCAGTTTTTTTGTAAGCCGATCTTATATCCCTAAATTTCAAGTAGCATGTTCTTATCCTGGCAATATCGATGCTTGTCCAAGGCTTAGCGAATATAGCGTCACCAAGAGCCGACCACCCTCACCTTCAGCATTTTGAGTGGCAATGTTGAGCAGTTGTGAGCAGGTTGACGGAGTACTGCTGAGCAGCTCGTGCGCAGTGACGTTCTATTGTAATAGACTCTCCTTGTATCAGGAAACACCAACACCTGCTGCCGCCGCACATCAAACACCTCCCGTATAAACTCATCTAACCAAGGAAATTAGGGCCTTCGTATTAATCGGAACTGCAGTCAGTGAAGTGGGGCTCCTTTATATGGGTTCCATTGAAAGCTGACTGATATTATTTCCTTATCTCCAATTGCAGTATGAATAGATCGACGGCCATCTTCATAATTGATAATCTATTAGACATCATACTGTCGTAGATCATAATTTCAATATGTTATGCTACTCTTTGAAAAGCTGGACTTACTGAAACTGTACCATATGACGTCTTTATCGTTAACTGTTGACTCTATTTAACTGTTGACTCTATTTAACCAAGCTCGGTGGCCAAGTGGTAGGAGTGTTCGCCTCGAGCATGGGAGGTCGTGGGTTCAAACCCTGGTCGGGTCATACCAAAGACTTACACAAAAATGGTACCCACTGCCCATTTGGGTAACACCTGCCATTAGAATGAGGAGTAGGGGCAAGGGCCCGAATGGAAGAACGGCTCAATAGCCGAATTCGGTGATTGTACATACAATATTCCCTTTATATTTCTCATAAGGTAACACAGTATTTGATTACTGGTTTAACAAAGTCTGTATATGGGCATTTATAAGGGAAAGAATTGTAGCTTTGGCATTGTGGTAGAATATTAGTATAAATCTCGAGGTTGGGGGTATTAAAGTCCTGATCCTCGGAAACATGTTCATACAAGTTCTTTTGTTACCTCAGATTTTCATCGTCAGTGACTTAATACCTGTCAGAATTCAATGAACTGTCACAGATATGCCAAACTAAAAGTCATATTGACTTTTCATGAGTATCAGGACTCCACCCCTTAATATAATAGTTTATTCAAACGTAACTTACCATACCATGTAATGACACTTCTTCCCCAACCATTCTATTCCGAAACCATTTTCACAATGAATGGGGATGGGAAGTTAGGTCAGTGGTTAAGGCACTGTGCATGTATCTCCGAGGTTGTAGGACTTTCTGGGTTCGACTCACACTGCAGCCACTCTTTTCTTCCACCCCAGCAGTGGTAGATTTATTGCTATATCAAAGGCCAATCCTTCTGATACCATGGCTATGTGGTGAGGAAATAAAAGATCTCTCACCTCAGTAAATGTGTAGAGGTGACTTCTCTACTTGAGTTCATCACATAGATTGGATCACCACTCTTGTGGTGTTAAAAAAAACCTTGGTGTTCAATCAATCCATCCAGCCAGCCAACCAAGTGCTAAATTCTAAATGTATTGAACTTTATTTATGTTCAGGGCACTAGTTGTGCCTGGGTTCGGTATGTATTTATTTACTGTTATATTCAAATATTAGATGGCGTTAATTTCATGAATGTTTAGTCCGAAAACATTGAAAGTAAAAAAATACAAACTCTAGCATGTAACCTTTACATCTTATTTATATACAGATGTAGTTGACTGGAGGTTTAGCGATATTAACGATATGGATTGGTCTATGGTGTAAGGCTCATAGGTTCTGCGTGAGAATGATATGCTTATTTTGTGACGTCACAAGATGCTCTTGCGTCATTTGACACCACGTCACCATGGTTACTCACGATGTCGCCGCCTAGTGACGCGTCTGGGGTGTGACCTTCACAGGACCTTAGCAGGGATTGTTACTGGATGTAAGTGACTTTGGTGCCATCATGTACGACAGGAATATCGATGTGTAGAATATAGTGCGAGTGATGTTCACCTTTTGGGAGTGGTGTATTGGTCTGAATCATGCACTTGTTTTCTCATCACCAGAACCTGATTATAAACGTGTACTGAGAGGGTGAATGGATTTTGATTATTTCCATTATTCTGTTACTTAATAGCAAGATTTGTGACCTTCCATCCTACTTGTTTAAAAAATAGTATATTAATCAAACCGGCAAACATAAATGGCCCTGGAGCCTACTGAAAATAGGACGAGGAAGTCCTAGTAGTTATACTCCAGAATAAATATTAACTAAAAAAAAAAACTTAAAAAAAATCTTTACCGTATTTTGTAGGCCGCCAGTCTTACAGGAAGCCCGTCAATTGATAGTTTAACGCAGAGACTCCTAGTGTTATATAGACTAATCGTGGGGGGGGGGGCTGTCCATAGAAAGACAGTTCATATCACGAGTCCAACCAACTATCAGATTTATTATATGCCCGGGGCATAACTCGAAGTTGTGTTTCTAAACACTTGCCGTCTCGTGGACGTATAGCACCGACCTTGGACGGCATTTTTGCTGGCGTCAGCATTTTTTTCAATGTGTGGGCAGGGCGTGTTGTCTACTCATGAATTTTTGAACGACAAAGGTGACTTGATGAAGCTGATGAGTTGTGGTGCTAGTGATGATTTATCGCTATAATAGGCACCAGTTAGCCATGAGTCCGCCTTGTTAACTGTGTACTTAAAGAGCCTGCTGATATTTTTTACCAGCGGTGAGAATTCCAGCTGGCCGAGGCGGCGGGCACGCATAAAAACATAATAGTCACAGGCGAAGGAATGTAGGAGAACGAAAACTCGGGAGGGTCCATAGAAATCACCAAGGGCTTAATGAATGTTGTCATTGCAATCAAACAGAAATGAATTTGATCTGTTTAGGGCCCACCCACTGAGTTTAAATTGGATATTTCCAGCGGAATGAGGGTAAACTGAGCGACTTTGTCCGGAGCTTTTTCGTCGGTCATTTCGAAAGTCTTTGTGACGCTTCTTCTCACACGTATTCGTTTGAATTTGATGTTAATAGTCTATTTGGGGGCTTGCTGTGTCTTGAATTCAGTCCAGATGATTGTTTGATCCAATGTTCTATTACCAGTCCGCGGCCAATCATTACAAGGTTTTATCAGGTCATTGTGGCTTTTTTTTTCTTTGGACCAGTTCCCTAAGTAATTACAATGTGTAATAACAGAGAAACGCTTTCTTTTTCATATGACGTTTTTTTCTCAGACTGTTTACCTAATCTGGAAAAACATTGTAATTGTCTTTCGTAAAAAGTGAAAAAAAACTTATTGGTCTGACCTTTTTTTCTGACAACTAAAGTGATAAATGATGTTGCATTGAAATTCTTTCTAAAACAGTCTTCTCTCTACAGGCTGTTGTCCAATGCTTATCGCTGTTAACACTTGTATCTAGCCCTGAAGGGTAATGTCAAATCTAGAAAGGTCACTTCCATGTTGAAATTGAAAAGTCGGAATGTTAGAACTTCCTCATCGTTTTTAACAACCTTTTAGAGCGTTCCCGTCGCTGAAGACCACACGTAAAATGCCAGTTTGTCTCACCAGTGGGGTAGTTTGTCTGTTTAACCTTTAACCACTGGTTATGTTGTGGGTGGGGTCCATTGGAGATGATTCAGTCTAGGTGCCTGGTATTTGTATACATGTAATTGCAGTAGGTAGGCAGGGCCTGGAGTGGGTGCTTTACGGAGACATCGCAAATAAACTAAATAAATATCTAAAATTAGAGCTGGATAACTTTTGAACTCGAAATTTTAACATTCTGAATGTGAGAACTCTTAAATCTTCATCTTAATCATACAGTTTCTAAACAAAGGTCAGATTCCATGATATGTTAGGTGACTAACTGGGTGATCAGCTAACTTACTGAGTCAGTGATAAGTTTAGTTTGGATATGACTTTTCCCTAAAATATATCATTGGTGAGGAAAAAAAGGCCTATTTGGTTATGATTGTGTGAGCTGACACTGGTCCACTGAGGTATAAATCAGCACCGACGGATTTAACCGTAACATGTCGCTGACAGAATCTGAGGTAGATATGTGTTTCCATCGAAATTTAAAAGGATGTTTTGGGTTTTCCTAATTGCAATTCTTCCAAGCAGATCTTTAATGGTATATCGGACAATTAGCCTTAAAAATTAAAACCCATGTCAATATCCTGAAAATTAAATATGATTATCGCCAATGGTTGTAGAATACAAATGTAACTTAAGAATTGAGGGTCACCGAGCTAGTTTTTGGTTTAGGGATAAATATTATGATGATGTAATAATAGAATATATGTTAATTCTAGAAAGTTGTATTTCACATAGTAAAATCCATGTCATTGTCTTAAGACTTTCACAGATGATAGGAAATGCATATTACTACACATTTAAGATTGAAACCCATAGGTCACCATCCTTGTTTTTTGAAAGAATTGAAGAAAACTGTTTTTCAGTACATTTCCTATATATAAAAATATGATCTGCCGTCTAGACGTCGCGTTGGCCTGGGATTTCTGCAGACTGACTAATAGGACAGTAACAAGAATTAATGGACGTTGTATTTATTTACCAACGCAGAGATTATATATAATAAGTGCCATTTATATTGGAGTGTATTCTAAATGGAGCACCTATGACACCATCAGACTAAGTAACACCACTTTCACTATCTCATTATCAGCTTCAATTGATTTATTGCCGGGCGAATTTGTAAATATGGTTTTACAAACCCACCCTGATCCATAAAACACTGACTCTATGTGATACTCGTGAAAGCAATAGGTGGCAATATCAATCAGAGACTGGTGCATGAGACCCCCATCAGGTGGCTTCACTTACATAATTTTCACCCAGAATGCAATGCACTGATCTTGACAACCAATGTGAGGTATAAAAGGCAGTAGATCTCACCAAAACTAGCCATCATTCACTTGCTCCCTGACGAAGGCACTACTTCCGAAACTAGTAGGAACAGTAAGTGCTAATCAAAAAGATATTTGTTGAGGAAGTTGTATAACTTTACAAAAACAATAATAAATGAACAAAACTTAATAAACTCCAGGTAACGTTTGGTTTGTGGCTCTAACAACATCCTCATTTCCTATTTAAATCAAGCAAATGTAAATTAGCCTAATTTACCTATTGGGTTAAGGGTGCGGGGGGGGGGGGGGTAGGTCTATGGAAACATTTTCGAAAACTAATGAAAACTGTTCAGTCTCGTCTGGTCAGGAATGCCTCTGTATCCCCCTGTCTCGAGCCTGTAGTTTTCACGAGCCTCACTTGTAGCGGTGACAAATCAGTACTCACAAAATAATCAAGCGATTGGTTATACAAACTGCCAAATGTCTGAACACATGTAGCCTGCACAATTACCAACCATCTTCTCATGCTTACCCGTATCGGCGACCCTAACCCTCCTAAACTGTTACCTCTCCACACAGTACACCCCAACCACTCTACCCCTCCGCCTGCTATCACCACTTCTAGAACACCACCTACCTCTCTGGCCAGTCTACACCACTGCCTGCTATCCTGCCCATTCTAACCACTCCACATGCCATCATTTCCCCTATATCATGACCTAACTCTCTCCAATTAACTCCACCAGTCTACCCCATGCTTCTCATCAGCAAACCATTTTCCTTCCGCAAACCCGTTCCTCCCGTCATCCAACTAACTCCAACCCGAGGCGTTTTTGTGTCCGATAGAGGTCACCTTGGGAAGGCTCTGCGTTTCATCCATGAAGCATGGAGTTGACAGTTGCTATTTGTTGTAGTTGTCATGGGCAGGAGGGATGGAGGGGACAGGATGCAATGTGGTGTATGAGACTGTATCTGCTTACCTATGGGTCGCGTGGCTGGGATGAGGTAGGTCATTCATGGCTTATCAATTGAAATAAAATACTAAAAGACATATACTTAGATGTAAGGTTCATAAATGACTACTTCCTCTACATGCTTAGATTCAGAAGGTCCCTTGTTTGTCAGAGCCTTATTAGGTTCTTGATCGTATCTAGGAGGACAAACAGAAAACGGCAAGGAATATGCCACATTAGCGTGGTTTGATGTTTTGCAATTGGGAAACAGATGACAAACATTGGGTATTCTTTGGTTAGTGGTTCCATCACCAACATTTTGTCAAAACGTTCCATGTAGTGATACATCTTCTTATAACAACCAGCATTTTCGAATTATAGACATCGATTTTTTTACAATCATCCCTATTCAGTGCCTTTTTTCGATTTGTATTTAGAACACTTAGGCAATTGAATTAAGGGTAAATAATCCTATTCAACATCTATATTGTAAGATAAACGGAAGGAGCTCGGTTTGGTCTTTTGTAGTTGAACAAGGAGTATAGATCTCAATAGCGATCCTTCCGGGAGCCTCAGCTGACTAATGAGGGCTGAGGCGGGGAATGCTCAATGAAGCACCCAATGCGCGACATTCCCGAGAATTAAAGTACAATGCACCAGCAAATTGAATTAACTCTTTCCCCCTAGAGACAAAAGTCATTTTGCTACGTGTGCAATTTACTTTGGTTACCTCGCCCTCGTGTAATTTTAATGATTGCTTTTACAATTGTGTGACACTGAAAGAAAAGCCCTACAAGCATCGAGTAATTCACAGACAAATGACAGGATTTATTTCGCAGTAGTAAAATGATTAGAAAATGGTAAAAGCGTCGACTGAGCTTGTACAGTGTGCGCTGCTGTTCCTCCAAGCGCGAACATCACGTAAGGAATTGATTAATTCGCCCCTGTCAGTAGCAGTAGGAAAATATGCCTTGTCAGCAGTTTGCAGTTACGCGCTGACGGAGGGTGAAAGGAAACGGGAGCAGGTGTAGATAGGAAATCGGAAGGTGGAAAGCTCTGGGTAAGGGAGCGGTGTGGGTGGCGGGAAGCAAGTTTGTGGAGCAATGTAGGGAGCCAAATCAGCGACAAAGAGAGTGTAGAAAACAGCAGATAGAATAGGTAGTTAGGGAGACAGGGGCACGGACTTTGGTTGACAGGTCTAGCATATAGGTAGGGAGTCATTCTTAGGCAGGGACTAGAGCTGAGAAGTCAAGTTCATGTATTGGTTGGTAGCTAGACCATTGAGTCCAACAATTCAGTAGATCTGAGGTCAGGGCTGGTTTAATAGTAGAAATTTTTATTCCCTCGGTACAACGCAGGAAGACGGTGGGACCTGTGTATTGATAGGGGCCAGGGTAGGTGAGTCCAGCATGAAGGTGGTTGGATCTTTGAGTGCAATATTTGGTCAGGAGCCGTGATTGATGATTGCCATGTAAGCAGAGACTGATGAGTCCAGCAGGTAGGCATGGGGCTAGGTTTGCTTATTCTCACAAATAGGTAGGGGACTATGGCTCGTGAATCATGGAGCCAGTGAATCTTATTACCGTGGATTCATGATGCAGCGGTTCCAACAACCTGGTCATCCTCATCCCATAGATATGATCTGGTCGTGATACGACCATGCCCGTTTCTATAGCGTAAAACCCATCTTTTCCAACCATAATGGAGTCTGCCAGGGCATATCAGGCTAGAAAGTGGTCGTTTATAACTTGGAGTAGTTAGGATGTAGTACGGCATTTTTGAATGTAGTGGTGAGGCATGCATGTAAAAAGAGCATAGGGAAGTAGAGAGATGTCGACTATGGAGATCAGCTGGAGTGAGGAAGCAGAAGGCTGGCACGATGACGTAAATTGTCTCAGCAGGAGGTGGACGGCGGTATGTGGGTATTGACAGGCAATTAGGAAGTTGTAGGCGTTAAACGGTAGTTGTAATATATATGCCAGACGTTAGAAGCTATTCTTAGTCGAGGAGGAATGTTGGCAGGAAACAAGTGTGGAGTTATTCTACCATGAGAAATAGATCTGTGTGATAAAGTATGGCGACGCGGAGTTCAATTAGAAACAAATGGTATGTCCATCATTGATGAGTTAGCGTGGAATTATCTGCACACGCAAAATTGAAAGGTTTGGCTTATATTGAGTCTGTGAGTCATTTAATGTAACCCTGGGCATGTATCTGCACCTTTCGCAGTGTCACAGAGTTGGCACGTAGATAGTGAAGGGATAGTTTTTGCAGCACGCTGAAAGTCTATACCATCTCCTTAACTGGGGAGCGGAAGAAGTATCTAAGAAAATATTAAGTCATTTATTGGTGACGTCTGTAATAGAATTGAAAGTGTAAGCTGTACAGGAATTAGTGATTCCCCAGGGGTTATATCTTTCTTCCCTGAAGAGTCTAGACTCGAACTTCGAAGGATTTCACCATTCATTAGACACGCACGTGTTCTGGATATTGTCTTGATTAAGATACTACCATCTAGAAAAAAAAGATACAGGAGTGAATGCATTGATAATTGGGAACGGAATGAATGTCTTTCCCCAGTCGCCTGCGCTCTTCTTCCTTCCACGATGCTTGGTCACACACTATTACGACGTAGCAAACCAAGTTACGGCAGCATTCAAAGAACACCTTAATATAATACAGTGGACCAAGCGTCTCTTGACAGTAGGGAGCAGGTCCAGCCTGTGTGAGGGGTACGAAGTAAATGGCGGGAGGACCTGCGTGACCTATAGTCACGTGACCACGATGCAGGTGACGCAGCACCGTATAGAGGAAATATCTGTGGGTCAAACGTTGCACACTCTTTCCGCTAGAATCCAACAATATCTACATAACATTCGTCTATCGTTGCCGGGAAAACCGGTCGCAGAAAACTACAACACAAAGGAACAACTCCTTCAGAGGAAATATAAGTATAGAAAACGTAATACAGGAATAAGATGATAGTGTAGAATATAAACAAATTCTTCACGGCAATCAAGGGCAGAATTAATGTCAATTTACAATTAACCCCCCCAAAAAAAGACGTGGATCAAGCGTCTCTGGATCTTCTCCTCTTCCGGTATATTTGAGAAGGTAAATAAGGTCTGCAAACTACACATTAATAACCCTCCCGCTATTCCCGAGAGGGGGTGTGTATACATGTATTTTTGTGTGATCGGGTGGGGGCGTGGGTAGGCAGAGTGATGCTAGTCCCTTGCCACCCGCGCTACTTCTATTGATCCCTTTTCCAGCTGAAGCTTTCCACTCATTTTTGTTTGTGGTAGTAAAGAGGGGAATAAGACGACGCGCATGCGCACACTCGTGAGTAAATACGAGATCCCGCTCGTCACTCTGTGTGTTCAGCTTGTACTGAGAGAACGAGCACCTTATACAGAGTAGTGCTACCTTTTCTGTCAAAGCCATGGTCCCGGTGCTCTGCTTTTGTTGCCTAAATATAGACCAATCCCCAGAGGGTTTAACGCAAGATGGCATCTTTGTCACAGACCAGAGGAAATACACAGAATAAGGCAGAGGTCCGTGCGTTCTACTGGGTAATCTGTTATGCTAGCTGCCAATATTATATTGGGGAAATTAAGAGCATTTGGGTACGAAAGGAGAGTAAACCTGAAAACTATTTACCGAAGTTCTAATTAGATAAAAGAAAAATAAAAGAATAACGTACCTTTTTAGCGAATGTCAAATATTGGAAACAATGGCAAGTCGATGTGGAGACCCTCTTTTTCAGATTTCACAAATCAACTTGTCGGGGGCATTGTATCTACTAAGACTAGTTATATCTGTTTCGATTTGATGTCGTCCTCTTGAGAGATTAGGGAGAGTCGTGGTAGAGTCTAGCATTATCACGAAAAAGCCTCGCCACTGTACCAAAGCCTTTGGGGATAAAATCCTTGCATTCTGGAGGTAGTAAATCGATTATTTCACTGTATATTACTCGAGTATCACCCCGGATACATTGCTGATTGATATGTTAGACACTAAGTTAAAATCAAGTCTCATTGAATGGATGGCTAGTCTATGCTGTTCTGTGGAGATGGCCGCTCCTGACCAGCACTGTTTGACAGAAAGATGGACAGTTTAGGATGTATATCGATCGAAGAGTTGTCAACTATCTTGTTAGGCCTCAATCATCCCGCCTGCTCATGAAATGATAGCGTGATATACAGTATGATTTTCTGAATGATAGATAAAACGAATCATATGATAAAACCCACAAACTCCCTTCCAAGGAGTTAGAAATTGACAAGTAAACAATTAGGATGCCCACTTCTAGCTTCTGTATTAAAAACGCTACAATGTTTCGGACTTGCGTCCTTATTCAATCAAAAAATACAGTGCAAGTGAAATAATACTGTATAAGTCCAGCTATTTTTCTTAACACGATGATAGTATTGATTACTGAATTATAGTATTGATACCATCTTTCTTGGTATGTTCCTATAAGTATGTAACATTGTGGTATATATCTTTGAAGGCGCTCGTTCATCTTCTCTGCTGAAGGTAATGATGGTTATGAATCTGGAGAATTCAGAATACATGAATACATGTATGTGCTCCTTGCCGTCAGTACAACTCATGCGGCTCCTTTCAAGTCCTATCGGTTGACCCCACTCGCGACGCGATGAAATAAACAGCAGGAAAAACCCCAAAAATATTAATGGGAAGAAATAAAAGTCTTTGACTCCATGCAAAGATTTCCTGGTGAAGCTTTGGTGCTTGCTCGACTCGTCACAACCCCGTCTCTGGTGACGTCCTTTGATGGTGGGTTTTTGTGCCTGGCCTCACTCTAAGAGGCTAACGTTTACGTTCACTGCAATCAGGTAGAAGTCGGTGGGGGTATCCAAAACTAACAAAACGAGAAAGTACCTCTTCGGAAATAATTAATTTCTTTCTGAAGAGGACCAATTGACAAAGGATTTTTTATTTTTAAGAATCAGTTAAAAATTTCTCTAATTCTCAGTACGGATTTACGAGGCTGTGAAATGCTTTATGGGATGTATATATCCATGAGGCTTGTTATCTAGTGACTCAAATCACCTATTGTCATTGGTTTTTGAGATTGTAATACGGATTACAGACATGAGTCGAAAAATATACCTCTGTATAGAATACAAGGAAAATAATTCTTTACAAAAATATTAACAGTGTCGGGATATCTTTTAGTATATATAAGCGAACATAACTATAATAGTATTATGAGCACAGGACCTCTGTTATTGAACAATAAAAAAATCATGTGTTGTGAAATGTTGCAATTGTTTATAAAGACATGATTTCTGGAACACATAAAAGTAAAAAGGGTTCTCTCAGATTTCGATTATTTCAACCGTTAAGAATTCTTAAGAGTTCTTAAGTGTGGGTTATGAGGTTTGGTACAGATCTTAACATTTCCAAGTAACTGAATATGCTCTTATGGCAACTCCGTGGACTCCTCCAGCGTTTTCAATTTGCATCGGGTCCGCTGTCTCTTGATTCATTCTGACACAGACCATGTGGCATTTCTCATGTGACGTAAAAGGAATTTGTGCCGAATCATGAAATGTCTGGTCAGAGCTCTGATTCTCCACCCACACATCGCCCCCACACGCTTTTACTTAAACATGCAGGATAGAATAAGATATTTGCAGGTAAAAGAATGTCCCTGCAGTGAGAGTAATGGATTTCCTTAAATAAATCTGGGAGGTTTTATATTGCTTATTCGAATGTCCATCTCCGATAGATAGAAAATGATTCCTCCAAACAATATTCGAAAGCCCTGTTTCTCTGATGTTGCCACTTGTTTTGAGTTCGACTCCCCTTTTAAGGATTTGAATTATTATGGCGAGATGAATCTATGTTTCTCTTATAATTAATGCACTGCACAAAAATACAATTCTGGACCATAATTTCTTGTCCTCCTCCCCCTGCAGTTCAAAGCGCTCTGAGAGACAGGTTAGTGGGACCCGATGACACCTGAGGTTTGTTTAAGGTGCTGTGATAATGGACGTAGAGCCACTTTACACCTGGCTTCTGAATGCATTTCTGCGAGCTGCTCTGTGGTATTTATATGTGTTGGAGTTCGTGTGCTCTTACAGGCAGCTTCTCAACCTGCTCATAGGCTGCTCAGCCTAGAGTTTGGAGAAGCCAGGCCAAGACTTGCAGTCAGCAGCCAGGTTTCTTTGGACACGCCGAGCCGTTTCTTGGCAAAGTGATGAAGACCGGCGCCAAGCTGAGATTGGCCTTCCTCCTAACTGTGCACACTAATCCTTACCTTCCCAGCACTGAGCAAAGGCTGCTTAGGGACGTCCGCACTCCATCGATCAGTTCCACTGTGTGACTCGCCGAAGAAAGACATTTGGCCCAGACTGGCTGCAGTCCCTGATTTCCTGTCTTGCTTCATCGAACTCATCTTTTTTTTGTCTTATTTTTTGTCCCCTTTTTACACAATATGTTTCTCACATTACATGAGGATGTCTGTCCATTTTTGTCTTTGTCGAAATGTGCCTCTCACAGTATTCTGTGTTGCTCTGTCGATACTATAATACCAATCCCTATCCCCTGTCTACCTTTACATTGTCTCCATTTACCTCCTCTAATCCCTATCCTTTTTGATACTGTTTTAACCCTTTACAGGCGGGGATCTGTGACAAACTTGTTTTAGTTGGGACGGGTCCCAGGGACAGGTATTAAGGCCCGGCCCCACTGGTGCGATGCGATTGTCGCACATGTTTTATAGCCCCATAAAGGCCCCCTCAGCGGGATTTATGACCTCTATTGCGATGGATTCATCGCACTCAATCGCTGGGAAAATTCAGGGTATACCCCACTGATGCGATGGATTCGTTGCATCGCTTCTGGTACTGCCTATGACATTGACTTACTGCCTATGTATAGGCCTAGATATACAACTTCATTATTATTTCGGTTTGACCTGTAGGTCAAGACCGAAATATATTAGGGTAGACGAGGAACAGTTTTTGCGGCTTACATTATAGTACATTACAGTAATGTATTCTGAATAATTACAGCTTCGATACCGCCGATACCGGGCGCGGGCAGCGACAGCAGTGTATTTTTATATATTGTATAGGCACCCGTTGCAGTTCAGTGTATTTATATATATTGCAACAGGCTTCCACCTCCCTCCCTCCCTCCCTAGCGGGTGGATCCCGTGGGTGCCGATACCAGACGCGTTGGATGGAATCAGGGCCCTGTTTCATAAGCGTTTTTTTTATTTTTTTATTTTTTTGTATAAGTCTTTTATTGCATTCAATGTCATACATTCATTCATTCAGGAACACTAACCATGCCTCCAAACGAGATGGCATTTCATAGATTAAATACATCATTTGTTAAGTGAAGAGGCTTATTACATTATTACAAGCGCTGCTTATGAAACAGGGCCTAGGTCAAATAGGTCACAAGCACACCCGTTGCGGTTCAATGAATACCTACTCGCTAGGGAGGGAGGGAGAGAGGTGGAAGCCTGTTGCAATATATAAAAATAGACTACTGACCCGGGTGCGGACCACATCTGACCAGACTCGTTGGATGGCATCAGGGGCCTGTTTAATAATCTTTTTTATTTCTTAAAATATGTATACATTATTTGTTGAAACCGAAATCATGGCAATGCCATGCCAACTTATAATCCTTGTAATGTTCATTAGAATTAGTTATTTTACCTTTCATCCCACACACTTTACAAACTATCAGAATTACACCTAGGCTAAAGGCACATCCCGGCATTTTCACAGCTTTCACATATCCTGAGACCTAACACCTGAATGGAGGCTGACAAGTGTGATTGTGATTGACTACAATACACCCCATGTACCAGTAGTAGATGTACCTCGGGTTTACCTGTGGATAGGGGAACTATATACAAATACAATAGGATAAACTCCCTGCATGTGCGACAAATCCATCGCACATCATGAACATTTCAAGATTTGTGATGCAATGAATCCATTGCATCGCACACAATCGCACACGCGCGCATCCCCGGCCCCACCGGAGCGATTGTGTGCGATGCGACGGGCGGCGCCGTTTATATGACCCTCACCCGGCCGTTTATGACTTTTTATCGACTTGCGACAATCGCATCGCACCAGTGGGGCCGGGCCTTAATACCTGTTGACGAAGAACGAAGAAAAGTCCCCCGTACCACCCACCTAAAACAAACTATCTTCGGTTTTTTTATAAGAATCCCTACAACTTGTATATTCAGTTTTATGTGAGATATCGTGAACTTGTCACTGAAGGAGCGACCTCTGTCAGATATTATAGATATAAAACATGAAATATAGATAATGAATTTGAAGTATTATGCTACTGCATAGGAGATACTAAAACTGTTGAAGCTATGTTTTACTCAAGCTGTAATGCCGCCAACCATGGCGAAGTTTGTCAACAGAAAAAAGTAAAAGAATTAACCATTGCGCAGGGTTCCACTAACGTTATATAAAGCTATCGTATTGACATTTAAAGTTCCCAGCACTATGGTGGAAACTTTTCCCATTAAGGAGCACTAGGAGTTAAATTTCCGTGAAAGACATTTCTTAGTGGGCGACCTACAGTATTCACGATGGTATTTGTCCCCTATGTATCTTTCCTTATGTCACACAATTCTTGCCCAGATTGCCAAGGGGCCGCCTGGAATTTGCTGAGTAAGCACCTTTTCTATCATGACATGCGATGTTATCCGTAAAACACAAACCTAACAGAAAGGAGGAGGGAGAAACTTCTGAATACTGATGGAATTAGTCTAGGAAACTAGAGCCGGACAGACTTTGGCAATGCCAGTGGGTGTGAGATGGGCCAACTGTCGCTATTGCACTGGGTGTGAGGTGGGCCATCTATAGACCATTAGGTTTTAGGCAGGCCGACCAGCTGTAGAAGTTGGTTTGAGGCATGCTCAATTTACCTGGAGCAGTGGGTGTGAGGCAGGCTGATTATCACTGTAATGGTGGTTTGAGCAAGCTGACTGTGGTTATGGCAGTGGATGTGAGATGAGCCAACTGTAGCTGTGGCAGTGAGTGTGAGAAGGCCCGACTCTGTGAGATGGACTGACTATTGCTGTCGCAGTGGGCATGAATAGGCCTGACTGCCAGCACAGAGGGTGAGAGGTCTGCTGTGGTGGACAGCAATTACCAGTCTGTTCACCCTCTTGCGCACCTCGCTTCCTCGTGGTGCAGACCGGATATGCTTGCACGCAAGCATAACTAAAGCGACTGGGGTGGGGTGTTAGCTCAGTGATAAAGAGTACTGGACTTGTAATCCCAAGGTTGTTGGACTTTGTTGATTTGAGTGCCACTGCAGTCACTTTTCTCCTGCACCCCCAGCAGTGGTAGACTTACTGCTATATCAAAGGTCAATTCTCATACCATGTCTATGTGGTGTGGGAAGTAAAAGAACCGTCACCTCGGTAAATGTGTAGGGGTGGGATTTCTACCTACATTCGTCTCATAGATTAGGTCAGATCCAAAGTAAGTCTAATTGAACAAATTGGACGTTAAACTACCAAACCAAACAAAAAAGGAGAGTGAGAGGTGGAGTGACTGGCAGTGGGTCTGAGGTGGGCTAACTGCTACTGCAGTGGGTGTAAGGTAGGCTGACTATTGCTGTAGCAGTGAGTGTACGATGGGCTGACCATCGCAGTGGCAGTAGATGTGAGGTGGCCTGACTAACGTAGTGGGTGTGTGGTGGGCTGACTACCACTTTGGCAACGGGGGGTGAAGGGGACTGACGATCGCAGTGGCAGTGAGTATAAAGGCCCGGCCCCACTGGTGCGATGCGATCGTCGTACATGTTTTATCGCCCCATAAACGCCCCCTCGGCGGGGTTTATAACCCCTATTGCGATGCGATCGTCGCACCCAATCGCAAGGGAAATCCAGGGTATGCCCCACTGCTGCGATGGATTCGTCGCAGTGTATGTGGCGGCTCCTATGGAAAAATGATTCTGTCAATAGCATACAATGTTTTATTATTTTCTTTTGATTTTTTTTTTTATCCTTATTCAAAACAAAGGAAATATTATCTAAGCCTCTCGCACACATGGTAACCATTTCCCCTCATTTTTTTTCTTACCCAACTGGCATCCTTGTGCAATAAAGGGATAACATTGTAATGTTGAAATATACCAGAAAACTCACCTTGATATTATGTGTGGACTCGATATGTTGATGCAAAGCTATGAGGTTTTTACCCTAAATATATCCCAATATCTAGGGCCAAAAATATAGATATAAGTAGAGTTATATGCGAATAAGATAGGAGGCCTGTGCGACAGATCCGTCGCACATCATGAACATTTCAAGATGTGCGATGCGATGAATCCATCGCATCGCACACAATCGCACATGCGCGCAAGTCCGGCCCCACAGGAACGATTGTGTGCGATGCGACTGGCAGCACCGTTTTTATGACCCTCACCCGGCCGTTTATGACTTTTTATTGACTTGCGACAATCGCATCGCACCAGTGGGGCCGGGCCTTAAGGTGGGCTTACTATTGCTGTAGCCGTGGGTGTGAAGTGCGTTGACCAACGCAGTGGCAGTGGTTTCGAGGTGGGCTGACTATCACAGTGACAGTGGATGTGAAGTAGGTTGAGTATCGCTGTGGCAGTGGATGTGACGTGGGCTGACTATTACAGTGACAGTGGATGTGAAGTAGGTTGACTATCGCTGTGGCAGTGGATGTGACGTGGGCTGACTATCACAGTGACAGTGGATGTGAAGTAGGTTGACTATCACTGTAGCAGTGGATGTGACGTGGGCTGACTATTACAGTGACAGTGGATGTGAAGTAGGTTGACTATCACTGTAGCAGTGGATGTGACGTGGGCTGACTATTACAGTGACAGTGGATGTGAAGTAGGTTGACTATCACTGTGGCAGTGGATGTGACGTGGGCTGACTATTACAGTGACAGTGGATGTGAAGTAGGTTGACTATCGCTGTGGCAGTGGATGTGACGTGGGCTGACTATCACAGTGACAGTGGATGTGAAGTAGGTTGACTATCACTGTAGCAGTGGATGTGACGTGGGCTGACTATTACAGTGACAGTGGATGTGAAGTAGGTTGACTATCACTGTAGCAGTGGATGTGACGTGGGCTGACTATTACAGTGACAGTGGATGTGAAGTAGGTTGACTATCACTGTGGCAGTGGATGTGACGTGGGCTGACTATTACAGTGACAGTGGATGTGAAGTAGGTTGACTATCGCTGTGGCAGTGGATGTGACGTGGGCTGACTATCACAGTGACAGTGGATGTGAGGGGGCTGACTATCGCCGTGGCAGTGGATGTGAGGCCGGTCGTTATTGCCTCCATTCTGAGGAATCCTTTACCTGTGCCTGGCCTCGCTCAAAGAAAAGTTTGACATTCTTTGTGGTCGCTGATCCTAGAGTGTACTTGTAGTTGTGATAGGGAACATTTACACAAGAGATCATATTGTAGAATGATCAAAGAAATCGGTTAGATAGATCTACTTATTTCTCTACAGTGGTTATTGGCATCGTTTACCATTTTCTCCGTCCAAATGTTGTATTATTAACCGATCTTAGGTCCCGGACCTATTACATTTAGCCACTGTTATAAGGTACATATCAGACAAACTTTTAATCTCTTTTATGCTATTTTTAAAGTTTTGACAATTTGTTATTTTTAACAACCTAGGTAATATGTCATTTTTCATTTTGTGTTACTGAAAGGCCGACATCTGCCGTACCTTCGAAGAAATGGACGAAAACAAATTCATCGTAGACAGATGGGAACGGAAAGAGGTCAGTATGGCAATAAACTTTTACATAATGAAATATAAAAAAGTTAAGTTTTATGGATTGAAACATTGATTATGGGTTGATTCTAAGGCTTTATTTTGTAGCGGAATTATTCTCTTGAATGTTTGAACTGATATTAAAATAAACTGCAAACATTCAAACACATTTTCTGTTTTAAGCAATCAAGAGTTTGTGAATATCAGGAGGGGCCAGACCATATATCAGTGTTTTGGTTATTGTTAGAAGCTCGCTGTATAGAAGACCAAAGTTGAATACCCGACAAAGAAATTATCAAACGTGAAAGCAATACTAGACTAATATTATGCCAAAAATAGTTCACATCATGCATCACATCATATTACCGACCAGGTTTATAGAAAATATTAATGGCAAGATGGTGACTAGACGAAATAAAAACGAAGTTTTCCCTCGGCAGAGAAGAATTATAAATCATTTGTAGTGTTCCCATCTTTAAAGGTGTGAAAAGGCTTGACTGGTTCATAGTATTTATTATGTTGTTGATCATGGATATTACCATTGCATTAGTACCACACGCCAGGGCATCGCAGTAACAATGCGAACTTCTGGAGATGCCCAGCATACTATAGCTCAAGTGTTCATGTGCTACAATTACAATTACCCAGGCCCCGGCCAATGGAGCGACCTTTTCCAACCATGACGACCGTGTAACTTTGATGTGACCTTTGTTATTACATCCATTGTTGGTTCCTTACCTCTGCTGGCAGTGCTTGTACACAAAGAAGCGACAGTCCGACTCCATAATGGGAGGATTGCAACACGTGATGTCTGCAATGTGTTCCCATAGAAAAGCCCATCGTGTGCAGCTTCTCTTTCCCCACCCCCGGGATGTCCCAATGCAGGGGCCCGGTTCCCAAAAAAAATCAATCCTGGGAATTTTCACCATTCCAAATTATATCAGCTTTGAGAGTAGAAACTTTCCCTAAATACTGATATGTGGCAGACAGTTTAATTCTGATGGGCAACAGTGGTTTGAATGTCATTCATTTCCATTATTGGAAGTGGAAATTTGGCTAGGGGCACCTTATTGCTGAGTAATTTTCGAGACTGGTTTTTGAAACGGGCCCCAGGTGAACCGTCATCCCGCATTGGCTGCTCATAAGAGACGCCAGAGGGGTGAACGGGTACGAGCGATGAACGGGTGTTGTGTTTTGTGTGTCAGGGTGGCGGCGGGATCTCGTGCGTGATGCAGGACGGGACGGTGTTTGAGAAGGCCGGCGTGAACATCTCTGTCGTACACGGCATGCTACCGTCAGGCGCCGCCCAGCAAATGAGAGCAAGGTACGTTATGCTTTATTAGTAATAGCACCCTAATTAGGTCATTACTACACATCATAAATAGGCAAAAATTGAAAACGGTATGTAGCATTGTTCACGTTTTAACATAGAATAACAGTATATTAATAATATAATAAATTAGATACTATCCTGTTTACTTTTTGTATTTCTTTCTGCTTAATCTTTCATGTTTCTCAGTTATGTATCTTCAATTTGGCCTTTGCGATAATCTTTGCAAATGAGAAATATATCTAGGTACTATACACAATATCACGCTTCGAGATAAGGCATTTTGTGGTTATTAGATGGGTCTGAAGGGCTGGTTCCACCAACACGATGGACTTGCCATGGTATATCTTGATACACCTTACTGTGTCGCTATGTGTCGTACCTCCGTTGTCTCAAAACGTAGCGCGATGTTGTGTGTCTATTTTGGTGCTCCACCACCGCGACACCTCAAGACACTTTGTGAAAAATAGGCACACGATTATTCAAACCTAGCCAGATCTAGCAAGAACGCCAAATCGGGCTGAATCTTGTATATCTTGTGTGTTGGTGGAATCAACCTCCACACCCACTACCCACTCCCCCAATCCCCAATCAGACAGAACTATGCAGTCCTATTATAATTATCATCTCGAAATTAACACGTATCCTACTTCTAATTCCAATACTTCTGATACATATTTCCAGATATTAACCTTTTTAATTTACAGAGGACACTGCATTTCATTCCTTCTCAACCATTCTGTCATATATTATGATACCGCATTTAGTAATTGAACATATAGTGTCGAAAAGTAACCCTATTGCGAGATTTTACCATTATAGTCAAGCATTATATCGATTTCCATAAGATACTTAAGTTCCTGCTTCTGGAACATTTGACACCATCAGTCGTGTATCAAAGCGATGCGGGAGGCGCCATACCCGCGAGTAAATCGGGAAAAGGGAGACTTTCTCGTTTATCAGACACCATTCTCGAGTTAGGTTCTTGTAAACATCCCATCAATCACAGGATATTTTTTTGTAATCTGAAATGTGTAAATAAAAAAAGACGGATTGAAACCCTCGTGGCATGACCTGAGCTATTAATACGTCCGCCATGTCATGTTTGGCCACTCGAGATACCTCTCTGATCGGGCGTGCCCAGCAATGTCTAATTTGATATTTCGTCGTTCACTGACCGTTAATGTGGGGAAGGTCCGACGTCACAGTATCCTACTGGACAGTGTGGGTGAATGGTCTAGAGGCAGAGTGTCACACAACAGCCTAGCCCAGCATAATGGCGTGATACAGTGTGTAAAGACAGTTTATATGAGAGAAGTTCTGGATAGATAGACAATAATCGATGACTTTGTGGACAGGCGGCCGTAAACCATGAGAGGTTGACACGTAGTAATACACGAGCGCTAGCGAGTGTATTACGAGGTCAACCGCGAGGGGTTTACAGACCCGCCTGTCCACAAAATCATCGTTTGTTGCATTTATTTTCCATCTTTTCGAATAAATCAAACCCAGTAATTGCCATATTAATGGGTATAACAATAGGAACTATTTCTTTGCTCTTTAGCAAAAGGGACTATTTTTCCCGTATACCATGGTTTTGAGGCCGTATACCACAAGTTTGAATCCGTATACCACAGTTATGGTATCTGACAGGTTTTATACAATGGGTAGTCCCCATACATTTTCAATGGGGGCTATGCATACGATGGATAATAAACAAGTGTACTGACTGAGTTTGATACTGGTATCAGGCCTGTGCATTTTCCACTGAAAAGCAGATTTTCATTTTTCCTGCCCATCGCCAGGGCCATCTTTTGAGATCAGCGTCAATCGGATGAGGAACCCTTGTTTAGATCGAGAAGATTGATGCCACTAAAATTCGTGAAATTAACTCTTAAAAATGCCCACAAAAGCACCAGAAATAGTTTGAATTATGGCAGCCCCCCGGCTTCCGTCGACTTACAGTTGCTCTTGCATTATTTTCGTGCCCGACTCCCTCTGACAACTTTCAAAAGGATTTTCTCGTGTAGTATGGTGGGGTACTAACTGGGTGGTGTGCCATTGATAATTCATGTGGTGATAGTAATTTTTTTTTGTATTCATTAAACATATATGACGACTTACAATTCACCAAGGAACTCTTCCATTATAGGCCGGGAAAAGAGACAATACTGGACATGCACAAATTTTACATAGACAATATCTCGCAATTGGGTCATGGTATGATGAGGCAGTATTTTATATGAAATTTCGTGTTGTGGTGTTGTGGTAAGGCAGCATGCTAGCTGACGGCTCACGTGGGTATAGCGTGGTAACATAGTGTATAGAGTAATGATGTAGTGTACACTGGCCACCCGCCCGGTATAGATCTGATGCAGCAGTGGTCCGGGCCTCTATATTGACCGGCGACCGGCGCTGTCTGGTCCTGGCTACCTGTCGGCTGTATCTTATTGAATGTATTGATGAAGGCACGACTTCAAAGGGGCGTCATCCGTATGTGCCAGAAAGTAAAACATATATGAATAAAAATTCCCTTCACTATTCTTTGTCATTGGTAAATCCTCCGAGTAGACCGATCTCAGAGGAAAGGTTTCTTGAGGTTTCGTAAAGTTGACTTCTGATAATATTGCTGGTGGGCACTGGATGAAAGACTTCGTGGCAGCAGACCCTGAGGGTCACACAGATTGGCATCATTTCTATAGATCTTAAATGCTGGCAGATCACGGGATGGTAAACTATTCTGTAAAAGTCAGTCAATGCCCGTCTTCTAGTAAGAAAAAAAACTCTTCTGAATCGTGGTTTCGTTATTAACAGTTATCAGGTACAGAGGTCATCAACAGACTAGTACATGTTAATGGCACTCTACCATCCGGGATTTTACTATATACCCATGCCATATTTACTGTAAATATGTACCGTTTTGACATATAACGAAAAAATACTGTACGGACCACTGGTCCGTACACTAAAATACGGACCACCTTGCCATACACGTTTATTAAGATATTGGTTGTTAAGCTAAATTAAGATTTTTTTTTTTTTAATTTCGGGTATATAGTAAATATATAACGTCCAACCATGCTTGTACAAGCCACAGAACTCGATGATAATTTACCATTTGTACGGAACTCGGCGTAAACGCCTCGGTCCGTACAAACCGTAAATTAGCATCTTGTTCTGTGACTTGTACAGCATGGTCAGGACGTTCTATATAATTACTATATACCCATGCCATATTTACTGTAAATATGTATCGTTTTGACATATAACGAAAAAATACTGTATGGACCACTGGTCCGTACACTAAAAAAGGACCACATTGCCAAACACGTTTATTAACATATCGGTTGTTGAAAATTAAATTAATGATTTTTTTTTTTAATTTTGGGTATATAATAACTATATAATGTCCAACCTTGCTTGTACAAGTCACAGAACTCGATGATAATTTACGGTTTGTACGGAACTCGGCATAAATGCCTCATTCCGTACAAACCGTAAATTACTATCTCGTTCTGTGACTTGTACAGCATGGTCAGGACGTTCTATATAAGTATACATTTATCTAGATGCCAGGTCATCAGGTTTAGGAATTGCAGCTGAATTCCAAGTAAAGTTGAGCATCTAAGCAGAACACATTAATAGAAATGATCACGATTTGGTGGTTATGATGGAAAGTTTGTTTTCGTTCTGCAGCAGTGAACACATAATCTCGCCCAACAAGGTCCAGTCGATGGAGATTTGAAAGAAATTGCAGTATCCAATGAATGTATTTTGCCGAATATGAAAAAATACAGACAATTTTCATCCAAAATAAGTTAATTTAAGATCAAGCGCATAGTATATAGTTTCATGGAATGGAACATGGAGTTGTACCTTTATGGAGTTCCATTCATTCGCCACATCCATTTAACCTTGCTGATATCAGTTCTGCTTTGTAGAAGTGTCCGTGAGTTTCGGGTGGCTGAGGTGTCAACTATGATGGATCTATCGAGCCAGTTATAATCAAATAGATATATGATGAGACCCCAGGGGCACACCAAATAAATCACCAACAACCCTTGGACTAAGGGCGAGTAAAAATTAAATCTGTGCTTGTCAGTGCTGAAATAGGGCGTCAGTCGTCGATCACCACGAATATTGCAGTGTCAGATTATCCAATTCGCCCGATAAAGAAACACTATCTACTGAGACTTGCCAGGCCCGTTCAATGGCAGATGATGAAAAATGACCGCATACTACAGCCTTTAGTTCAGGTATGAATTATGATAATATGGGGCAGTTTTAGTGTAGGCTTACATATTTTCACGCGAAAGCCCATGCTTGGACTCTGAGAATTGCGCGAATTATTAGGAAATGATGTCTAATGCCGAGGTCTTCTATATGATTTCTGGTAAAATGATATAACATGTCCTAGACATGCCGATGTACAATGGCATCTGGTCAGGAGTCTTTCTGTGGTCTGGAGAGTAAACAACGCCAAGTGATGAGCTGCCGACCTTAATGGCAAAACCCCATCACTTGGATGATCTTTATAGTGACCCTTCCTTCTGGACACCAACCTCCACATCTGGCTAGTGTCCTAGATTCTCCAAACCAGAGAGCTTATATCACGCTTACCACAGGACAATATTCTGAGTTTCCATATGTTTAATCTACGCGTAAACAATATATATATATTTTTTAAATAAACAATTTATTTAAGTGATAATCCCATACTAGGCCAGTAGGAGTTATTAGCAGGTGGATTGTTGGTCTTTAGGTTATGGCTATAGCCTACTGTAGTTCACATGCTTGTAAAGTCATTAGGTGAACTGACCATATTTTTGCTTTTTATAGCTCACTAAGTACAGATAGGAATATGATTTCTGTTTTGGACAGAAGGTTTTATGGTGGTACAATGCCTCACAGTTGTTTAAATTTAGTATTTTGGAATGG
Organism: Alentia gelatinosa; assembly: GCA_950022655.1. Classification (NCBI taxonomy): domain Eukaryota; kingdom Metazoa; phylum Annelida; class Polychaeta; order Phyllodocida; family Polynoidae; genus Alentia; species Alentia gelatinosa. The sequence continues at coordinate 27,706,004 of OX465580.1, read as the reverse complement.
ATTTGAAAAAAAAGTGAATTCAGTTTGGGGGGGGGGGGACTTTGGTAGTCACAGGTCCATTTTTAAGAACTCCTTTATGGACATATTTCTACCCCTTAAACTGGTTGAATCAGAATATAATATGCCTCATTTGAAAGAGAATAAAAAGCAGTAGGTGCTAGGAAGTGGAATTTCCTAAGTAGATTCTATATTTGCTGAGATATTCAAGTATTTGTTGAAAGTGGGGGGATTTTCAGTGAAATGGGCATGCTCAAACATATGTTTACTCAATATTGATTTACAGTGAGCATTGTTGTAACATTTACCATCTCCATAAGTGGCACTGACAGTTGCTTACACTCTAGGAAGTGTCATTATTTAGGTGAAATGTATATTTGATGTGCTATTCATGTATTTTTGCCAAATCTCATAATAGGAGGGGGGAAGGCATGAGGTGTATGGGAGGATGGTTTATTCAGCATATTTACACATAAACAGAAGTCAAAATGGTTCATAACTTTGTTGTAGGAATCAGTCAAGACCTAGTCAAATGATATTGGTTTGTAAAATTATTTGCAATATCATTTACTACCAGATATTAGCTTGACCTACTTTACATAGAAACAAAGTTGTGTCCCCCACATGGCTAGGGAGCATGCAGACAGGTCTGTGTGCACTCATCCATGAATAATCACCATGAAGCAAGCGTTTTATATATAGATAGGTTTTATATATATGTGTGTATTGAGCCATGACCTGCTGACTTCACAGAGGAGTAGGGCTTTAAATATCCAATCAATGCAGGCCCTTCCCTATTCATGGATGCCTTTCCTCCCTCCCTCCCTCCCTCCCTCCCTCCCTCCCTCCCTCCCTCCCTCCCTCCCTCCCTCCCTCCCTCCCTCCCTCCCTCCCTCCCTCCCTCCCTCCCTCCCTCCCTCCCTCCCTCCCTCCCTCCCTCCCTCCCTCCCTCCCTCCCTCCCTCCCTCTGTATTGAGTTTTAAAGGCGTCCACCTGCTCATTTGGTCTTTTAAAGGCCAATATTTCTATTTGATAATGCACTCTCAGCTCTCGTTATTATTAAAAAAACCTTTCTAAACCTGGGTGGGTTGCATTTGATTAATTACATACAATAAACACAGCATTCTTTTGTTTGTCCACCTTTTTATTTTTAACATACCATGGTTCTAAAGGTATTTGTTGTTGTTGTTGTTGTTGTTGTTGTTGTTGTTGTTGTTGTTGTTGTTCAATTTGTCCAGACCTTGGACTTACAGGCGGATAATTAAACGAAGCATAACCAGGTCTTATCAGATGACATGAAACATAAATTGTTTGAGTGTAATACAAACAAAACTCGTACATAGATTTTATTTATTTATACAATAAACATATGTCGATTACGGCCTATGAACAAGAAATAATTCATGTAATCTGCTATGAGTTTGAGGAAAGTTATTATAATAATAATAAGATTATAATAAAGAAAGAAGCTGCAACCCTCAAATAATTAAGAGAATAACGAGGTGATTTTTTTTTTTAGAAACTGTCTAACTGATTTGGTCAACTGCCATCTGGGGGAACTGTACTGAGAAAAAAATGTTTTACAAATCAGTATTATTATATCTATCATTTAGTACCTGTATGTATATGACATATCATTCGTGTCCTGAGGAAGGCGCTGACACGCCGAAACGTCGACCAGTTAGAATAAAGTATTTATTGTCACAATTTGGAGTTGACATCAGTCATTACGGGGAATTTAGAGTTGGACGGGCTTTAAACCACCTCTGCATATATAAATATTGTGTTAAACCTTCACTGTTTTCTTTTTTTGCAGAGGAAAAAAATTAAAGGAAGGAAAATTACCGTTCTTCGCCCTGGGTATAAGCTCTGTCGTTCATCCGGTAAGTCACTATATATTGATTTATCGTAAGCACAGGATATGTTTGCGCCAGATAGGAAGTGATATAAGTGGAAGTTGACGATACTGGTCGCCTAATAAGAGGTGTGATTCTAGTCACAACCATTGTCAGGGTGACATATCCTAGAAGCTTTTACTGTAACCTAAAGATTTGATCATCCTCATGCATCGAAGTAAAACAAGATATATTTCTGCTAGTGATAATTTTGCTGCTTGTAGTTTACGCACTTATGCTGCGACAGTGAGCAGACTTTTTTTTATATTTTCATGGGTCACCTGAAAACGCAACTTGACAGATACCTATAAATGTATAAATGTGCTATTGACCTTTTTTTTTGTTAAATATGATTCTGAAATAAGATAATTGAAGGGGGAAAATATGTGCCTGGTTGACTGAAGGGAAGCGATGGAAATTGTTGCCGATATGCCTTCAAAAACTGGGCAAGAAATTCAAATTTAAAGAATGTGGAGAGAAAAAAACCCAGGGAATTGATGTCTGTCATTTCATATCAAACTCTGAGTATAATGGGTGCTATGGGAAAAAAATCACTATTATGAGAAACCAATTAAGTCGCACCAAAGCGGTTCTTTCAGAGAGGATTTCATCCTTTGGGTTGATTGATAATTCCTTATCTTGTTTCTTGTATAGAGACGAGTCGTAGTGCGTACGTCTGTGAGGGTGGGGGCGTATCTTGTTTCTTGCCCTCCTGGAATCCCACACACCCCACACTACTGCATCGTATATAGATCTATTGCAGAAGCATGACATACAGAGACAATCTGTAGGTATCATGGACATCTGACTGTTGGGAAGAGACATTTAAATTCTGTCTAGAATCATATCAAGAATCACACTTGATTGTATCACGACAGGAACAAATCACAGTTGTGAAGCCGACATGATGGCTCATCTTTAGCGGACCTGCTTGCAGGCCATAAGGTTGGAACATTGGCACGTTTCACTGTCCCACCCTTTGTCCGTCGTCATCATCTCACAGATTCAATATCGGAGTTCTATGACTTTCGTAGTTACTGTGTGTATTGTGTTTTGACGATGAACACACGAAGCCTTGCTGCAAGTCTAGTACTCACTTCTTTTATCTAAATGTATTTAATAATTTTATTTTCTTAATATATGTTTTGATTATATTTCACTATAATTGTCTGTGTATCTTAACGGTGATATTTCTGGTTTTTTTTCTATATTATCAATCGTGCCATACTTAGAAGGAAACCCACGAGATGAAAATATCTTGGTCCGTACTTCACCGAGTTTGATCGCGCCGTAACACACGAAGCGCAGCTGAGTGTGTTACGGCGCGATCAAACGAGGTGAAGTGCGGACCAAGATATTTTCATCGAGTGGGTTTCAGATTTTATCTAATCCCGGACATGCGATCTAGAATATCGCTGTATATTATAAAAAACATTTCCTACCTTCTTGCTTCATAATTTGAGAAAACATCCCCGATAGCCAACTCGGAAACTCCGTTGACAAACTCGCGAGTGTGACGGAACTATTTCACCCAGGAGGTCCTGCTAGCTGATTGGTTAACGAGTCTGACGTCATAACGTTAAGTATTTACCGTGTTATTAGCGTAGCTGTAGAGTTCGACTTCCCAATGTTAAGCCTATGGACATTAATACCGGGGTTAGATAAACTGCTATACTCGCTTGCATCTATTGCGTATTCAGAGTATGTGTGTAATCATTTCAATACCAGCTTACTGTGCGGTATGATGATAATGCCTATACCATGGCAGAGGTTGGTAAATGTGTGACTTAGGTATATCATAATTGATGTTATTTTACAGGAGAATACGGTCCCTATTATTTTCCCGATGTGGTTCCGGTATACTCTTAGCAGCAGTCATTCTAAATTTTGTGTGCTAGTAAATTATCCAGTCTGATCCTTTTATACTGATCACATGACAATATTCCCCGTACGCCGTGTATGTGTTGGACGGTCATAAATACGACATGTATAGTAGCGGGCGGTATACATAGGATATACGGCCACAGGTACATCTATATACAAATATTATGAACTATTATTCTTAGACCTCTATCATTCTGGGATGACCTTGAAAAGAAGGAATATAAGGCTGTGTTTACCTTGTTACGGATTTCTATACGTTATACTAAGATATTAAACTAGGAGCAGGATTTCCACCAGCTGTCCAAATCGATTTAAAAAATGCACACACTTATACAGTCTTCATCGTTCTGAGCTGTGACTTAGAAATCTATTATTCCGGACAGATCTGATCTTGGAGCCCTCGCCCCCTCACACACAAACACGTTCCCAGCCCCTACCTACCCCCACTCAAGTCGATAAGACCCAGTCCTGCCGTCTCGAGTGCACTCCCTTTGAATTAAGCATGGCGCTGGAGAGACTCTGGACATCTCCGATAAGGACCCGGTGTTTTTCCTTGTACCCGCCTCCCAAGTGTGATATCCAACCCCTCAGAGACTGATAAACACCTCGTGCCGGTCAATAGCAGCACTCAGGTGCGGAGCAGGGGTCGGGGACAGCGGTTGTTGTGGTTACACACCAGGACCTGGGCTCGTCTACTGCGGGGCCTTAATAAGCCATACCAGACCTGAGGTTCTCAGGTACATGCACACACCAGTAGAGGTGGAGTCAGCGAGGGAGGCTGAACGAGGCCTCAGTTCCGTTCTTGAATCTTGAGGGAGTTTTAACAAGACGTGGCAAAAACACCTCTGCTACAAGCCGATGCTACCTTGAATGTGACAACTTCCTGTCAGTTTTTGAACCTGGTTGCTATGATATCTCCAGGAAACCATTGTCCAACAACAAAAACCATTGTCCAAAAAAGAAATTTTAAAAATTGAATCTTGAGGGAGGCAGCGTATAATTCTACCCATACCCATATTTTGGTCCGATGAATTTTTCCATTCAAGTCCATATGTTTGTACAATATAAGGGACTATTCATCAAAAACTGGCATTGGTATTTAAGGGTACAAGTGAAGAAATTTCACAATAAATTCATCGGTAAGCCGAAGGTGGTTTGGTGTAAGTTCAGGTTGAGATGATGTAGACCATGTATATCTGAGCTTTGTATTATCAACTACAGGAATATATAGAATTAGAGAAAGGGTTCAATGTGATTGATAATTACTATCCCATGACCATGGAAAATATCTTAATGTACCAAGCTGTAGAGATATAAATTCCAGATATGTCCAGCCGCAAGTGAAAATTGCATTGCTTTTAGACTTGATGGCGCTTAACATCATTCTGTTCCTGACTAGATGTAGGCCACATCTACCACCCGGTTTAGATAGTTTAAGTGGGTTTAAACTGAGCAGCCACCTAAGAAACAGGAGAGTCGACAAACCAAATAAATGTCTCCAATTTCTGAGAACGCCAAGGCAAAGTCTTGAATATTAAAAAAACAACCCGATTAGAACGGATATTTAAATGAGCGATGTTAATTTCAGCGGCATTGCGCTCAGTCTGATATCTTTTTTTATTGATCAATCACTGTGTAGTCAGTCTCAACATGATTTGTTTCAGTTTTCAGTCTTTGAGTGTATCCCACTTGTGTCCCACATTGTAGCTGATCTGCTGAGACAATCTTGACAATCTCAGCTCCGTTGTTGTGCTCCCCGCATCGATGGCTCCTAATTACCGTTTCCCTGCAGGAATGTCAGAGTAATTAGCAGAATTCGCTTGTAATTGGTGTAAAAAGTGTTGCCTAGCACGGGTTAGATAATGACGCGCGGCGACTGCAGGCTGTGATCTGTGTAGGGTGGTGGGTCTTGTGGTCAGTGTATTAATCAAAACCAGGAGACTTAATTAAAACAAAACTACTCTGTGAGTTCACATTCTGTATTTGTCATCCAGTTTCTAGGACATAATTTTACACACTTTGCAGGACAGCACACATATCATCTACAAATTTAGATATGATCACAGGAATTAGACTGCTAGTATTTCATTCATCAAACTATATGTGTGAGCTATGTATTATTTTGCCTCTGGTTGACAAAATAACAAAGAATTTCAATCTTAAATCTTAACGTAATTCAGTCATTATTAACAATACGTGTGTGAAGTAACACAACGGTAACACAGGGGTGATAAGTATTTGCTGAATTTATCAATATTACATGAATCTGGGATACGTGGTTGGGACACCTCGGAGTAAGCTAGAAATTTTTTTTTTTTTTAAATGAAATGATTTAAAAAAAAATCATAATGTCCATAGAAAACCTATAATATATGTGTGACCACCTGCATGGTGATTTTGCCCGAAAATAACATTAGGTTCACACGAAACTACCTCGGTCCTTGACTTCTCAGGTAGATATTTCTTTTGAAACGGACAGTTCTTTATTCATTATTATTATTATTTTTTTTTTTTTTTTTTTTTTTTTTTTTTATACATGGTTACGGTGGTTAGGTACAGTTCTTAACTGTTATTCAAGGTAGCATCAAGCTAGGGGACAGACTTAGCCTCGTCTTACATCTAGTTTATTCATTATTTCATCTTGTCTCAACCCATTTATGTGTGACCTATCCTTACTTTCCCAGAGGAGGGTCCCATTATACATATGTTGAAGGGATATTCTAAACAAAAACAAAAACAAATTGCTTCATAGTGGAACATTATCCTTCAAGAAAATTCAAAATTTCGGCTGCAGCTAGAGGACATTTGCCTCGTGCTATCAATTTAAAGAAAGTTGATTTAAGAAAGCATTAATATCAACACCTGAAAAAGGTTGGCGTCGTTCTTCGTCATCTGTTATAAGGGACCATTTGCCGCACTGCGTCACATCTTTATACCAGAGCCAAGGATTCTACATGCTCCATCTAAGGTGGATGCTGCCTGGTATACAGAGGCGGGGGATTTATTGATATACGCCATAAAACGAGGCTTGTTGACTAGACCTTTGACTAGCTCGCCAATATGGTCCTATAATATAGACCAGCACTTAATGATTCTAGATACACTCAGGCTTCCTATACTCATCTTCCTTTGTCAGTAACATATCCTGCGACTGTTTGATAGTGAGGATAAGACAGACGTCTTGGCCTTCTATACACCGTTTCCCAACACTTGGCCCACACTTCAAAGATGTCGGGGTATTGATCAGTGCAGGATGGTACGACGCTAAAAGTCGGTCACACATCATGGCAGACTGTGCATTGATTTGGTAGAAGAGCGCTGCCTCTACTATAGTGTGGTCGTCCTTATAGAGCGGACTCGCGCCAACTCATAGGGAACTTAGTATAATGTAAAAAGGGTCGTTGTTTTTATGCTGATTTGCATATTGTTTGAAGTAGATAAGTACGTTAATCATAATTTACTTACGTCTCCCATTAGACGTCTACAAACAAATGAAAAAGGAAAACATTTAAACAAAAGTTCATCTCATGATTGCTCGTATTGTATATTGGCTAATGGTTTCCCTTTCAGTATTTTTACCATGATAGGAATATCATAAGCCAATTCTGGCACAAGTTGTGGTAGTTATGTCTATTAAATTCCAGGAATGTTGTTTGGATGCCATCCGGTTTCATAACCTAATCAGATTTTTTTCCCTTCCCTATAAATAATAGGGTTGGTTTTGCTTTTCAGTGTACATAGGGGTGTTATTCTTGATACTCCCCTGCCAGACTATCAAGAGTGATATGTTTATCCTTTTCGTTACTATGAATTGGTGTGAAGCCTGAAATAAATACTTCCGGGTTCTAAACGTGACAACATTACACACCATGCTCTAGCCAACTCTAAAATGCCTGATGAGTCCCAACCACATGAAACCCTGTCCCTCCGACCCCCCTGTAATTATATCATAGGCTAAAACCAACAAATCTGCTTGGTCTTTACTTTACCCCAAATTAAACCTATGTTTGGAGAGTGTGTACCGGATCTGAACTCCGTTACCATGGTTGGATCCTATGTTATCTAATCCAGAACAATAGCAACTTGGTTTGAACTGAAAGGAAGTCGTCATTATCAAGGTAGCATCGGTGTTTTTTGCCACGTCTTCAATACTACCAAACTAATCAGAGAAACCTTGAGATACGAAGATAAGAATTCTGAATCTAGGGAATTAAGCTTTAGCACGTAGTGATGCAATGAATCGATCAGATTAAGGTCCATGATTCTGCTTCAAAATGCTGATTGTTTCAGATTTAGAGACACACCTGATTGTTTAGATTTGAAAGAATTTTTCATAATTGATAACGTGATTCACATACATGTTTTAAAATGATTTTGTTTTGTATACGTAGACGTGTATCAATACAAACTGCTCAACTATTTCGACCTTGGTCAAAGACAACCAAGCATTCACACATTGATGTAAAATCCGTTCTACTGGGTTCCCACAAGATGGGAAACTCTAATTACATTCATTTATTCAAAACGGGGAGAAATAAAGAGGAGCTTTAACTGATGGAACCACTGTCTCCGCGCCTGTTGCCTCATAATCTGTTCCGGCGAGTAAAAAAAATACAATACCTGACAAAAATATTAACGACGATTGTGATGAATGAAGCGTTTCCTCTGTGTTATCCTGCAGCGCAACCCGAACGTGCCTACCATCCACTTCAACTACCGCTACTTTGAGGTGGAGGAAAGCCCCGGCAAGAAGCAGTGGTGGTTCGGGGGTGGCACCGACCTCACCCCATATTACCTAGATGAAGAGGTAGGATACTGTTTTATTCTATTCCCATTTGACAATCTTCAATATTGCCGTGATTTTAAATCGATTAAATGCACTTGCCTGTAGACGCATAGGATGCTCCTTGGGCCACTCTAAAATCGCAGTTTTGTATTGGCTCTAGATTGCAGTGCGAGGAATTTGTTACTGATCAATTTGGTGTTGAGAGCATCGCTTTCGGAATTCCAATTTATCATAGAACAAATATCGCTCTCTTTACATTTGTATGTAAATTATATCGTAACAGGTGTGAATATTGTCATGCCAGTGTATTCCAATGCTTACTTATAGTGGCAGTTGCTGCGTAAAGCTCAACCAACCAGCTACCCCAACTCGCATCTATCTATGCAGAATACTGTCATTCTGTCTTCTAACCATGTGAACAGGCACTTAAAGCATCGACAATCTGTCCAGATGGATATCTGCATGATAAAAATGTGTAGCTATGTCGAATATCTGTTTTCCATAGTGCAGAGGCCTGATGTTTATCCCGGTTTAATATGAGATTATTAGGCGTATTCAAATAACACTTCAATTTTTGTCTGTGTGCGTGTGTGTGTGTGTATCGGTTGTATTTCCGAAATTGCCTCGTATTCTAAACAGATAACACTTCAAAAACATTCTTTTGTTCTCCAATATATCAAAGTACTAGAAGGAGAAATGATTATAATTGGCATCATATATGCTATTTGGCAGACGCACTGTTTGTACGAAGTTGTAATGAATGAAAACTTATATGAAGCTTTAAACGGCGTATCGATACAAATATTATTTTACATTTTCCATATTAGATTTAGAATTTTCAATTCATTAGCTTGGGTATCGGAAACACTGGAGTTGTGGGCGTTATCTTTTTGGTATCGATATTTTTATCTCGCCATCACTCCTAATTAGTTGAGTTCCAGAAGTTTAAACGTTGAGACAATGACTGATGAATACTCTTTTTGTGGTGGATATTCAGTAAACCCATGCATCATTCCTCGGTGGCGCCGGAGGCTTCTTAGAATTCTAGCGATGTGTCTCTTCAGAGTTTGTAGTGATAGGGTTGAAAAGGAAGAAAGGTGGAGACCATCTTTATATGATGACATTATGAAACATGTTATCTTGTTAAAGGCAATCGTTATCATGGAATCCCTTGGGGAAATCGGGAACGTTAACCCGATTTACTCCCAATAAACCGGTGTGAGATTAGAGTTGGGGCATGCCGAGATTTGATATTGGCTGACAGGGTGTCATCCAGTTTTACACTGACATCTCACCTCTTTCTAAATGTCCCTATTGGGTGCAGAATCCAGAATATTGTAAAAAGAAACAAGGCCACTGCAACTGACTTTGCTCAGAGTGTCGGCGCCACACCAATGGCTGGGAGCTGCATATTACCAAGCCGAGATGAGCTCTTTTTCTTCTTCAAAAAACAAGCAAATTAGTGAAAATTATTGATAGGAGGGAAGCCTCCACGGCTTCCGTGCTCCACGTGCCAGTAATGAAAGTTGTTTTAACCTAATTTCATGTTTGTGTTTGGTTTTCTTTGAGCGAGCACTATAATGGTGATTATAGTATTTACAAACATTGGCGGACATTTATTATTGAGTGACGTGATTGTCTCACCGATGGGGGTGACATGTCATCGCTTTGCTGTGTGCCGTGATATCACGTTAATGTTAGATTACCGTCTGCGTGCCAGGCGTAATCTTGTGCAGATTATCAAATTATCTGCCGAATATCGGCCTTATTGATATTCTCATCGATGCTGGATTAGACTCATACACCATGCTTCCTCTACGTGGTCACATGTACAAGTATTGACATTATTGTATTGTTTAGGCAAATGATAAACATTGTTTTAGTTACTGGGCATTGTTTTTTTTAATTATTCAAAAGAGCATTGCTGTTACGTTGAGTCATGGATAGTTGTTAATAATATCCAAGACTAATGTTATTTCAAAATTACTTTGACGGAACTACAAGGGGAAAAGAGAAAACTTAATCTTATTTTACAGGGTGACGTCGCTGTCTATACAATAATGCTCGTGATTATTATACCTGAAACCCTCCGGAGACTCCCTCGACCGATTCTTGTCTAATTTGAATGCTCAATGCAGAATCGATAGCTCCCTCCTATACCCTCAGGAAAACGAGTGTCTAGTTCAAGAGGAACAATCCAGGGTTGGTCTCATTAGTTACTAAATTGATTTTCGGTTACCCTGTCAGGCCACGTGACCGTGGGGGTTGAGGAAGGGATTTATTTTATCACATTCCCTTGTTGATGTAGATATTTGTAGTATTGCGTTTTTGATGTATTCATCGTGGTTTCCTGTCTTTTTGGAATACATTTGATACATCCAAGTTTACATAAATGTTCATTTGCTGGTGTTACGTTCACTATCGTAGCCAGTTTGTATATAAAGCATTCGTGGTTGAACTCTTGACGTTCTTTATAAGATGCGGATGGCCCTGCTCTTTATATTATAAGGTAAAGCATGGACCTATACATGTACATGTATATGGATAGGAAACGCGGGCTGGTGCCGTGTTTGTTCTACGAGCTGTGTGCCTCGGCTACGCTTGATTGCGTTTTACGGGTAGAACTCTGATCCGCTAAATGGGGAATACTTTCAGAACTCTATAATATTCCCTGTCTCAAAAGCCTTAATAAACGATTTAGTTTCCTTTATATACCTACACAGAACAGTTGAAATAATGGCTCTAGGTGTGCTGGAGGTTTCTAAACAGTTGACACAAATTGGGTGACTTTACCTTTCAGCGCCCCTCAGAAATCAGTCATTTCCATTTTGTCACCCACAGAAAATATTCACAATTCACTAAACCGTATGAAACTGTTTAATGGTCTTCTCCAGGTTGAGACCTACATAAAACAGTTATAATTATAGCCCTAGTCTTGCTGGGGGTTTCTAAACTATTGGCAGAGTTTAGGTGACTTTAGCACGTATGCCAATGAAAACTATTGCACTTTTCTAGGAGTTTGTAGTGGTTAAGGATAGATAGCACTGCAGCTACTATGGTGCTGGCCTGGTGCATGGGTAAAGTATTGATGGTTTGGGTGAATATTGTGTAAGACTGTCTTGTTATTAGATAAAATATTTCACTTCAGGATGTGGTTCATTTCCACAAAACGTTAAAGACGGCCTGTGATAAACATAACCCCGAGTACTACAAGCGCTTCAAGGCCTGGTGCGACGACTACTTTCACATCAAGTTCAGAGGTAATTCATTTACACAAAAACGAATTTACATATACCAGTATATCTGTCTGTGTTCACAGTCTCAAATAGAACTTCTCATCGACCAATATGGAATGCACCTCACGGTGGACATCTATTCATCCCAAACCCAATTACATTTTCAACCGACCAAAACTGATCTCTCAGTAGTAGCAGAACTACAGCGTAGGCATCCTCTGAAGCCTAGCTATGTGTCAACCCGTTTAAATTGCATATACCAATCTGCTCAATATTACTCTATATCTAAGGACTACGGAATGAAAACGCTAAAGATAGCTAAGAACCGACAAAAAACAAAATGTATAGGCCAAATTGCCCTTTTTTCTTTCTTAAAAAAATTATTTTGGAATCTATGGTTTCTTTTTTTTATTGATTAACCGACACGCCATTATGGCAGCCTTCCAAATTTCTGTGATAGATAGACGAACTGATTGAATGGGTATAAGGAGCAGAGAAAAGCGCATCGCCTGATTGCAGAATAGCATTCTACTGTCACATAAACCAGCTTCATGATTTTCATTTCATCTTTTCAATACTCACATAATTGGCTCTCCTTATTGGTTGAAACACTAAACATGACGCATTAACAATTCACTCAGTTGAATCAGCACAGTTTGCTGATGCAGTCACACATATGCAGAGGCTCGTCTAAAATATCAGTGGCTGTGTGTGTGTGTGCGTGCGTGTCTATGCCTGTGTGTGTAACAAAAAATAACCATACAAATAGACATTCGCATCTGAAGTAGGGACTTAATATATGAAGTTTCACAGCCTATCAACAACACAGTCGACAGATATATGCATTTTAATAGTACATTTGACGGACTCTCTGCTATGAATGGCGATACTTCCATAAACGGCTATAATTGCCACAGAGTATTATCCATTGTAATATCCCATCCACCAACCTACTTATGTATAGCATTTTATTGGAAAATACATATATGTGCATGTAATACTCTGCCAAGTGTATTATAGTTTTATTTCTTAGTCTATTTTATCAATTTCATATCTCTAAATTACATGTTATAGCAAGAGGAGTGGGCTAATGTAAAAGGTAGAGACACAATATATTCTGCAAATATTAATGAAGCTTGAGTATATTCCTGTAGAATTGAGGAAAGTTGTTTTTTATGACTAGTTCTCTCCTAGAAAAAATGCAAACACCAGCCAAAACTATCAGACCTCACAGCATGCTTGCCAGTGTAAACACCAGTCAGTCGATACACGTCATCTCGCATCGAGATTAATTTTCCAAGACACAAATATTTGCATGGCTCATAGGCGATTCCCTCGCCTTACTTTCTCGAAAAAAGCAGGGGCTATCCTACAATAATCTATTTCCTCCATTGAAGGGCATTATAAAAGGTTGGCAATTGTTAAGGTATGCCAAGGCTATTTATTTTGGTTAACACAATAGGCGTCACGATGACTTTTTGTCTCCGTTCAAACCTCGCCAGGTGAAAGACGGGGACTGGGTGGAATCTTCTTTGACGACATGGACCAGACGACGCAGGAAAAAACCTTCGACTTTGTGCAGGTCGGTTTCTTTTTTCGGTGGCATCCCAGAAGGCAACGCGCTGCCTGTGAAGTCACGTGACTTGCACTGGTCACGTGCGTGTTTAAAAAGTAAACAGCTAATGTCAGGGAAATGGCTTTCCAGACATGATGAATTCCATAGTGTTCCCTCGCTTTTAGGTGTTCCACGTGAGACCTGGTTCTACATTGAGTTAAAGTCTTAAAAATAAACATTTTTATTAGGAACACTTTGTTTCCTTTTTCTAACATGTCGGCCATAAAGACTCTAAACTTGAAAGGCGGTAAAAATAATCTATTTTCGCTTTGGCAATTAGGAGTGCTAGGACTTGGGGAGTTTGAGTTGGAGGTGGTATTGATTGAACGTTTGGATCGCGTTACGTTTCAGTCTTGTGCGGAGGCGGTGCTGCCGTCCTACGTGCCTATAGTGAAGAAACACATGAACGACGGCTACTCCTACAAGGAAAGGTACGATTTTAGAAGATCGCTTCTCAAGTTCAAGCTAATGAATAATCCACAAGTCTATTTTGTCTTCACCTCTTTTAATATGCCTTTGCAGTAAAATGAATGATTGATCTACATGCTTGTATTGTCTCTGTACCTTTTTTAATATGCTCTCAAGCTAGAATTAAACATAGTTCTCTATTTATCCTTGTATTTAGATAAAAATTGCGTATGTGTTATCAAGTTTGAAGCAACTAATAACTCAGTTTTATAGTGTCGCTACCCTTTTATATAGTATATGTTCTGGACTTGAGATTTATAATGGCTGCGACACTGGAAGATATTGTCTTTGAAGTTTTCATATATGGACATTCCCCTTGAATTAAGTCAGAGATCACATTTGTTCATCTAGTACTTTGGGTTTACAGCACAGGTAGAAAAGCGTTTGTAGAGCCTCTGTCCTTCCACTACGTAATATCCTCAAGGCTGGCACTAATTGAGATTTACCGAAGCTCATTATGTAGGCCTTGCGTCCGTGCCAGCAAGGTAATGTACTACAACTGTAGTTGGAAGTCAGTAAATTACATGACGCAAAAAAATAGATAGGTCGGGATTGCAGGGTAATCTCAGTGTCTGTTAGCCAAACTGAAAGCACGCCAACCCATGCTCATATAATGTACCCTCATTTACCTTGGACAAAATGAAGTCTTAGGTCCTCAATAACGAATTTTGTTTCGAGACACACCTATAATCCATGTTTTGTAAGAACAAATCCATAACTTTTGGAAGGCAAACTGTCATTCTTCTCAGCAAATTTGTAATGGAAGAGTGTTTAACAATAAACTAGATTATGATACGTGGCGAACAGCTTTAGCTAAAAAGGATTGTTTACGGGGTGTACAACACTTACAGACACCACCCCCCCCCCCCCCCCCTCCCAGGTCAACAAGTATCCGTACACTTCGAAAAAGATTTTTACCAAAAGATTAACAATAAACTGTTCATTCCTTGAGATTAATAGACCTATTGTGTTTGATCAATAACGAGATCTCTTTAAACAGGGATGCAAGTTTTCCGATATATGACGGAATTCCGACCTTTCCTAAACATCGGCATCAATCGCAGTATTTGACTATACATTGTACATGTATATGGATTCATAGCCATTCTGCTCTAAAATGATGTTATGAATTATTCTTTTTCATGAGCATTTTAAATTTCCGATATTTTCCTAAGTCCTGACTTTCGTCCCTGATTAACGCGATATAGGAATCCTTATGTTCGAGCGTCTTTCATCTTATGCCACAGGCGAGGTTCCTTCCCCATACACACAAAATGAAATTCTGTTACGCATGTATTCCAGATTTGCCGTCACAAGGTTATATGCTGTACATTTTTGTCCCTGTTCTGGCGTTTCATGTAGGCGGAGAACCCATTTTTCAATGTCGACGGTGAAGGCTGGTTGTCATTTTGTAATTGTTTATACGAAAAGGTATGGCAAGATTCTTGTGTTGCTGACGCTCAGTTTGTATTGAGTATGACCTCTAACGGAGCAATGTGCAATAGGAGTCTTCTAAAATGAAGGTGTGCATCTTCTTGCTACAATGTTTTAGAAAATCGGTAACTTCATTATGGAGTATTCTCAGACTCGTTTATATTAGCCTTAACGTCCATAAGCTAAGCATTAGGAGCTCGTACCCAACAGGCTTGCAAGTACGGTAAATCATACTCAATAGGTGATAATCAGATAGATATTCTCAGGCTAAGATAAAATAAGAAGCATACTTTTGTTTGGTCTGAGTCCCTGCTCGCCATTCGCTTGAAGTGCTTCGAAATATTCATTCATTTATCGCCTCGTTCATATTACTACGCACTTCAGACTCATTGGCAAACGGGGACACTACCAAACACCCATCACTTTCTTTCTTAGCATAGTATACATGTATATTGAATCACTTGGATCAGCACCTCAACCTTAGATTAATCTCTACTCCTACTCAACCCCATGCACCCTGTCACCTCTGAAGGTCACGGCATTCATTAGAGGAACCCATGCCCACCTTGTATCGCCTACATAAGATCATTTAAGTTCACCTTTGCTTCCTTATTCCACACAGACAGTGGCAGTTGTTGCGGAGAGGGAGATACGCCGAGTTTAACCTGGTCTACGACAGAGGCACAAAGTTCGGCATTCTGACGCCAGGAGCGCGCATTGAGAGCATCCTCATGTCGCTCCCACTCTATGCTGTGAGTAATTCTTATCAATCCCTGTATGTACCTTTACCATTAATCTGGTTTGAGTAATTATTTTTAGGTTTCATTTTTAGACCGAGAGTATTTTGTCAAGCCGTGCCAGGGATGCCAGCTCCGGTTTTCTCATCAGAAAATATAATCAATGTATTCTAACAATTGTCCTGTCATACACCTTTAGTCTTCTATCAACCATTGAATAAAATGCATTTACTCAGTCCACCAACAACCCCCTAATCGCCACACCTGTGCATATGCTAGATGGGCCTATATCCACCGGTTTCCATAGTCATAGCCCTCCTGAGAATAACGGTGTTGTGGAAGGGGGGGGGGGGGGGGGCTGGAAATTTGGAATTTTATTGTCTGCTCATTGTAATATTGCCATTCGTCTAATATGTCATGCACACAACGGTGAGCGTTTGTTGTTTTATCCAGATTTTATATATCTGTAAGTATGGTGAATAATGACTTGATCGCCATAGTGTGAATATAAACCACCAAGTGAATGTAGATATGTCTTTATTATAATATGAGCAGTTTCACACTGTAAATTAAATTTGAAGGCAAGTGATCTATTTACAATGCCGTTCCCCCACGTTCCCCAAGCAAGACACTTGTCCTAGTGAGCTTATGTGTTTCGACCGACTCTATGTCCATAATCTTGCTGGTTGAAGGTCAGTCTGAGCTTGGCACACGATCTCAGTGTATATTTTGTTGTTGCCTCCCTATACAAAAAGGTATGGTAATTCCTAAACTTGAAGAACTGCGGGGCGGACGCCTTCATGTTTATTTACCGTATAATGACACTGGCCCTGCAAGTATCGTGTGGTTATCGAGAACGGTTTACAGCAATCAATCTAGGCAAACACAGAAATGCATTTTGAAACGGATCTAGACGATCAGAATATGTTTGATATCAATGAGGAGCCCCCACTATAAGCCTATTGTTGTTGGTTGAAACAGTGAGGGAATGACAGTTTTCAATATACAATGTATCAGGCTACCGGAGGGAAGGGGGGGGGGGGGCAGTTACTGTATTAGATATAAAAAAAAAAGAAGAAGAAGCAATATACAGTTATTTAAATCATATACGTACGTTTTAGGTGTTGTTTGTAGATGTTGCTGTCATCCCTGCATACTAGATGATGATAAGTTAACGTTAACTTCTCAACCCAAAGCTAGCTTATCTCTGCCATATCCGTGCGGTCCACAGTTACATACAACTACCCTGTCTCATAATCACCTTCACCGATCCCCCAACATAGCATTTATCAGCCTTCTACAGCCAATCTGGAAATTTAAATGATCCAAAGGTTTGCAATTTCCTCCGGGTTCAGACGGACAGTAACTCCTACACGCAGTACACTGCTGCCACCGCGTAGATACTGTTAGAACTAGGGCACGGTTTTATTCTTGGGAGGAGAGGAGCAGGGGTCGTCGAGATACCATTATATTTCGGGGACTTTCTTGGATTACATCTTAGTAATATCTCATATACGGTATAGGATATCAATAATAAGAGATTAGGTTCATACTGGTGCTTTGTGGCTGATTTTGTCAATAGTGATTGATCCGATGTGACAGTGGATCAGGCACCGAAGGTACATGTATATAGTTTTCCCCTTATGCAAACCTATATACATGTACAATCTATATATGCAAACTGAGGTGGAGTATAGGAAATGAGACAGTAGAAGCGCCAGCTAGGGCTAAACAGGGTCTCTGTCCCACCCTCACCTAGCACTGTCCCAGACTGACACACACACACGTCCCATTCTGACAGGATTTCATCCACACTGACAGAGTCACTGCTCCATTCTCACATGATCTGTCCCACACTAACATAGCCACTGTTCCACACACTGACATAGGCAATGTCCCATTCTTATATGATTTTATCCCATGCTGACATAGGCACTGCCCCCACTGACATGGATCAAGTACCATGCTGACAGGATTTTTTTTGTCCCAAACTGACATAGGTACTGTCCCAAACTGACATGGACATTGTCCCATTCTTATATTATTTTTATCCCACGCTGACATAGGCACTGTCCCACCCTGGCATGGGGACTATCCCACACTGACCTGTCTCATTCTGACAGGAGTTTTACTCCACTCTCACAGTGGCCTCAGTGGTGTGGTCATGTTCACACACGAGTCCTGCCCACCCCCACCCCTCACCGCTGGCACTAAGCTGCAGGCAGACACAGATACCCCCTCTCATGGTACCTCTCCTGGCAGGCGGCCGCTCAACAGACTCTGCCACTTGTCATATTGGACCCCGTTCTTGAGGAGTTGTTCCGTGTGGCTAATGTCATGTTGAACACAGTACCGTCCCCGCTCTACTGCTGCATGTCTACAGTCCTGAGACTTGTCAGGTTGTCTTGTCAGCCAAAGAGAGCAATGACACAAACACGAGTTTCTGTGTTGGAAGTCAGACAAGGACAACTTTAGCAAAGACATTTCCTTTTAGTTTACTTCATAAGGATAAGGATTTCCCCGTTTTTATATTATACTGAAATTGATATAAATTTAATATAAATTTTCATTCGTGGCTATATTCACATATCAAAATCACGGGGTGAGATTAATATAGAATTCAATTTTTAGGTTGTAGGTTGTCACGATTATCAAGCTTCCTTTCTGATGACGACATTAGATATTTGCTATATAATCCTAAATTCCTCACTCTCCAAGCACCTTTATGTGCGTGTGAGTCTAAACATCAAGTTATTTCTTGCATGTGACCTAATAAAAGGTATATAGGGGATGGGTCAAGGTTTCATCGGGTTCGGAATCGTCACGTATCCTTAATATGGCTATTATCAAGGCATGTGACATTTTCCCTATTTTGGGTACCAGGAATTTTTCCTGGGCCCCTCTCAATTCATTAGGTTGATGAAAAGCCCAGCACCGAGTACAACCCAACACCAATACAGAGTGTGTCTGAACAGGGGTTATGCCCTTTTCTAGGAGGTGATCGGGATGTGGCCATATGATTCATAGGGCAAGCTCAGTCACTTGGGGTTTTGTCAGAGATCCGGTAATTAATCAAATTACCATGGGGGGGGGGGGGGGGGAGGAGATAAACAAAGAAATCATCTTAAACTTTAGATGCCTAATAGGCTTTTATACGGAGAAACCTTGAGTTTCTATATAGTTTGTAATATATTAACAATAATACAACCCCCATCTGGACGTTATTTTGATGAATAGTCTATTTGAGTTAAATTTGTAGTTCAACGAAGTATGTACCTAGGCAGATCACCTAAAGTGACATGATGATGTGGCTACATAAAACATACTGTTGTTTTATCGAAAGTTGAGAGTGGATCACACTCACATTCAGGCACCAAAGACTGAATATGCCTCGTCTTGCGGAAGGCATTTGTGATTATGTTTTCGATTGATTTGTAAAAATATTTGTATTGTGTTATAGTGTATTATAATTTTGAATGGTCTTTATCAGTTTTTCCATTATTTTGTTTTATTGGTATTGTAAGATATTCTTATATGTGAATTTTCTTCTAGAAATAAAGAAAATGTTGCTGTTTGATATTGCTTGAGAAAGAAACAGAATCTGTATGTTTCTCTGTTAGCCTGTCAACCTCTTAATTTCATAAATTCTATAACACCGTGATATGGCCCTGGAAACTGCTATGGTGTCAATCAAATCAAAAGTCAACATTGTAACCTCAATAAAAAAAGAAAACAAACTGATTTCAGGGACATTTTTCTTGTGAAATATCAATTATATTCGGTTGTTTTTTTTTCAGCCTCGTATAGTAAACAATCAATTATATTCGGTAGTAGTTTATATTTAGTTATGTTGTTAATTCATCTAAATACTATATAATGAAACTCACTCTTATTCCCTGTGTTTGTGTGCTTTACAGAAATGGGAATATATGCACAAAGTGGAGGATGGATCCAAAGAATCCAAGCTAATGGAGGTGCTGAAAAACCCGCGGGAATGGGTCAACTAAGCAGTTAACGGTGAGCAGCTTCAAACCACTGCAGTCAGTCTGCATTATAATTATCTACGTTATATGCATTTACACTACGTCAGTGTTTTTTAATCCACTTGCAGTATTCACTATGATCCCAGACTTTTTCAACTGTATACATAGATTTATGACAAAACATGCAGAGTTTAGTAATTGTTTGATATAAAATAACTGATGAGATTATCAACAATTAGTCCGCTAAGCTTTTGATTTTTGCAGCAGGCTCAACATATCATTTAGTAGATATTGACAAAACATTCATGTCTCGCTGTAATATATGCAATCTACGGTAATAATGCCCATGTCTTCCTATAAGCCAATTTTCCTTGAGATAGGTAAGATGTAAATCTCTGATGTGAGTGTGGCAGATGACTGTTGTTCCTGAAGAAATATTCGGTAGTGGTTGCTCAGGAAAAATTAGATAGTTGAGAACATTTTGTGAATCCGAGTGTAGGGATATAATATATGTGTGTACTACATTACAATAAAGACGAGGCATTGGAATAACCTACCTAAATATTAAAACCTTGCTAATTTGTAAATGAAAATGTCATTTCTTTGTATTAGTGTATTGCAGTGATAGACATATATTAAGCGCTATTGAGTCCAATCCTATCTACAAATGGCATTCAAATACTGACATAGTCCATATGTAGCTATCATGGCATCTGAATCATGTAACTCGGCTAGTATTAAAGAAACCATGAATCGGAAGGTTTTTCCCCTCAAAGACGCTAACGAGTGAGGACGTGCCTCAGAAACCTCCATAGATTGGCCGCCACTTCTGTTTCCACTGTGTTCCAACTTAGAGGATGGTATGGTCAAACCCACATCGTGTCCACGAATTATCACTCTCAGACCATTACTTTTTATAGGTGGGTTCTGGGAGAAAAAATACTCATCAAGAAATATTCACAGCTTACCAAATTGATAATAAAGTCTACCTTTATGGGGATTCTCTTTAAAATACACACAGAAGGAAATATGAATATGTAAAAATGGCTTCAAGAGTAAGGAATATCACACTCTCTAAACAGAGGTCCAGGTCACATAAAAGTTCTGCAGTTAGAGGCACAGACACTTACAGCTTCTGAGTCGAGGTGGTCACGATTTTATCCCAACTAGAGCTAACATATTGTAGCGCTGGCGGCCATAGACTGGTTCCCTGCCCTAATGAATAAGGGACAGGTAACGGGTTCCTACGTCCTTCACCTAGACTGTAGTATATCTCCGCCGAGCCCCCTAGTGGATACCCTGGGAACCAGCGTATCTGGTTGTCTGCCAATGGAGGCGTTACCAATAATGCACCACGAAACTGGAACCCGTTGCCTGGCCTTTAGTCTAACTAGGCCAGGCTGCCAGGCTATGGCGGCCAGTGTAAAGCCTGCACTGGTTACTAGTTTTTCCAATACCACCAGGTGGTAACAGCAAACCTGGTTGTTGTAACACAAGGTAGGCTGGTAATCATGTTATTCAAGAAGATGATGGTACAGTGTGGTAGGCTATTACATTATTTAGTCTCAGCTTCTTGGTATGTATATCAAATCTTATGTATCATGGGAGGGAATTCCATGTTTGTTTGTTTTTTTACCAAAATGAACGCAACATTGTTCTCAACAGGTTTCATTTAGTTTGAGTGGATGTATTAAGAGAAAACATGGTAACTGAGCCCATACAGGTGGACTTTCGAGGTCGTTTGATGAAAAAATATACCCTGACACCGCAGACGGGAGGGCCATACTTTCTCATCAAATGATCGAGAGCGGACATTGTACGGGCTCAGTGACTACGTTTTCTTATTACTATATACCTCCTAGTCGTTTAAAACACCGTTTTATTAACTTTCCTGGTACGTGATTCAACCCCCAACCCCCAATCGTTCTGAACGAACTCCGAGAATAAGTATAGCCGTATTGGCGTCATCAAAAAGTTTTTTTTTAATTATTATATACCTTAGATTGGTTATAATTCACAGAAACTGACCGTAACTCGACTCTGTTGACACTGTCACTCTCTCTCAGCGCGGTAAATACATCACAATACTCATCCAGACACACTCTCCTAGCAGAGGTTAGGTTCGCTCAAGCTTGCTGCTAGGGTACAGAGACTACGATAAGGACTTCGGGAGTTTGGATGGTTCTGACATGCCCCCTGTAACGAGTTGACGTGCGAATTTTCGAAATATCGAGGCAACTAATGTGGGGCGTTCACTCGATATCACTCGGGCCAGAAACAGCGCCTGTAGATTCATTTCTGTGTCATATGTCACTTTTGCATGAGTAGTAAGCCACATTCAATACATATTTTTATTGATTGAATTCGTTCACGTTTCCCAACAATAACGAAAATATCTGTCGATATAATATGAACCATTCACATGCTTCTGTGTCAAAGCTAACATTGATTTCTACATATAACTACGTATATTATTATGACACAATGAAATATGCAGTAAACAAAAAAAGAAATATACAGTCATATATCATGAAAAATAATGCACTTCAGTTGAATTTTTCTGCTGAACTATAACGCTTTATTTTCACAGCATCATGTATTATGCATAAATCTCTATTATGTTTCTATGTCTCAACAGTATTTCATTTAAGGGTTTTAGGGAGTTATGCACAACAATATTTTTTACCTGATTTATATAGTTTCGAAATGTGTCATTCTATACTCTACTTTAAACATTAAAGAACGATGAAGTCACTTTTATGGAATAGTCTGAGGATTTAACTAAAACTCTATTTAACATAATACAAATGTAGAAGACTTATATAGATGCGTATTTATTGAATTCGGGTAATTTTCTGATAAATAACCAATCACCAGGACTACTACCATAAACGTAGTTCATAGTATGTGTGGTGTAACAGACTGCCGGTAGATGGTAGCACTGAGATAACTAGTACGACTTGTTCTCCTGGTGATCCAGCTGGACGTAGCCCATCCGAGACTCAGGCCAGAACTGCCATGTGCGACTTGCAGTGACACGCCACCTGGGCCAGTGGAAAGTTCTCTATTTGATTAATATATCTTCATACAAATAAAATTATGAATATCCAACATCAAACTAGATAGCAGAATCTACTATATGTGTGTACTTATTGTTTTTTTCAGTTCAGTACTTTCATTGAACATTGGCACGCATGGTTAAGGCATCGCATACATAACAGATGCCAATTAGTTGATACCAAGTACAATTCTATCGCAACTTGTATTCAGAACTTTATCTTAAGATTTGAAAAACACAACCTAATACATAGTCTACACTCATTTGATACCGGTAGTGTTTTTATCCCACGCATAGCAGTGATAATAAATAAATGTAATATCGTCTAATTTCATTAAACAGAAACACACACAAATAAACTAAGCTAATACACGTACACAAAAAATTATCGTTTTGTACAAAGTGAATCCCTGATTTGAAGTCTTGTCAGGATACTTGGTCTATGATTAAGCGAACTATTTCACAGATTGATCCCTACTAGTTTACATCAGGACTGCCGTTTTATTTATTATTATTTTGCCGTATGATTAAGAGAAAAAAATTAGCGTGGGTGCAATACTGTGTAATCATCGTTCGTGAAAGCGCCATAGAAATATTCAAAATTTGTGCATAGATTCTCCTTAAACTTACGGAGGATTTGCCTATTGAGGCTTGTGTGAGTATATATATAAATAGTAATAAATATGTATCTATTTCAATGTCCGTATTGAGGTACATCATCTGAATGCGTGAAGGCACTTGTGAACTTTGACATATAAAAGTTTTGTTTTGCTGGTGGATATTTACCCTTATTATACCCCTAATTACGTAAAAGTTGATATAAACAAGGTATTTTCTATGTGCTAGAGCTTTTACCCTTTTAAATAAAATTGTACAGTATATGTGACATATATCGGTGCACTGACTATAGAAAAATGGATGCAGTGTATAAGCAGAATCCCGTACATCGCCCATGAACCGTTATTTCTATAATTGCAAAGATTCTGTCTCAACTGTCTTTACAACAAGTACATCCGATATTGTTCAATTCATATGTGTGTCATATTCAAGGCACTGCAGGCGCAAAAATACAGTGTGCCTTCTTGGTCCACACCAGCATTTTCTGCATTCTGAAATATACTCCCGATTAGAAGGATATAAAGGTATACATTGATGCTCCTTTTGTATATACACCGATGAGACCAGTTCATCATGATACGCAGCTTTTCCATCTGAAGTAAAGGTACACCAACACAAAGGACAATTATAAGCACTATGTATATAAAGTCACCCAGATAACAAATAACAAACGGAGGTAGTCATATTCTGTGCCATTCTGTGAACCGTCGAGTACGCATTGACTCATTGTCCTGGACACGAATTTGAGCACATACTTAATACATCTCATAAGGTTAAACCCACCAAAATGCTCAGAGATAAGTGCCCTATCTGTCAAAAATGTGAAGGACTATTCTCTACACTTAGTCTTAAACTCACGCTAGAGCATAGAGTACAGCAAGGATATAGTACATCGGAGCATAGATCTATGTAATAAGTCTTCCTTTTAGTTTGGTCAACTATGTCCGAGAACATCTTTCTTCCCAAGCTTATACCAACCATAACGTGATAGAGTAGAGACAAACTTCACAAAGTTATTTAAGTCTGAGCATATCTTAGGCTTAGCTGAGCATCTGTTCGCAGGAACCGATTATGCCATTATATCCTTAGCAACCTTTTCCAGATTATCCAGGATAAAACCTTCCAAATATTTGTCGTAGAAGTTAACTAATAGCATCAGTTTAGTTCGTTGTAAACGAGCGTCTACTGCAGAAATAGGAAAAACTACCTGCTCCAAGAGGTCAAATATAGTCTGCTCCAAAATGGAAAAACTAGCATTTGTTAGATGAGGTATGTTCCGTATATGGGAACACTAGCATCTGCGCCCAAAAGATCAGCTAATATAGCATTCGCTCGAGAAATCACTAAAATAGTATAGTAGTATCTTCTCCTGGTATTTTTGAAATATTAGTCTGTGCTCCCAGGCGGTCAGACACCTGTCTATTCTCCAGAAATGAGAAGAATAGCATCTGGTTCAAGAGGTTATATATCATTGTCTACCTCAAAATGGGAACATAGCATCTGCTCCAGTAGTAGTGT
Organism: Alentia gelatinosa; assembly: GCA_950022655.1. NCBI lineage: Eukaryota > Metazoa > Annelida > Polychaeta > Phyllodocida > Polynoidae > Alentia > Alentia gelatinosa. The sequence continues at coordinate 27,680,775 of OX465580.1, read as the reverse complement.
CTGATCCAGAAATAGGAACACCAGCACCTGCCATAGGAGGTCACATATTACTGTGCGCACTAATAATAGATATACTAGCCAATGCTCTCAGGGGATGAATGTTTTTGTCTGCTCCAATAATTCTCCCATGTATATGTGCTTTTTGGAGGCAAGTTTCTAGCATCTGCCTCCCAGAGGTTAGTTGCTCAGGTCTTCCCTGTGAGGTCAGCTCTTGAGGAGCATTTGAAGGAGTAGGTCATGGTCCATGGTCTGCAGTGTGGGCAGATCCAGGCCCAAGGCGTTGGCGATGCTGGAAAGGTCCAGTCCGAACTGTAGGAGCAGGTCGATGAAGTCGAGCTCCTCTCCAGTAAATGGATTGTGGATCTTGGGACAGGAGAGATTACACTGCGGCCAGGCGCAGTGGTCGAGGCGGTGGTGGCTGCACTGGTTGTCGTGGTAACGCATGTGGTGCATGTCGTGCTGGTCAAACCACAGAGACCGGCGGGCTCGACTTGTGACGGCACGCAGGCGGCCCCGCTCCCGCTGCCGCTTCTCCTTGCTGCGACCTACAGCAAGACGACACATTTTTATATGAGTTAAATTAGATACATTGAGGATAACGCGGCAAATATTCAAATTACTTACACGAACACAATATTGCCTTAAGATATAACACTATATTCTGCCGAGGCGTGTACTTATACAATAGAAACTTGTTTAAAGGTGTTAGGCTCCATCTAAAAATGCATATTACTGTAAACTCCTGACGTTAAAAGCTTCAAAACTAGTATTTATTTCTATCCGACAGTGGTAGATACATGTATATATGGCAGACAAATTGATGGTATTAACAAATAGGAGCGTTACCGGTACTGACTCCTACTCAACCTAACGGACTATAACGACTTGGCTTTCAGTATACAGGTAAGTCAAAGGTGACTACTATAGAACTGACAGCGGGCGGATGCCTAAATGGTCGCCCTGTGTCTAGTGATTGGCCGTTGGCGTCAGTGTGCGACTCTTGTCTTGTCAAGACGTTAGTTACAAACACACGTCGAAGTCCGGGAGTCGAGAGACTTAAAGATCAAGAGTGTGTGTATGAGGAGGGGAGGGGGCAGTGACCAGGGACGTATAGTGTAATAAGGGGGACGACCACACCGCCCCCTGTGTGCGCCTGACCCCGCGCCACCCCGCATGTGTCAGTCGGCCGCCGCACGGCGCCACCGTCAGTGATTTATCACGCGCCCGTCTTTAATCTGCGGGCGTCGCGGCAGACGGCGCTGGCGGCGCGGCTCCTACCTGGACGGGAGCCTTTGATGGCGGCCCACCTGAAGTAATTAACGGTAGGCACGACGCGCTCCGACTACCGACCCCTTCCCCCACCTCCCCCAATCGCCGGGGCTCCAAATTGCCGCCACCTGGAACCGAACCGTCCCCACCCAACCCAAAATAGGCAACGTGCAGGTTCTAGATAGCACCACCTTCAATCACAGAATAGGCATGCTCCCTGTGGCTTGTACGTCTATAGGAATGTCCACATTGTAGGATTATCACGAAGGGAGAGGAAATCGTGTAACCACGCCCCATCACTCCACATCGCCACCACCGTCTCAAACGTTATCAGTGCATCTCTCCATCGTTGCTAGCGTTTCTGATAACCACAGCTTCCCCACAGATTGATGTTGCATCGCCTCCCCGGTATTATTTACAATTGACATTAGTGGAGTCATGCTACTGGGATGATATTTCACCACATGACCTTCAGAGAAAGGGCGCTTTTAACTGAATCCCAATGTCAAAGATTGTACATTTCCACTTGTCCATGGAAATCCACTTTTTCACTTTTCCACGTTTTTTTCCTGAGGCAGCAAATTGCACAGGAAAAATATTTCTACTTTTTTCAGATCCCAACTGACATCCCTGCTGAGACATACCGTAATATATCTTGGTGTTGTTGAGGTATAGACCACATAGTGTACACAGATCAATCATTGTAAATTTGTATTTAAACAAAAAAAAATCCAACAAATGGCAGCGAGTAAACACTATTGCATCGGTCTTTCCTAGTAATCTTTCCTAGTCTTGCCGCCATCGGTCTGATAGTGTGTACGCGTCCCCTGCCTTGCACTCCCGCAGAGAGCATGCAGATAGTGTAGTTAAGACAGGTGGATCATGTGGCACTGGTCAGTAGGTAAGAGGTCATGCAAGTAACTCCTACTGACGGGTAGGTACTCAGACGGCACGGCACCCCTGAAAGCGATAGTGATCCCCACCTGTATGCTTTACCCACCTGCAGCCTTTGATCTCTGCTGATGATGATTTACTCCCATTCCCCTTTCCTTTCCGATCTGACCACATGGCCACCCCACCGGCCCTGCCCTGGAAAAGTGTGGCCATGCCCCTGCATACATGCTGCAGCAACACGCTGTGTTCCGTATGCAGTCACGAGAAAGCTGCTTGTCAGTACCATTTAGCGCAAATCAGGGATGTCAGAGCTCAGAGAAATCCCCGAAATCAGGTATTCTTTTAAGCATGGAAATAATGTCCTCAGTATTTAAAAGCCTCAACGGAACCTGTGTATGTCAACCATATATTTTCCTATAACCCCCTAGGCCTCACTTCTTTGTAAATGTATTCATTATTACTTATTTTTACTTTCCCCTGACAAACTGCCCATAGATACTACATGGATGAAAATTCCTGAAATCCCTGAAACCATCTATTGCCGCAATTGACGTCAGGGATTTTCCTTAAGGGTTGCTGACATTAGGTAATTATCCGATTACTTACCTTGGTAGAAGTATGAAGGAGAATTAAGGTTCTTGCGAGCCTAGGGACACCTCTGAGTGTCCCTAGGGTAACAGGGAACCTTGGTTTATAGAAAGACTGTGTTTTCGATCATTTTATTCAACTCCTCTTCGGGCCTAGATATTTGACAGTCTAATAGGATGATGATAAGTAGGGAAAGAACAGATTCACCAACAATAACCCCAATCTTGATGAAAACAACAACAACAATCCCAATCTGAATGGAAATCTAGAACACGTTGATGGAATGGGGGTTCATAAAGAGCTACTGGAGTTCAGAGCAATAGTTGTGGCCCCAGGTTAATGCTAGGAGGCACAAAGGTAGTCAGTGTGTGATGCAATGGTTACGGAGTCAGAGTAACGGGGGTTCCGGTGCAGCATACAGGTATGGCGCCAGAATTAAGAGCAAGGTGTCAGTTTCGGCAGGCGGCGCGCGGGGTCGCCACGGGTCGGCGCGTCCTTTGTTTTAGCGCGTCCCGAGACGCGTTGTCCTAGCAATCGGTGATCACAGACGCTTGACGCGCGTCTCAGCGTCGGCGGCCGCCACCACCAGACGGCGCGCGGGTCGCCGGGCACCGATATGGATCGGCGCCGAACGGATCAGAGACTTAATGAATGGGTTTAGCGCCTGTTAATATACGACATGAGTGTGGCCCGCTTACAGGCCTGCTGCGCCCCGGGCTCCTGGCTCTCTGATCACACCGGACCGAGGGCGCCGGAGGCCGACTCCGTACACCCGTGTCTGTGTGTGAGATGGTTGAAGTGAGTCCTACCCATCCCTTGATCTAAAATCGTAGCTGGCGAAACTGAACTGCCTCCAAGTACATGTATATACCACTTTTGGATTGTTTTTTTTTTCTATCTTTAGAGCTTAGATCTGTGGGATTTTCTTCTTGTGGGAGAAGGATTGATATATTTCTTGTGTGGACTTGTTTACCTTTTTGTCTTTTCCTCTTCCGACTTTTGTTTTTCTTTTTTCGTTGTTTTCTCCGCTGCTGTCGTTTATTCTTAACAGGGTCATCACTGAGATATTTTGTCCTTCCTGTTCTTGGTGAATGTCTGAAAGACGGAACATGGAAGTGTCAGATATACGTGGAAAACTATGACGCAGTAAAATGGATTAAAGAATCCATGGCATTATTATTTGTACCACCCTCTACATATGTATGTCAATTAGTAACATTTTAGTAACGTTTTTTTCAATGTTTTTAGGCTAATCATTGAAGAAGGGCTAGAATGAGAACATTGACCCATGTCTCACAACTCAAGTCCTGCAGTTTTAAAACACAGAAACAGCTACAGTTACCCCTCACTTACGTGTGAATGATGAGATTGTATTGGTGGCATCTAAGGGGGTGTCTTAATTTACTAAGGTCATCACCTGCCTAGTCAAAAACCATGATACACACTTTAGAGTAGCTGGGGACCTTGTGTCGCTCCTATCATACCTATCAGGTGGTGTAACACCACTTTGTGCTGCCACTTTTTTGATGCTGTCACTTACATGCAACTGCGGAAATTCATGTCCTTGCACTGAGATGGGGTGAACTCCAAGTGCTCGTTTACTCTAATACAGGTGTTGCCGTTCAGCGCCGCCTAACGGCCCACTGTCTAGTAACGCTGCCGCTCGGACAAACACCGTGATTCCAGCGGTATTCATATAGAGACATACAGCAATCACACCTAAAGTGTGAACTGTGGGTGTGATTGGAGGAGTGTTGTTTTTTGGCAGATTAAATTGTTGGAACAAACAAGGGTATTGTACCAACGAGTCTGGGCTGTCTCAACTTCGTAGTTGATAATTATCTTGGTATAAACATGGAAAAAGATAAGCATATAATAGCTAGGCCTGCCAATGTATTATTGTGTATTCAGTTTAGGTGTCCCTGTGTTATCTAAGCTATATCTAAAGCATCATTAAGGTGATATACATGTATGATACATCAAATTATAGCTGGAATACCATAGAATACAATGCAATCACTCTTATTTCCCTGGAAATAATGTACACAGGTATTATGAACGTATTACGCTCATACACTCAGTGGTCCCATGCTAAAGTATACGTTTCTAGGTGAATGTTTGGCTTCAGCTGTGGCGTAACTAAGGAGATAAGGTGCGACACCGGCCTACGGAAAAAGGCCTATTACAAAGAGGAACATATCACACCGGCCTGCACCTGGTGTGTACTCAAGGAATATCACAATTGCAGGAAGTCAATGCTACAATTGTACTATAGCAATGTATTAACTGTGAGAACATTTGTTATCAAATCATCTGCATTTTCCTCTTTAGATATTGTATTTCAAAATAACTTAGTAACATTGTACAGTAGAGCGGAATTTGTGGCAGCAGGTAAATACTAACAAGCTAGTATAGATAGAAAATAGAATATAATGCAAGCTGATTCAGTCAATAAGTCAAAGCCATAAGGCAATACTTACGCAATGCTAAAGATTAAATCGAAGCTAGGGCCCACACAAACCTATCACAAATGAAAATCTTTATAACAAGTCTGTATCATGATGACCTTTAACCTGAGCGAAGTAGTTAAAGGAAAGTGCCCTGTGACATGGATACATAGGTAGAGAGTTGGATGGGTGATAATAGAAGCAGTGTCTCACCCTGTTATCAGTTTGTGGATAAGGTATGTGTCTGGGTGGCGGATACGTGGACCATAGTGGTTGGTCTCTTTGAGTCCCATCTCCCAGCATCGTAGCGCCTGAGGTAGTGTAACACCATCTATAGCCACCCGCTGCCACTCACTACACAGAAAGAAATACACTTTTAATTATAAATAAAACAAACAAAAGACGGTATATTGTAACAAAACAGACGAGAGAGATCGTTTTACTTTTGAATAGTGTGTAGACCATTTTGACACTACAAGTGAATGCTAAGTAGGCAGGAAAAATGATTAAACATTTATCCTTTCAAAGAAATTTGGTTATAGTTTACCATGTTTCATATTCATATGCTAACAGTGTGCGGTGATTACTTTAGATTTACTCAAATTTAGGGTATTGCAGGATAACTTGATTTTCTAACAGTGATTCGAGAGCAAGCGGACTTTTTATTATCAAGCAAGGTCAAGCACATTTCTCTGATAGAGGTACCGACTTGCCTGAGTGTTAGGGTGATGTGAGAGAGGCAGGCTGGCGCGAACACCGCTCTAGAAATAAAACAAAAAAACATTTGATTGTGTATTCATAGAAGTTTATGAATTGAAAAGTTTATTAAGATAATTGACATACAATAATTAGCAGAAAGCGCTTAATCATGAATGAATCGTACTTTTGTTTGGAAACTTTTTGTTATAATCATATTTGTGTCGAGACCTAAAGTTGGCTTTCGAATAATTTGTATTGATATCACGATTGATTTAATCATTTATGTGTGTTCCCAAGTTAGATAAGACACGACATATACTTGTGACAAGCTGTACATTTGGTTAATATACTGTTTGTTGTGAGACATGGATATCGTAAGCGCGTACATCACTTCCGTTCGAATATTGAGTATATAGAGCTGTGAGTAGTCATGACACATTGGTAAATACGTGCTTCTTCTTCTCCTTGCCCATATTGAACGATACCGATAGTGTATTTGAGGTGAGGGTACTCACGAGACATTGGTAAGCGTGTGCTTCATGTCCTTGCCCATATTGTGGATATACTGCCACTGCTCCTTTTTAACAGGTGGTCCCACGTTGTCCGCTGTTATTTGCGCTTCGTCAAACAAGTGTTGTACCACAAACACCGGGGCTGTCAATTCACAAGAAAGAATATTCATATTGTTATCATAAAATTGTATATTAATTCATACCATGGACTTAACCTTCCTACAATAATGTTCAAGGCTGTGTGATTTATGTCAAAATCTTGTCCATATGAATTTTGTTTTAAGGTACGGAAAATATCTTTAGTTAGTTGATAGAATCACCAAATGTTGCAGTTTCAGAGAAACGTACTATATATCAATTCTGATTACTTTACCAGAATTGTATCTTCTTCCTCCTTTTACTGTAGCCAATTTCAATATACTATACATAGAATAGTATATTTCCATTATACTTGATCAGAATCTGTTTGTTTCCTCTGTATATAGAGAGGAGTGACTTACTTTTGAGGGTAGGGTATATCCTGTATCCAAAGTAACATCTCCAACGTTCCTCGGGAGGGTAGGTGGCGCTGCAGGCCGCGGGAACCCGGCCATGCCAAAGGCTTCAATATAAGAGGCTGTCATTAGTTATATAGCCATGGTTAGAGAGGACAGGACCCCTCCATATGATGCTTAAATCGAGCCATGGTATGGAAAGAAAGAAATGTCACACATGATGCTCATATGGCATGGGCAATAGTTTATAGTGATGTTCTCGTGATTGTGCTGTCAATTAAAGTACGTATACATATATGGGGCCATCCATAAAATGTGTACGCAAAATATCTGCCCCCCCCCCACCCCCATCCCCTCTCTCAATCTTTTACGCAACAGAAGAAAGAAGGAGCATAAGAAAAATGTCCTAAAAATTCTACCTCTGGAATTAAAGGAATGAATAATGTGTGAAAACCAAGCTAATATTTCATATTTTCAGAAACAGAAATAAATTTCCAATATCATGATTAGATACACCTAGAAGTATCCCAATAACTCGCATCTGGTGTTCCTCCACTGCAATTTGTCAATATCATACTTTAAAAGAAACCTAGTTTGTATTCATAGAGCAGGAAAAGGAGCATAAAAACAAAGTGAACATTTCATCTGAGAACCAAAGGTATGCAGCGAGGCGCCTGAGCTGAATAATTTCATCTATTTCTAACGGTTCGTTAATATAACAATGATACCCGCATCTCATAATGCTCGGCAGGGCTCCTGCCAACAAGCAGCATGCTTCCGTAACTAATTAGAGCTCTTGGTATTTTTAGGATGGGTTTAACGCAGTGTGTAGGAGGCAGGAACATACAGGGATACAAGTATTCCGGTGATTTGAGGATTCCCGAAACTTCAAGATGTCCATTCATAATGATCCAAATTCCTTAATTTCTACAAGTCGGACACGCCCAGTCATAGCCTAGCGAAGCCCGGACGACACCAGGCCACCGACAGGTCCTTGTAATGGTCTCTAAACCACAGAAATATGCGCAGTTTTTCATTTCTAAAACGGATTAGTTTTTAGTCTCCTTGATTGAACTACAATGTATATACACATCCTTCAGCCCTGATCATGCTTTACTGCCAATCCCTGCACTGTCTAATCGATTTCCAGTCGAGATCATATTTCCGATGTCTTCACCTTTGTTTATTGGTTTTAACCATGCTTGCATCCCTGTGGGTGCATGGGGCATGGTGTGGGGTACTCACGTGATGCCCCGCTGGATGCCCTCCGTGGGTGCACACAGGTGGGCGTCAGTGCACTCCACACGCTTGTATTGCTGGTTGTCGAGGAACCAACCCGAGTCGGCGATACCGCGCACGGTGACACGCGGCGCGAGGCGGGCCATGATGCCGGCCAGCCCGTCCAGGTTCAGCAGCACGCCCGTCCCGCCCGCGCTGTCAATATACACACACAGAGATGTTTTTTTAAAACTCAATCAACATAATTAACCACTACAGGTAGTCGCCAAAAATGGCGCTCTTCCCTACAGGAGTCACTTTAGAGGACACAGTTTACAGGAGAATCTAATAGACTTATACAGACCTTTCACACATAACCATTGTAAATACATTCATATCTTATGATCCTAATAATCAGAAAGATATATTATACAACTTCTTCTTATTTCAGTATCATCATATGATCTTTTAATCAATATAATTATGTTAACAAGTCAAATTGAGTCAGTTTTACCTTCACTCCACGCGACAGGAGTTGTATTTCTCTGGATAGGATATTCCATATTATGTTTCCTTCATATAAAGGAGATTTTCTATAATTCGAAGTATTTGGAGTTTTAACTTTTAAGTTAATTTTTTCAGCCTGTCTGGATTTGTGGTTGGTAATTTCATCCAGGTTTTGTCTCGTTTTCACTTCTCCACTTTATCAGCGCCATAAGATGAGAGGCTCCTCAATATTTGAGAGGTCACATACATAAATTGACGGGTTTACGTAGAAAGCGGGCGATATAGTGTGAAACATGGTACGTTATCATAAACAACCCAAAGACATCAAAATAGGAGTCAGAATTCGTTCAAATATGTGTAGAATTACTTCGAACTGTTATAGTAAACTTGTGTTGTGAGTTTCAGTGCGAGGCCCCAATGTGATTTCCTATGATTCTCTTTGTGATATGGGAAAGGACACAAGGTCTAAAGAAAAGTGATTGCTTAATATGACCCTTCCCCAGTAATGAATAATTCTAGACATGGAAAAAAATACAGGGCGATACACCTTACACTACCACCCCCGCATAACAGGCCTGCATATGTACTTCATAGATTACCTAGACTGGCCTCAGTCCCTGTATTCTACCCTCCACCCCTTCTGAGTGACACAGGGTGATTCATGGGCCAGTCAGAGAAGGATACTACTATCATGAATTGTATTCCGATTTTCTTTAATCATTTAATGACTGTTCATAATCAAAGACTTGAGCAAGTCTATAGATTACCCAACGTTCTGATTTGGGGGATACGCAGGCCATTCCTGTTTGATATCCTGGTGGAGTATATGGAATAGGTGCTTGTGGTCAGTGCCATACTGTCAGAAGCCCATGTATTTACTGAACACGGCCAGCACTAATTAGCTGTTTTTCTATATGATACCAACAGGATGAGTGATCATGACACACCACTAGTGATCGTGACACACGATCCGGCGTTACACGTCATTTGTCAATCGTGGATCCTTCCTTTTACATCAGGCCAGCCAGAAAGTACGCTAATCACAAGGGGGGTGGGGGCTTACAGTAAATTTTTCCCACTAGTATGCCACCTTCCATGGCAAGCTTCTCTTTAACCTCCACGATAGAATTTGATAGTGATATGGCAAAGTAGTTTGTCTCTCACAGGGAGGGACTCGTCGTGAAAGTGTATAAAGTTATCTTTGCTGTAGGAAGTAATTCACAGAGGTGTTCGAAGACCTTCAAGGGGTAATCTTTCTAACTTCCAAAATCACCAAATTGCTTGTGTTTTAACCTTGTAGACATCTTAGTACAATGTACATGTCTACAAATTATAAACATACATATCTCTAAAAGGAATGGGTGAGATTGTAATGAAGTGGCAATGTATCTCCAGTTCCAGCTCCCAACTTTCCTTTGCGTCAGTGTCTTTCTGGAACTCCTTTGAATTTACCTTAGCAATGATATTTAAAACTTCAGCAAATGGAAACCCCAATGAAGTATAGGAATGTCAGTTGGCAAAGTGTACTGAAGGCAGCAGGATTAACAGGAAAGTTAAATTAAACATTTCCTGTTTCCCTGTGTAAACTCGAACTGAATGAGATGAATGCTAAACCGCATTGGGCATGTGGACAAGTTGACAGACTGCACTGGTTGACTTGGCGCCAGCATACTGCTGGCTACAGTGTTTGTATATGGCAATGCGGAATCAACTTGTTACTAATGATAATAGATGGCTATAATCATAGCCCCACCTAATAGACATGTGTCGCCAGTACGAAAAGGATCATTGTTTTTTCTACGATTGGGAATTAATGGTCGCATTGCTAGCTCAACTTTGCGTGACTTAGATCGAGATCAGAGCAGGGAAATCATTTTCTTCTTTAAATTGTGCTGCTTCGAGTAGATGTTTTCAAACCGTACTATATTATTCAGACATATCTATGATGTCAGCTAAAGCCAGTCTGTTGAATGTGGCCTAACACCATCCCGCTATACACATTTACATGTATATGAAATCTCTCTAGTATGACGATTTATGATTTACCTATATTTATACCCATATATACATTTTTTGGCTTGAGCTGTGTATTCCGAAGCGTTCATTCAACATGAGAATGGTGTCGAATATTTTAGTATGGAGCGCGGGTTGTAGTCTGCGCAATGTCCTCTGTGTACGGCAAGTAATGTTAAAAATAGACCTGCAAGGGGCTGTGGAAATATAGATGTGTGACAAAAAGTCATGCATATAAGTCTCCAAACCTTTGGCGGAAATCTTTCTTTTAACCATTAGCGAGTTAAAAATTGAATTAAACGTATTTCCATTGACGGACTTAGCTGATTGACGCGCTAGGCTTTTGCTTGCAGTCACGGGCTAATGGGCCTACATATGCTGGTGCCTAGCCATGTTCTCATTGTGGTGCCCTCTAAGATATCAGACATTTTACCAGATTTTATGCATCTCAAAACTGATTGAGAGCGCCTCAGTTATTGGTCTATGATAAGTATAAAATGATTATCGCTCTGCATACGTCCCCACATTGTACAAGCAATTGTGCTTCCAGTAAACCCAAACTAGAGCAGAATCAACTTTGTACGGCGGCGATGAAATGACATACACAAGGCTCATCAAATTATTATAGATATTGCAATAGTCGGATACATATATGAACAAATATTAGATAGAAAATACACGAAATTGTAATGACACACCTACTGCCGGCGATGATAAGTGTCTTAGCATCCTTGAGACCTTGATGGGCAACCAATTCTTTCACCACCTCTTCCAGTATAAGAGATCCCATGAAGGAAAAATCCCCTGCAATGATAGAATGTAGTCGTGATTATTGTATATTGGTATCGCCAAATCGTTATATCAACACGCCAATCGTTACATTGCATGTTACTAGAGTGTCGTTATCAACACCAGATATCAGTTAAGATTTTCTTATTAGGAAGTTCACATGAAGGACTCTTAATATGAGTTTATGTAGATATGGAGTATTCCACATTATGAAATGGACAAGGATATATATAGAGACAAAAAGCAGATGTGTGTATACGTTGAAATGCGAAGAGGTAAGCGAAAACGCGCTTCCTGAGCCATTTTAGGAACATGTACTGACAAAGATTCACTACGTCACATTGAGCCTGATCATCATTTATACTGCACCCCTATCAGCTGGTAGTATTTCATAGACACTCCTCTATAGGTATACAATAATAGAAGCGACAACTATTATCGCTGAGGATGACTAACTTGTAGATGGGGATGGCTAACTTCATAATCAACAGAGCGGCTTCCTATACAACCTCACAACAACATCATTTAGTATGTTCTATTGAGATAATTTAAGAAAAAAAAATTGTTTAAAAAAGAGATACAAAGAGATTGTTTAACTTCCAGTGTCATCATAATGGGAAAATTCTGAATGATGACAAGGACGATCCCTTAGATGTTAGCTTATGATTTTCCTTTTCAAACAAACATGTTTACAAGTGTGATGGTGTCAGTGTTTCTGAGTTCGTTATAATGAGAATATTTGGAGAGATTTCATGTCTAAAACCAGTACTGAGAAGATCGACATGTTGATTATACTGTATATTTGGCTCATGAAGCCATTTAGTGGCCTCATTAAACAGTAAGATCCACGACCTTATGGTCGTTTACACATTGGTATAAAGACAGTTATCTGCCACACGTGATAGTTTCTATAAGTGGTTGGAGAGTATGGTGATAAGTCATACGTGGCAGCATGTCATTCCCTCAGTAGTAAAAGGCGCTTTATTTCTATATTGGATAATTGAAATGATCTATCTGTCCTAACTGTTATATATATATTGTCCAACCTGGTAACATTGATGAAGGTTTAGTTTTTTGGTTTCCATGTCCATACAACTTCATTTATGGTCATAGTTTCATTACAATGCCGGTTTATTATGGCAAATGCTGGCAACTGTCTTGTTATTGCTGTGGATTATCTAACCTTACAAGATTGTGAAATAGGAAAGTGAATATTGGGATGCCTTACGTAATCACTAGTGTTGGAACCGGCTACTGGACACCTTCCTAAATATTTGAAGATACCAAATCTTTCTCTGTGCATCAATTGATTCTAATTGAATGTTTATTTTTCATTCCAGATACACCAAAGAAAATCATCCTGTCTACTTTTGTTACGGATTCCAAAATAGACTCACGTTATTAGAATTTATACCAAAGTTTAATGCTGTGGCATCACGTAAACATGAGTTACTGTTGAATGGCAAAAGGATGACGCTTGTCCGAATATTATTACCCTCCACGTAGAGATGAATAGAGACTTATTTTACTATCCTTTAGGGTGTCTTATTTTTCTGTTAGTAATTAAGTCTGATTGGCTAGAATTGTAAAAGATCGAAAGTAAGGCGAGAGTGTATATTAGGAAGAAGATTTGTGCATGTAATTGAGAATGATCGATGTCACGATCATGTTGGAAATGATGCTTAGGATTACTTGAAATCTGGTATATATTTGAATTGTATATGTATAAATGTTACTAGTATGAGACGTAAAATGGCTACGAGTTCATTTTGCATTATATTGCGAATATTTTTGTTGATTCTGTTCTAATAGTAATTACATATGCAATTGTCATCATCGATTACTATTAACAGGGATGTAAAAGGATATTTTACGTTTTTTTTTACATACAGTCAGGTAAGACAACGAAAGGTGCTATTCTTCTGTCATTATATCTAATTTAAAAGTTAGATTGTAGATATTTTATTCTATGAACACCTTTATTAAATCATCGTTAACATTGCGTATCACTATCACTGTTCAAGCATGGACCCAAAATATGTATGCATGCAAATTCTGAAAATAAATGAGATACTCCCAAGAAAGAAATAATCGGCTTATTAAAAGATAGTTTATGAATATTGTCGAAACATTAAAATGATTGGATGAAATAAGACTAACCTATAAAAGTGAAAAGTTTGAATTTGTATGGCTTCTCTATACCCTCATTGTCACCAGGGACGTTAAACCACAAATAAACAAAAAACGTATGCAAATTGTCTAATATTGTATGATTCTCATGCATATTCGATCTTTATTCAAACTTTGACCTTTTCCGTCAATTAGCGTTGTATGAGAATTATAACATGTATCACGAGCCCATATAAGTGTAGCTTTCACTACGCCTAAGATAAAGCAGCATCCCTGTGCCTACAGAACCGTACATATCCCAAGGCGTATAGAATCACCCCGCCATTATATACTGCAATATTTGTTTCGTGTTATAATTTTTATCATAAAAGCAGGTTCGGTTATGTTGCACATTTACATAATTGAACGTGGATAAACCTGTCTGAAATATATATAGTGATACTATCTTTTCAAATCTGTTTCTGTCTATAATTAGCAGTGATTTTAAAGAGATATATCCCTCTGTTATTCAGTACTAAAACATGTTTTTCATGTACACTTGAAACCCACCAGTAAACAATCAAATATGACCATGTAGGTTTGCCTGATAGATCTGTATATCAGCTAAATGTTCTTGAGAAGGAAATGTACCTATTCGTTTGTCAAGTGAGTGAGCCTGATCGTTTATGAACCTTTTGTTTTTAAGTAGAAATACCTGAAAGGTAAACATACCTCTCTGTTGTGCTTTATGTGTTCCACTCCAAGAGTCGCTTGAGCAGTAAGGGACGTACCTGGAAGGAAAATCATAGTTGGAGTGGAAATCAATAAATCTGTAGTTGACTTCATTTGCTCAATAAAACTACCAGACTTATCAGGAAGATCGCGCAGTAATATGTCATTTTATTTACCCATGATTGTACGGGAAAAGGGTCAATTTTGGAATCGAGCGCCCTGGGTTATCATTTCAAATCACTCACGCAAGTCTTATGATGGATGAATCTAACTACTAGTATGCCGTACATGATTTCCATAATTAAACAGTTTTACTGGGTAGGTTAAGTTGTTTAAAGTTGTGTCTAGTGGTAATATAAATTTATGAACTGATATGTGTGACTTATTAGTAAATTATAATCGGAAATGGTGAATAGTATCATTATAGGCAGTGAGATTGAATATTGGGAGTTCTGGGGAAAAGACCGTTAACTTGTACGTACACGATTGTTGCATCGTGGAGGTAAGGGTTTTCCGACTCGTCCCCTGACAGGATTCCCGTCCCTAAGAACAGAAAAGGTGTAACGTTAAGAAGGTCATAGAATTGACATTTTCCTGTCAGTTGATAATTGGATCACAGTACAGCATTTCAGAGATGACAGTTATTCAGGGATGCAAGTTTTCAGAAAAATTACGGTATTCCGACATTTCATTGTCACCGCAACATTAAGATATATATATATATATATATTGATTCGTATCCATTCTGTTGCAAAATAATGTAATAAATGATTTTTTTTTTTATAAGTGTTTTAAAGTTCCTTTTTACAGTCCCGACTTTCAACCCTGGTTATTAGAGCTATGTGTAAATGCTTTTTATGTCTCAATAACTAGGTATAATCAGAATGAATGGACACAACAAACTGAGTTGCAAAGTAGAACGTGTCATTTAACATTTAGCTCTGTAAAGGCAAAGATAAAACATACTGGCGCAGCAGGAGCAGTAGGAACATTTCGTTTCTGTGAGTATATTTGGTACCTGTCATGTTAAACGGGCTTAATAGGGAGGGCGTGGATCTTGTGTCTGTGTTCTGCTGACGGCACACAATCCCGGTCTTATAATCGGATCAACAGACGTTGTTTCCGTCCAGCAGCCACCGTGGTGGGCAGGGCGCAGGAATGCCCAGAATCCAGGCCTGTAAATCCAGGTATTCCCCGACTCAGGTGGGTCCAAAACGCATCGCGGCCCGTTGCCCCTAAACAATCTTGAGAATTTTCTCGGCCTTGGTAAGTTATATGCTCGTTATCAAGTTATACGTCTTGCAGGTTATTGAATTCCAAAGGATGTGAAGAGAAATGTATCATTAGAAAAAGGTACAAGAGCTGAACAATACCATTCACCTAGCAAGCTTCTTGACCATGTGGTTTTGACCTCTTGGCGAGATGTGTCATTTAGGACAGTTACTGCTTGCATAGAAAAGGGAAATATTTAGCTGCAGAGATTCCAGGGATGATTTTTTTTTAAATGGTGTAGTGAATATAATCTTATTGAGAGAAATAGTAGAAAGCAGGATTCGAATAGGTTCCGGCTGGATTTCACTGGTATCTCTTTAAGACTGAGTAACAGGAAGGAACTGACTGTCTTTATCTGTGTTTTTCATCGGTGTGACCACAAAGTGAAAAGATGCATTTCGACATTGTTTTATTGGATTTTGAGTAATGGAGTTGTCAATTGTGCGTATACATTTAGCTGAGGTAGCTAGTTTATACCAGTTAACTTCTTGCATCTGGTTTTAGGACCCGGCTCAAAGGTAAATCTTGCACTTCGGTATTTGAATGGAGATTCCAGGGCGGAGCCAAGAATGGACCCTGAGTGGGTGGTAGATGGATAGAAGTGAAGAGATTCTGTTTAAAAAAATCAAATTGCGAGATGCGTGGGCAACCTGGTCAGCAACTATGTGAAAAACACTTCCCCAAACACTTGATGTTATCTCCCAAGTATCTGGGTTGATGGATAGATTTGCGATATAAAAAAGACACCAAGTAAGTTATCCGAACAATGTAACAGACCTGATAGTACGCACCCTCTCATCTTGTTTCCTTGTATGTAACATGAATCAGCACTATAGACACCATCTGGGAATTGTTGTTTTACGGTCCAGTGCCAACATACATGAGGATACTTCGCAATAGCTACATCTAGGCAAAGAATATGGCAGAATGGCAGGAGCTAATGTGTAAAAATAGGTCCACACGTTGCACTGCCACCCATGGATGTGCAGGGGTATATGTAGACTAAAATCCACGTAGCAACTGTCTTTATATCCTATTCTGACCAAAATATATCTCATCAACGATCATCTGTATCATTTCTGGGACTTAATGCCTTTACACATGTAGTGTATATTATAAATGATCGTTTGATTTCAACAATATTTACATCTGTATCATCATAATACAGTACAATCACACCTTACAATCTCGATCTGAAACCTGTCCAAAATAGATGGTATAGGTAACTTGCAGAGCAATAAACCACCAGTGACTAATCCAGCGAGGAATTTAACGTTAATTGAATTCCAGACTTACGCTATGTGTTGAAGTAATACAAGGAATTTCCAATTCATCTAGTTGAGTCACAAGAAAAGCACACATTTTAAGAGACCGCACAATCGACAGATCTTGTCATTACTAAAGGATCCAGGATCAAGATCGGTTGGCGGGTTCCTGAATGACACATCCTATTCAACTTGTAGGTGAGGAAACCAGTGTGGCGGAAAACCTCGAACCCTTGATTGAATATTACCAGAAGCGTGCGGTCGGCCATTGTGTCCTTGTGTCACATGTGGTCATGTGTGTGGTCGCGTGGTAATGGATCTCACGCGATCTCTGATTCGGCAAATCGTTTTAGCCATCTTTTCCGTTTTGCATGTGGTTTGTGGGACCAAAAGTAGGAGCGGACCGAAGTGTAAGCTTGTATGGACGAGGGGGGCGGATGTTAAGTATAATACATTTCCTGAATTATCAAATTACCTGTTCTCATCCATAATCTGGTAACTTTGACCTCAGGGGATACAAGTAAGATGGCATAAAATATCAATGTATGTGCGATATACATTACCTATACATGAACACAAAATCAGCAAAAGACCAAAAATCACGAGTGGTGATCATTTGGGCTGGAGGGGGGGGGGGGTTAAAAAAATATAGGAGTAGGACTGAAACCTTTTGTGTGTACATACTACAGGGAGTGGGCCATATACTAGATATATGAGGGTAGGTTAAATATCAATAATAAATGTACAGTACAGCACCAAAGTTGGGATGTTGATATTGTGGTGGTCGCCGCCTGTCTAGCAGGTTGGATGACCCCAATCCGGAACGCTAGTTCCAGGCAGGATCCCACCCTACGCACTTACGTAGGTTGGTTCGGTTTTCGGTTAGTTTGCACAGACCTATTCACACATAACACAACAACGTCACTTAATAAACAGGGATGTTTATTAATCACTTACTTCCTGGAAAGATCTGGAAGATCTTCCCTACAAGTACAGTACCCTAGCACATGGGTGCTAGGTAACGCTGGATAGGCCAATCCGGAAGATCAGCCTAACCACTAGGAAGGTTACAAGAACCCGCCTGCAAAGTGAGGGCCCAAGGATCCGTTCCGTAGAAGGGACGCGCGAGGACAGCCTGTCGACCTACTGTGAACGCTGAGTATATATACCAAGCGTTACGTAATCCCGGTCTCCACCGCGCCACTCTCGTGTGCGGCGTTGTCCGGAATCACTACACAGTAAGGATCGGCATATCGCGCCACCTTCCGTGAAACAAACGAACACTGCTGGATTCCCGTCCCACTACAATATATTTATTCTCTGATTCCTTTCCAGAGATGCATAGAATAGAATACTGATGTATTACACAGCATTTCCCCTAGAATTTATGTATTATAAATAAAGTTAAGACCCTAGGCTAGAGTGGGAATGACATAATATGATCTGACAACATGTTGTTGTGATGGAAATTGTCTGCAGAGTTAGCATTACTTGTTTTTACATAGTATATCTCTGTGCAAATATGACTTCAGTTATTTTGGTCTACCTAAAAGATCAGATAATATAGAAGTTGGGATCAAAAGTTTATATATTCATGCTATTAAGTCTGGAAAAGGGTTCAGTCGTTTATATATGTGTATATTGGAAAAGCTATCCTAAGGCTACTGGGATGTATACCATTGAAGTATATTGATATATATATATATATATATATATACCCTGGGTTAGACAAGCTTAAGTGGATTTTACATGGTAGTGATAAGATATATTGTTCATCTCAGTGATTGTGAGCAAAATATGAAATATGTACTATGTAATTCATTTTTTTGTTCATTTATTTATTCCTAGCACATACTATGGTGCTTTCAACACATCCAATAGATTGGGGCATATCTACTGAAGCTGCTCAATTCAAATCTGGGTGTTGGTATGAATATTTAAGGCTGGGGAGGTTACTAACTAACTAAGTCAGGGATGAGTCGTTTCTACAGGGAGCGGTCATTTCTACAGGGATCAGTCGTTTCTACAATTGTATAAATAAATGTCCACACTACTCAAAGCTGAACTGGAGTAGAATAATGGTACTACCCTGCTGTCTTCTTATGATATCATGGTATATTTTTTAGAAGGAAACCCACAAGATGAAAATAGCTTGGTCCGTACTCCACCGAGTTTGACTGCAGAGTAATTCACTCAGTTTCGCTTCGTGAATTACTCTGCGGGCAAACGAGGTAGAGTGCGGACCAAGTTATTTTCATCGAGTGGGTTTCTGATTTTATCGCACCCTGTATAATATTATTTAATGATAGAATGAATCACCCAATTAGCCATTGAGTATTGGGTACACAAGCTTCACGGCCGTGGAGTATGAGTTCTTAATGTTAAGCCTATGGAGAAAAATAATGGGGTGAGATAACAACATATATACAATAGTTTATTATATAAAATATATTGGAGCTATCCATGTGAACAGGGGATCAGTCGTTTCTAAAAAAACAACTTCCCCTGGCTACATCTGGTGTCCCATGGGGTGTAATAATGGCCACCAATTGAATTTTTTTCATATATGACATTGGTATAGGTGAAGTATCCCCATGCCATAACTATAGTTATGGCATGGGGATACTTCACTATAGTGACTCAGGATATTAAATTTATCTATGTACAGCATGCCTCTACAAAAGGATTGGTCTTTTCTAGGGAAAAACTTCCCAAATGAAAACAGGCCCACAGGAGACTTATAATTCAAGCTATATGTGCCAAAATGGCCCTATACCTTCCTTACATTCTTGTGAACCACTGATATGAATTATTACACAGCTGCATAAGTTTTCTAAAGCATAAGCTTGGCAAAATGATATCAACATTGGTTCCCCTTGATGTCCAAGATGAGACCGATGTGAAAAAATGAGAAAATCACATATATATATATATATATATATATATATATATATATATATATATATATATATATATATATATATATATATATATATATATATATATATATATATATGTTATTTTCAACACTTCATAGGCTGTAGAACGAAAATAATCCAAATGATCACCACTCGTGATTTTCAGTCAAAAGTTCCCCATGCCCCTTGCTATGCCAACTTGCTACAGAAATAAGTCTGCTAGGAAGGAGAGTAGGACAGGTCTTTAGATGAAGCGTGCTTTATGGCAAGTAGAGTGAAGAGAAGTACCAACGATCTCTAGCCGCACCGCCATGGTGTGATATGTTGAGAAGTGGAGTGGGTTGGACAAGCAGATAATTTCCCATTGACCTCACGTAAACACCTTGCGAACCGGTCCCGTGTCAGGTGTCTCTGGGCACCGCTCTTCCTCCCAAATGGGCCCTTCACCTTTCCATCCCCCACCGATCAACATGAGCCCATATTTTAGAGCCACTCCATTACTCCCCCCTAAACTCTCCACACTCTGCCTTACGCCAGGGTCATTTTGTAATGTGTGTGTGTGATGTACCCGCTTGAATAAACAATGTTGATGCTCGGTTCATAAAATGATAAGGTACAGACGTCCTTTGTACCAAAATTAAGGGGATTCAAATCTACCTATACATTTGATTTTAATTGAAGGCCCTTCCTGTTACCTTTACTATACACTATATTTTGAATACCTCTGAATTGTATATGGAGTGAATGGAGAATCACCTTGTGCGGTCAAATATACCTATTATCAATTCTATCCATATTTAAAACAAAAATTAGTACTATAGTTTCCGATATCTTTACACTGAGAGCCACCTCTGACAGTCTCTGTCATGTAAAATATGTCGGGCCCTTCACTGGTGTCACTGCGTGCATAGTTGTTTACCACGGTTACTAGTTCAAGACTGCAGTACTGCCCCATCTCATGGTGGAGAAATCCGAGACCCACCAGAACAAACGTTCGTCGCAACAAAGGGGAGACTGAGGTGGCAAGGCATCGACTAAGTCATACGTTATAATGAAAAGAAAGTTAGAATTGCATATATGGATTTGCAACTTATATGTCGGTCTATTGTAAGGTTTGGATGTTTTGTGTGTGTGTGGGGGGGGGGGGGGGGGGGGACGCAGCTATAGATCTGTCCTCCCTTGCCTCATTCTTTCAAATCATCGAAGGATCAGGGTACTTATTGTTCTTAGCTCCCTATTAAGCTCTACTACAAAGTAATCCTCCCCTTCCAGCTCTCACAGTTAATCCCTTCCCGTGGCTATCCATCCTTATCACGGATCCTCACGGGCAGGAAACCACATGCCCTCCTTCTACCTCTCACGCAACCCTTTTTACCGTTACTCACTCGGGCGGTTTTATCACATTTCTGGTGTGGAGTGTAAATAAATGTGGCGAAGACGCTACTCATTCATTTCCGGGGATGAGACAGTAGCATAACTACCGGGGTTTCCACTCGTAATTCTATTTTTATTATTATGTCCATTTAGTGTAATATATAAAACATATAGTAGTTGGATAGGCATAAAGAAACATTTGAGTTTTGGCTAGTCTCGATTCGTTTTAGACTGTTTGTCACTTAATGAGGATCTGGGACAAGGCGTATGAACTGTTTTAGAAAGGAACAGATGGGACACCAACTATAAATTCTTCCGTTCTGGAAATTAGAAATCCGTCTTGCACTTAATGATACGTTCGCATGTACACACGCATGTGCATTAAAAGTATGTTGCTCGATAATCCTTACATCCATACATATCAATGAAGTCAGCAGGCTAGCATTGTCTGTCTATGGAATTAATAATTGTTGTGTGTTTTATCACCTATAACATGTAAATGTTTATCCATTTTCAAAATTTAAAAGGTAATCAGTTTAAAAATTCTATATCAAAATCAATTGTTGAAACAATCCTCTTTTGCCATTTGGATGTTTTAGATCAGGAGCCCTTACTTTATTTGTCCTTGGGTGAATCCTATACTAGGGGTATATCTAATATTATGGCTGTTTTCAGGAACAAAGCAGGGATCATACACGCTAAAGCGGTGATTATATATACATCCTTGAACGCCTGCTTAGATTCTGTCCACACCACTTCAGCGGAGGTATAACTCGATCTGGACAAGCAGAGGCGCACGAAACCCAGACGGCAAGGAGCTGGGAAGCTGAGACCCCGGTGCCGCTGCCCGCCTTGCCCGCCCCCTGACCGGGTCCTTTGATGTGAGTGCCGTGTGATCGGGTGTCTGACCTGCCCGGCACGGCCCTAACACATTAAAGCTGTAATTAGAAACAGAGGCGGCTCACTTTGATGGTGACGGGGCCCGTTAACCTGCCGGCCGTGAAGGTGGCCGCGGCCCGCCTACCTGAGCGCCTCGTCGTGGCCTCCGAGTCAGGGTGACCACACACTGCACGACGAAGGTAGTCCGATCCGACTGCGTTGTAACTAAAGAGGCTGAAGAATTGCTCACCTTTTCTATGAAGTCACCTGAGTTCTCACCAGTGTTTAAGCACCAATCACTGATTCTCTCTTTTGGGCTAACACCAAAGTATTTTTTAAAAAAACGCTAGCATCAATGAGCAAAAGTGTAAAAGAACTGGGGTCTGTTGTTGATGCATGTTGAATAAAGAGAGTGTTTCACCAACCGGGCCATAAACAGACGGCTTATGAATGTGTATAGCTCACTCTGATGCTAAAATCATGCCAAAACTTTGGAATATGTCTGGACTTTCAGCCTCCACTCATGGGTTTCTGGCCCGTGGGTATCGCCCATTCATGTTGACTGCGTCCACTGTGGTACATATCAGGAGCAGTCAACGAGGATGCTGGCAAAGGTTACAGCAGTGCCGGATGGTGAGCCACCCTGCCACTAAATATCTATTCAAATAGATTTTGGCTGGTGATGGCCGGCGATGCTTTGCATGTGGCATTGTTCAATTTTGCTCTTATAAATGCCGGCCAGCTAGCCGGCTCGGTGGAGCAGCGGAGTTATTGGGCCAGCCGGCCGGGACCACCAATAGACCTTGCCATGCTCTTCCATTGAGCAGATCATCGCTAAATCTGCCAGGACGTCAATAGAGGTGTCGGCCGGGGCTAGCACTTGGTTGGTGGAACACTCGCTTTAGGGATGACTTTAGGATTTTACTCAATCCTTGTCTGAGTGTATACAATAACGTTCTAAGGCCATTTGGTGTTGCCCAAGTTGCTAAGCAAATCAATCTATTAGATAAGAGGTGATATGTGAGTGCAGGAGAAGATAAACATGGAAATCTAACAGTTTACACCAAGATTGGATTGCCTTTGACTAAATGTAGTACAATAGTGCTGTGTAATGGACAGCACTATGGACTGTGGTAGCAGTGACTGCTGTTAAAGTCTCATATCTTTTTTACGCTGCTTGCCTTTCATACACATGTCATCATATTAGACCTGTTGTTCTTTCACTATAAAACAGAACCAAGATCAAACGCGATGACATATAATTGGACCGGTTAGGATTTCCTTCCTTGTGACACGATGACCTGCAACCGGATCTACATTTTGGCGGTCCACTACTATAATATAGCGGTCTGAGACTGTATTGCCGACGATCAGACAGATTGCATATTATCAGGGGGTCTACGAATTGATTTCTTTTGTTCAGAGGGCTTCTGAATGGATTGCCTATGATCAAGTAGACCATGTGCAGTGAAGCATGATGTGTTTCTCATATAGAGTTCCGATCAATATTATCTGAACCCAGAGGACAGGAACCTGCGGGCTATAGAGTTTTATTTAGCATCGACCAACTGGCCCCATGGGTGTCATCTGTAATTATTGATTTTCATTCCAGGCCGTTTTTCTACATTGGACTTTTCTACAGAGTTCTTCATGTTGCTGTACCATGAAACACCAGGAAACCGTTTATAAACTCAATATGGCTCATGTGGATTCATACCCCACTATAAACGTGTAGTTATTTCTCAAAATTAATCTGTATAGCCTGCCCTTGCTGTCAGAAGGTTAGAGACTACATTAAAATTCGAGACTGTGGGTTCCTCCATAGAGTTGTTCTATACACGTGTGTTACTCTTTCTCTATCGGACGCCTTGGTTCTTTACATAGGTTTTGCTTCGGCTCCCTTTGAAGTCTCATCTTATCGTGTATGACCTGTTTTACGAGCAGGAGAAGGGGCGGGAAATGTGTGCCAGGGGATGCCCCAGGGGTAGCCTGCCCCTGAGTACAAGATCACACCCATACACCTTGTGGCAGATTTCAAAGGAGTCCACAAAGGGTAGGAGAGGAACCCGGATACACTTATAAATACCCGTTACACACCCCACTAGAGCCCTCTGATGGGAGCTATCTTAACCACAGGGCAGCTGGTCCGGTGCGAGGACAAGTATACATTACTAACTCGATGTGATGGGGTGTATTATTCACTCAATTTAACTCGCCAACAACCAGGATATGCATCCTAAAGACTAGCGCCAACTTCAGAGGTTCTCGTTAGTTTGATAGAGTCAGGTTTAAGGTCATTCTATTATGAATGTGTTACCCCTTTAGGCATACATTCTTGAAGATGCTATGTACACAATATCAGCAGCTTGATTTTGATATTAAACAGAGTGGAACGGAGTAAAACAAAATTTACATAATAACGCATCGTAAAATACGTTATTGGATTGACGATCAATCAACTGCTAAACCTCTGAATCTCAAAGCATTGTAATATGTAAGCTCAATTCCTAATCGAAGAAATGATTCTTAATTAGATTCTGACATATACATGTACTATGAAACCCCGCTTCCTGGACACCCCACTTTTAAGGGAACTTAAGGTGACACCCTGCATAAGGGACCAATTTGCTCGGGACGGAAAGTCTTCCCTCTATTAAGGATTTGTTTTATTCCCGATTAAGGCGTCATTCCGCCTGAGGTGACAATTATTTCGGTATAGAATGCTTCTTAACCCCACTTAAGGAGTATTTTTGAGGGACACCTTAAGGCAAATCTGTGTAGCGTGCAGCTTTTGAGTATGCTTGAGGTGGCCCAATGGCCCTGAAATAATGATTCCTCATCAAAATAACTCCACATGGTTTTCGCCTTCATAACTAGGTTCGCCTTTATAACTATGTTTGGCTTCATAACTATGTTTGGCTTCATAACTATGTTTGGCCAAAGCCAGAAAATCCCAACCTGACTCACAAATCATGAATTGTCTACATATGTTTTCATGTGAACTAACAACTTGAGCTACATATCAAAAGATCTCTACCCTTTTTCTTGTTTTTATCAATGTTTGTAATTACACGTCTATGAAGAAAATATTACTGTTTTTACTCTGTATGGACCCAGGATAATGATCCTGATCATTAGGTTACTAGGTGTTTAGTTGAATGTAATAAATGTATTTTTCATAATGTATGATACATGATCCGCCATGTAAGCCCACTAGTTGGGCATAAGGACAGTTCTTATGATTTCTTCTAAAAAAGCTGGAGCGGGTGGAAGATAAGCCAGATTGTATAGCCTAACTCAAACTCCAGGGTAAATAAAAAAACATTAAAAAAAATGTTGCTATCTAATCGCAATTACATCCTGTCACTTTAATGTTTGAATTAATTCACGAAGGGGAGATGAAGTGACTCACCTGTTCGCCGCTCTGGCCACCTGGAGGAGGACATCAGGTGTGGCGTGTTGATCCACCGGCCATGACAGCTCGCCTGATCAAAGCAGTACCAGCCGCCTGCCACAGAAAGATGGAGGTACATGTAAAGATATATATTTAGCTCCGTGTCATATAAACTAAGTAGGCATAACATAATGGGCATGTGTCAGTTACAGAAAGAAGGTTCATGAAGTGATATGATATACTTGCTCTGTATCTCATACACATAGAGAGCGTGTGGGCACAGAGATGATACAAGTTCTACAAAGCAAATGTATAGGCACCTATTCAACACTAGGATACCCTATTGCATGTTTACCTACCACATATAAAACGTGTGATTTTCGGTATTATCCGCTTGAAGAATCTCCCGCACATAGAGACAAAGTGAACCAGACGTGGAAATGGAGACTGAAGAGCCACGAGAGTGAGATTCTCGTGTAGTGAAAAATTTGAACCTGTTCTTCTTTTTTATAAGACTATACTCAGACAAACTTCTTCTCTTCCGATTCATTCCGAGCCATGCCGAAATCAAAGTTTAGTATTATAGTTTTCTGATCTACTTTTCTCATGAGAAACCAATGAGATCTCAACTTTCGCTGGTATTATAAGTAAAACAACATTACAACATAAAACATTCGATGGCGTATGATAATCAGTAGTATTGTGTTATACCATCAAATCCTTCACTCTCATTGGCTGTTACAATCTCTCCCCCTCCTCCCCCCCCCCCCCCCCCACACACACACATTCGTTCATCCTGCTAACCCATCCTGGCCATGGACATACAACTACTCTAATTAGCGAAAGTAAATTTGACATTTGGGTTTTCAAATACGTGGCCGTCAGGCAAGGTGGTCGCAATAGCAAGGTGGTCGTATCTTTAAGCCTTTTGTAAACGGAAAATGGAGGGAAAAGTTGGGGGCTGGCTCAAAATGTCCGTAATTATAGTAAAACTCCGTGTAAGGCCCCCCTCCTTGTAAGGGGTCACCGTTGCTGGGGACGGATACCTCTACAAGATTTTTGTTTCATCCCCAGGATATGGCACAAGAAGTGAGGTGGAATGATTTCACCTGAAAACATACAATTCGGTACATAGATGTCTCAGGGTTTGACACAAGTTTGTTGAGACTTGGGAGTGAGGACAGAGCAGAATAGAATTATTACCCGTATCATAACAAGACAAATACTTCTCGACTTGAAAACCAAAATTTGATAATCATTTGCTTCAGCGAACACGCAGAAGGAAACCAAGAGAAAAAGTAAATATGCCTTGGGAATCATTGAATAATATGAATTGGATCAGAAATTCAACCAAAGAGTAGGATGTACACTCATACGAATACATTTTATGTAGTAGTAATTAGGATGCAAATTATGCTCAAGTAGTATAGGAAAATGAATGTAAACATCTGGCTAATCAAGATACTTGCACAGTTGCGTTTTATTACATCATGTACTTGTGTTCGAAGGGATTCCTTTTATGGAGTGAGGTTTTTTTTAGTTGTCTAACAGCGGAGATAGTGAGATAACTGTGTCTATCATACCTATCATTGGATTAAATACTGTAGCGTTGCTCGTACTAGATATATGTTTTGTGCCTTATTGCCTTCGCTGAGCTAGGCTCAGCCACAACTAGTTTATTAAAAAAAGACAACAATAAAACGAGTACATCAATATTTGCATGCCATGAATCCGGACAACATCTTCTCCCCTGAGGACTTTCTTCGGTAATTTAAAGAAATTTTATCAAAAATGATACAGGGTATCACTTCACATTTGCTCTTTCAAAGGGATAACCCGATCTCATCAATCAAAGTTTTTGTTTCCGATTCCTTGATCAAAATGTAGATCACATGTTATCACATTTAACTACATTACTCTCCTTAAACTCCACTATATCATCATTTTTTCCTTTAAAAAAAGATTTATATTGCATTCGATAGCAAGCCACCGTTCTTCCTTGCAATATATACATCGATACATTTCAACAGCGATGTTTTAGGAGTAAATGATGAATGGTATAAGGCACAATTTACAGTTCATGTTACTTAGTTGAGATAAGTACTTGCAAGTAATTATATAGAACGTCCTGACCATGCTGTACAAGTCACAGAACGAGATGGTAATTTACGGTATGTACGGACCGAGGCGTTTACGCCGAGTTCCGTACATACCGTAAATTATCTTCGAGTTCTGTGACTTGTACAAGCATGGTTGGACGTTCTATATTTACTATATACCCGAAATTTAAAAAAAAATCAATTTCATTTGTTATAATAACCAATTTCTTAATAAACGTGTATGGCAAGGTGGTCCGTATTTTAGTGTACGGACCAGCGGTCCGTACAGTATTTGTACGTTATATGCCGAAACGGTGCGTATTTACACTATATACGGCATGGGTATATAGTAAAATATATATTGTCCTCATAATATATTGTGACATCGTTTCAGGATAATAAAGTTAATAAAGATACTGCTTTTTGGGTGTTCTACCATGCTACCCGAAAAGATACCATGTAGTGTCCGTCTAGCATAATTCTTAGACAATGTCAATAATCAATCAATCAAGCTGTGCCATCGATGGACATGGTATGATATTTACAATACTCATAATTCTCTTCGGAAATGAATCTATGTATCTTAGTCTTAATTTATTCGAATTCTGTTTCCGTTAAATCTCACCGTACCAGTCTCTATAAGGTCCAAGTCTGGATGAGAGCGATATTAGAGTGGTCGTGCATGAAAGTACGGCTACAATGGTTAGCCAATACCATGCGGCGAGTGCTGTAGTTTTATACAAATTGGAAGATCACCCCTGGCTAGTGAACTCTGCCTGTCATGAAACCTTTACTGAATAAAAAAAGAGAAAGTCCTGAGACAATATGCCTGCTTCATGAGCTGTGATATTGGGAAAGGTAAAGAGGACCAGTGTCTCAGTGTCCCAGAGGCATGCCCAGCTGACCATGACCAATCACTAGAGGCCAAAATACCTTATTGACCCACTGGCGCTTGATATATTTACAGATGTAGAAATGGCAGGTTGACTGCGTGCAAGTGGGTTACAGGAAATGACCCAGAGACTGTGTATAACTAGAACCTTTTGATTTCCTTTTCCTTTTGTACAATCCTATGCTCATTCATCAATGATAAACAGGCCATTTACTCCTAGTATCAAACGCTCTCTGTAGAAAAATGTAAAGATTCAATTATGCATGAGGTTGAGAGGAGTGGGCCTATACGATAAGGCTAGGGAAGATGCTCAGTGCTTGATCAAGAGCCACCTGTTTCCCAAGCCACCGTCAGAGGGCGTTACCTAACCCAAAGCGCGCCCCTCGGCCAGAATGTAAACGTTTGTCATCCTCCTGTAGCTTCTCCTCTACGGCACCAGCGGCAAATGGCAATTTGTGTGCGCGGAACCCTTTGATCAGCACCGCACTGACAAACAGGCGGGCATCTCGGCCACATCAACAATAACACCACTTCAGCTGGCCGCTCACGCCTTTTCCCACAGCTTGTTGGCCTAGCACTCGAGTTGTCATCGGAACTAGTGTAGATCGGCTGCTACAGCAAACATGTATCATATCAGAGGCGCACTTTAAAGTTACCCACTGTATATCTACGCATTATCGCCCAGCCGGAAGTGATGTATTTTGTAAGTGTTCTTGTAACAATATACATAGAGCATGTGGTATCCGTGACCATCCTGCTGTCTCTATTTTTCTATACCGATAAAGTACGGTTTGAACTATCTGTACATTCTATCGCTATGTTCTACCTCATGTTATTCAGATCCGTCGCACTTTCCGAGGATCAAAAGTATGAATTTCAGAGGACATCAAACAAAATAATGCGCAAACATAGCGCATGTCTCGAACGCCAGCCAAGCCGACTGGCAGGGAAACAAACTGGCAATTTCAGCCAAATTGCTTTGGTTGCTCTGGATTGGTCGGAACACCGCGGGCGGGTGTCAATCTCTTTGATCTTACCGCCCGAGGCCGCTGCAGCTTGGCACAATCAGGAGATCAAAGCAACTCGAGGGTTTCGCCGACACCCCGAAGCAAGGAAAGTTAACTTATCGAGATCTTGTTTGCATGGAGGAGAATGGCCTGAGAGGGCAGAGGGGAAAGCGATCTTAGGACGGGAAAAGAGGTGAGATGTATATAGTGCACGTCGGCCGACACTGAATCCTTGACGGCCGTGAGCAGGCAGGGAGTAGGGGTAGCGGAGGGGCACGGCATGGGGTGGGGGGGCAGCATGGGGTGGGGGTGGGTGAGGGTCACCTGGTACGTGACCGATGAGACCTTCCCACAACTGACCAGGGTCCAGTGGTCAATTCCATGGTCACCACTAACAATGAGTCTTTTGTAACTTTAACAAGAAAGGTCTTGGTATTGATCCGCCATCGAATCCTCCCTCGACAAAACCATATAATTTTATTCAAATTAAGTACAATGACATTTGTTCTTACCAAGATTATTGTCCTTATTAAGACCATTGTAAATAAAAAAACAAATATATATTTGTCTTTGTTTACATGTATTTATGATGCATGAGTACTATTCAGGTTCATTATATTGACGCTGGCTGAACAAGTTATGCGCAATCGATGAGCCATTTCTATATCTCAACTCACTTTTCCCTAAAGCCTATAAGACACCGAAATTTGTTCCCGATTCATCCCGACCATCGGCTAGGTGAGAGTCGGGAATAAAATTTTGGTGTCTTAAGTTTATAAGGAGGGCACCGACCCGACCACTGTGCCTGATTCTACCTTTGCCCGACGGATCCGTCGGATCTGTGACAATCTGGGTCGATCGGTCGATGTACACACTTAACCGACCCGATTTGATTGCTTTTCCGGATGCGTCAGGCATTACTACCATGTCAGATATGACCGACTCTCCCCGACCTTAAGATTTCGATGTATGCACTTTCACTGACTGTTCCCGATTCTGAATAGGTGGCTTATATCGTAATGCTTTGAATCCCCCCATTCTATACCCAAGTATTTTATACCGATTTTTAGGGGAGACAGGCAATTATAGATCTGAAATCCGTTCTCTGATATCTCATCAAATTTCGGTGTCTTATATGCTTTATACCTATAAGACAGCGACATCTACACTGTTCCCGATCACAGTTATCATAAATTACCCGGGATGAGATCAAAGAGAGCAGCTAGGAGCCGAGCCGGGGTGAGCCACGGCCCGCTGGTGTGGAATCATAGAAATTAATTCAAAGTTTAATAACTACGGATCCAATTGAGATATCGGGAAACGGTTTTCAGATTTATCATTGCCTCTCTCTACCCTACAAAACAATATAAGGCACTTGTAAATCGGACTGAGTAATAGGTAGTATTGCTATTTAAAAGGCCTGCTCAGAATCGAGAACAGTCGGTGAATGTGCATACACCGAAATCTTAAGGTAGGGGGGAGTCGGTCATATCTGACATGATAGTAATGCCCGACCTGTCAGGAAAAACAATAAAATCGGGTTGGTGAAGTGCGTACATCGACCCAATTGATGCAGATTGTCACAGACCCGACGGATCCGTCGGGCAAAGGTAGAATCGAGCACAGCGGTCAGGTTGGTGTCTTATAGGCTTAAAAACTGCTCACACTTTCCTAGCAGCATTTACAATTGGAATTGTGAGAAGCTGTTGGTCACAATGTTGACCAAAACGATACACTGGATTATAGGTAGGTTTATATAACGATCTCTGCCACACGAGATCAACATCATCTAAAATAACAATGATTATTACTAATCGGTCTTAATACAAAACATTTAATCACCCAGTAGAGCCCTTTATCATTTAGGCATGTGTCGCGGGGATTAAAGGTGTGGCAGTTATCATTAGAAATACCACCATATTATTTAAAAGACAAGAGAACCCGGTGTGATAGGGGAACACCATGACCCACACGCGCGCACACAATATTATATATATATATAAATATATAAATATATATATATATATATATATATATATATATATATATATATATATATATATATATGCATATATGTAACGAATTGAAAAAATATTTGCCATCCAGTACATCATATCACATACAGAATTAGTTATAACAGGTTGCATTGGAAAAAGGCTATCGTTGAGACTGACAAGCCCTTAACAGAGGGAAGTGATCTTCACTTAACTCCCTCCGGAAGTTCCCCTTGTGCAATGCATCCTGGGATAATGTGTTAACGGTTTGGAAGGCGCTGGCTAAAGGTATCGCTTAGGTCGGCAGCGTTCGCCTGCCACAAAATGCAGAGGCCTTGTATGTCGTAAAACCAGAACAAGGTTTTGAAGTCGACGGCTGACACTTCACAAGATTAGCTGACGGGTGAAACAGTCCCTTTTCCCGCCAGATAAATGAGAGAGACCCTACGTACAACAGCTGGCCTCGCCATTGGAACAACGAATGTACCTAACTGTAGTCAGTGAACACATTCTGCCACTTAGGAATGGGTTGAATATAGTGCGAATTCAGCTTGAACTGCGTAAAATCGCAACGTTGTCACGTACGACCATTTTAATGGAGAAATATGTCCCTCATGTCATATAATCAGCAGACTCATAAAACTTCACAATGTATGGCTATAGTTCAGAATCAAAATAAGTTTTTTTATCACCATCTATTGATTCTACATTCAGTTCAAGATTTTAAATCAGATTTATGAATATGTATTCTATATAAATGTAGATACGTTTCTTACCTTCTAAGAAAATCATCCATCTATCACTAACTGTGGACTCCCGCAGGTAAAATCTGGAAGATGAAAAGTTAGAAAAAGGTATATTTTAGGAAACATATTTGACTAGAATCTGTCTCATCTAAATCATGACCCTTAATCAATTCCCATTCTAAATGCAAGGGAAACTAAGAGATATAGGGAATGTTTATTCAATAGCTAATACTGCATAGTTTGCATTCTATTCTACATGAATTCTCTAACACTTCTGAATTTTAAGCTAATGATGACCAATGTAATTGGTTTATACCATAGCTTGACACCGCTCAAACGTAGAGCTGTATGTATATCTGAATGCGCAATGACTGATGTGATACTGCCTTATCTCCGCCTCTTATACGATCAAAGAGGTGCAACGATTGATCATGCTAGGCTCACTTTTATCACCGACCAGTCTACACAGGGTAGTGGCCTGAGATAAACAGAACGTCTGCCAGGGAGATAGAAGAAGGAAAGACACAGATACTAAGAGCAAATAAGAAGTTCTCTAACACTAAAATAGATGTTCATGGAGAAAGAGGTGGAGTGGAGACAATTGGCTATGCATTGCAATGAAATCTACTCCTAAGAATTGATCACAGTGAATGCTAAAATATGCGGTACTGTTCAAAGACTCAACTAGTGAAAATGTACATCATGTTTAAGTATAATATTGTAGACTATCACTGCAAAATATCTGATTTAATTGAGAGTGGGAAACATTCAGATATGCTGCAAAGTTTAGGGAGAAAGTATATAGACTTCAAGGGTGGCGCAAACAGGATGCAGATGACCAGTGTCTAAGGCCCAGTTTACAAAAAGGTGCCGATAAGATATCGGAAGAGAAGCGTCGGTTGATGGTACTCCCCGAGAGAATATCGGCAGCCATAATCATTGAGATTTTCACATCCGACGACTGATAATTGGGTTATTCATTATGTATATGGCAGATTGTGTACCCATAGACACGGCTAGGTGGCATTTTTCTAATTGGTTATATGTGCATCGATTTTCATGAGAATCGATTATATATAGACAAGGAGGAAGTCTGAAGATTAACCCTGTCTAAACTACAGCTGAATGTATATACTTGTAATTACACAATGCCAGGGTTTCTCTATGTGAAAAAGGGTCATGATAAAAACCGTGGTCAATGATGTTTGGGCCTTATATTCCTGAAAAGAAGAGGTGCGTGCTGAAAAATAATTTCTTGAAATCCGCATTCTGTCACCAATTATCTAAAAGCACATGAAATCATCGGCAGCTCCAAAGTTGTGCAATGTTAAGGCCCGGCCCCACTGGTGCGATGCAATTGTTGCAAGTCAATAAAAAGTCATAAACGGCCGCCGAGGGTTATAAAAACAGCGCCGCCCGTCGCATCGCACATAATCGCTCCTGTGGGGCCGGACTTGCGCGCGTGTGCGATCGTGTGCGATGCGATGGATTCGTCGCATCACACATCTTGAAATGTTCATGATGTGCGACGGATCTGTCGCACAGGTATGGTGTATTTCCTATCATATTTGTATAAAAAAACTGTACTAAGGTATGTATGTATGTACTTAATTGATTCAATATAGTTTAACAGGCTACCTTTATCACTGGGGCCTAGGGCCGACCAGTCATTAATGACGGCATCCATTTGGGTGCCAGGTCTCAGGAGGTGTGGAAGCTGTGAAAACAGCGGGATGTGGCTGTAGCCTAGGTGTAATTCTGATACCTTGTAGAGCTTGAGGGCTGAGAAGTGATATAATCATAATCAGATGTCTGTACCTCATAAATATTAGAAATTAAGTTTTACACCAAGGCTTATGTACATATAGGTGGTGCCAGAAGTGATGCGATGAATCCATCGCATCAGTGGGGCATACCCTGGACTTTTCTTGTGATTGAATGCGATGAATCCATCGCAATAGGGGCCATAAACCCCGTCGAGGGTGCGTTTATGGGGTCATAAAATGTGTGCGACGATCGCATCGCATCTGTGGGGCCGGGCCTTTACACACTTGGGGGTTAGAGAAATCGTTGATTTCGATTCGATAGTGGATCGGGAACGTCCAGTAATTGATCGGCGGTGAAAGATTCTATAATCAGTGATCATAATCAGTAAGTGTAAATTGGGCCTAGACATTGACTCGCCCACTTTGCCCCATCAGATCTTTGCCTGACAAATCCGTAGGGTCGATCAGAATTGGTGATATCTGTGTCGCAGTATGCACTTCACAGACCCTATTACACCTCTTCCCGACGAGAATCAGGCATTATGGGGTAATGACTCATTTTAATCGGGGAGAGTCGGGTAACCGCATACAGCGACATCAATGTTCACGACTGTTCTCGATTATAATCGGTGATAAGGTCGGTGATAATCAGTGATATATGTTAATGTCTTTAAATAGAGGAGAGCCCAGCTGAACTACCTCAGTGGACCCTACGAAGACAGTTCAAGAGTATAAAGCCTATGAGACATCGATACGACAATTGTGCTTCATCCGTTGGGTCGGTCAGAGTTGTGTCACTGTACGCACTTCACAGACAAGATTTTAATCGGGTCGGGAATTACTTGCCTTGGAGGTAATATCCGACTCTGCCCGACCTTAATCGTGTCGCTTTTCACACTTCACCGACTGTTCCCGATTTGAACAGCGGTCCTACCTATATCCCCAGTCCGATTTACAAGTGCCTTATATCGAATTGTAGGGGAGATAGGCGATAATAAATCTGAAAACTATTTCCCGATATCCTAATTGGATCGGAACCTGTCCAACTTTGAATTATTTTCTATGAATCTACATCAGCGGACAGTGGCCTAGCCGGCCCCGGCTCCCAGTCGCTCTCTTTGATGTCAATCAGGTCGCTCTACAAGGCAATAGAATTGAGAGGGCTGATCGGCAAGCGTCGTTGAGGGTCCCGATTATAATCGGTGATCGGATCGGTGAATATCTGGGGGAGCTGTCTTATGGGCTTTAGAAGTGCCTCGTTGGATGGTTACCAAATGACAAATGACGTATAGACTGGATAAATCCTGATCCTTTTAATTGCAATTTTTTGGTTAAAATCTGAGGACAATATATATTGGCAAGACGAAGATGAGGTATGACATATGAGAGAGGAACTAAAGGGGCAGTAATTACAGTGATCATTAGTGTCGACCCATGATTGATGGCAAATGTTGAATAGCATAGTGGGAAGCTGACTGGGCGTCTAATTGTTTGAATTGTCTAATCGTCTGAATTGTTAAAAATTCATGGATCGGCAGATAAGGAAGGAGGGGCGTATTTTTGAGTCCGTGAGTCCATACCAGTTCACAGATCTGTTTTCTCTTTATTATACATGGTCTGTTTTCGCTTTTTTATACACCTTAAAATATTATAAATTCACACAAGAATTTACCTTTAATCAAGTTTCGAAGTCTTATTTGGGCACACAGAGCTGGTCTGTATAACAGCGTACGGCACAGTAGGTTGTACATACTTTTTATGACAGAGGAAGCAAAGGTCAGTAACAATGTGCACAGGTGTATAATAAAGATTTCCAAGTCTAGGCAATAGCTGGACTATCAAACAACTCCCAGGAGTTACCTGCCAGTGTAGTATACCAATGCCCCACACCACTCACTGTGGAGTATAGGATCGAGAAAGGCTGGGTAGTGGGGTACGCTGGCGCGGGAGCGGTGGGGGTGTTTGCCGGGTCCTGTCCGTCAAAGCGGCCCGGCTACACGTGTCGGCACGTGGCTCGCGCTTTGATCCTCGCGGCGGTCTCTTTGATGTCGACGTTGGCGCGCGGCTCGCCCCGACCCCGACCTGTTTGTCATTATCAACGAGCAGCGGGGCGGGCGCCGAGAGTTGTGGGACGGTAGGGAAAGGGCGAGGGGCGAGCGGCCAAGAGAGAGGAGAGGGCAAATATACTCGGCTGTATAGTAGATTCGCTGCAAAAAGGTGGTTCATTCGGTAACTCCAGGTGGCTCCTGCATATCAGCGTTGCGATAAGGATATTTCGTATCGATTTTATGGTCATACGAACAAGTTGTGAAATGCAATGAATTTGTCTTATTTCAGAATATCCATTACTTATTACTCATGTTTTATACATTCATTTATCCTACCCCAGATATTTTTTCTCCATAGACTTAACATTGGAAACTCGTATCTAACACCCATTAGATATTTAGGAAATATATCCAATGGGGGATGATGTCACAAATGTTAGCCCATTAGTCAATATTTAGGGTGAGATAAATTCAGAAACCCATTCAAGTTTAAGGTCAGAGCTCGATCCCATCTCATTTGAATCACATAGGAATTCACGCGGCTTTGCCTTGTGAATTACTACGTGATTCAAACTTGATGGGATACGAGCTCAGACCCTAAACTTTCATGGGTTTCCTCTATAGTACTGGTTAGATTGAGAGGTGGGTGATTCCTCTGAAGTAGCAGTATGCCAGGTCTGCGATCTTCAGCGCCATTCGGAACTAGGAACAAATGATACATTCATCATAGATAAATCAGCGTGGAATCATAAAAAAAGACAATTAAAACGTTTGGGTTATTTCTGTAACATTTTTTTTGTTTGATTTTTGTTTAGCATTGTGCTCGCGTTACTCACATTGCCACGTCGGAATGTACCTCATTTCTGTAACAAACCCTTCTAACATTTACGCAGTGTAAATGAGCGTGAGTATTCTACGCTCAATAAAACTATCATCTATCTGCATTTAAAACATTGCACCTATTGTCCAATGAGGACTCTTGGCTTGCATCTGCCTTACTTTGCAGTACGGAACCTGCGGAATTATGTAACTAAGTACCATGGACTACAGTCCGAACAATACGTCTTAGCAATAAAGAAAACGGTCAATGAATCAAAAATGTGTCAAAAGGGTTATTCACATAATCATCTAGCGATGCATCAGTGTAGTTGAAGCTAGTAATAGTTTTGATTTATGGTCAGTGGGGTCATTGAAGAAGCAATATGAAGTTATGGGTCCAGTCAAACCTTTCCCTCAAATTTCTAGGACGTGTGCGCATGCCCAGAATAGTCCGAATCTTTATTTCCGGTAAACATTCCATCTTTCGGCTTGGCACTCCATGTCAACTTACCATTTCTACAAGTGTCTGAGCCTAGGATCCAAATATATCAACCACCAATAGGTGAATCAGGTACTTTGGTCTTGAGTGATTGGTCATGGTCAGTTGGCCACACTTCTAATACACTGAGACACTGGCACCCTGCTCCTTTGCCAATAGGACATTGAGTAGCACACAGTTACTGAAGGGATAGTGTCTTTGCAGTACGCTGGAAGCCTATATGTGATCACTCTAACCTTTAAGCAACGTATATAGCGCGTACAAGAACGCTCTAACAAAGGAGAATCAACCATATGCTGTTCCAGAGTAAATAACGATTA
Organism: Alentia gelatinosa; assembly: GCA_950022655.1. NCBI lineage: Eukaryota > Metazoa > Annelida > Polychaeta > Phyllodocida > Polynoidae > Alentia > Alentia gelatinosa. The sequence goes on along the minus strand of OX465580.1, from coordinate 27,643,212 downwards.
CATTTTCTGATGTACACTGTAAATATCAATATGTGTAATCGGAGGTGAAAACCAAACCAACTTGCCCTCAGAAGGTGGCGTTCAAAGTAATTGTATTCCTATCACTGCCCAGCTGATGTTCACATTTCTTCAAGTTCCCAAAACAAGTTTATGATAAGAGGTCGAAGTATTGGGGGAGTTTCATGGAAAGAAGTTTCGCCGCTATTGCTCAAACCCTGAACCTATATGGCTTATAAAGCTGTCCTCGCTAGGTAAACTATTTATACAGTAGAGATAAAATGGTATATTATGTTTGTGCACATAGATAAGCGATATAGTAGCGCCAAGTCACGAATAAATACTAGATTACCGCCATTTCCACTGTAGTATTTTGAATTGGATAAAAACATGTTGTATGGCGAAGTAAACACTAGACCGAAACAACACTGAGGGCTATCCCCCCCCCCCCCCCAACCCTCCTACTTCCCTTTAGCCTTCGCCTTTACGTATGCATAAGGTGGGAAAGGGTAAATCTGAGGAAGTGACAAAAAAGATTCAGGTCGAAGGTTGAAAGGAGGGATTCCGAGGTGTGGTCACACAGGTCATCTTGCTCACCTGGGGCAAATCAGAGTATCCCTAATTAGCAACAATTGGCGTGGTCTGCCGACCTCAAAACAACACTGGCACTTGATCTTTGTAGAAAGGTCAGTCCCGCAAGAAGACGATCAAAGGGCCTGTTACCGAATCCTAGCAGCCATCACAGAACTAACCATTGGCCTTGGTAGAGAACCGTGGCACAACATGACTGGAGCTCCCTCTCTCACACACATACACGTGCACCTCTGTAGGGGGGCAGGTCTGCGGGAACCTTGCTGTAGGAGCCTACAGATCGGCTCCCATGGACTCAAATTGAGGTGAAAAGTAGCTGAACATCGGTGTATGCTTCAGTTGGCCAAGTGATGTGGCAATGTAAGGCGTATTGCCTACTGGTAAAGAGTTGTCCATGTGTATATACTGGATGTGGCGGGGGTCCACAAACGTACTCATACGTGAAGGGAATATGTTCTATTCACACGTACTAATGTATATGTAAAGGCTATTCATGGGTTGGTTCTATTTCAATTAAAAATAATGAAACACAAAAGTGATAAACATTCAGTCGCACATGCAATGTAGTAGAAAGTATGGATGATTTTAGTCAGTTGCTGATTTATGTTGAGAATCTCGTTCAATTGAAAGGAAAATATATTCTATACTCTAAAAATGCTGATGGGGCATCGATTGTAGTTGGAGAATGCTTCTTCATCTATAAACATACTAGTCCATGCATCATATTTGTCCAATATGTTCAATTAGACTTAATGCTTCATATCTCTGGCTTCTGTCGACAAAAATCTCCATAATTGGTGACCTCCACAAGTAGTTATCTTACTCAACTTCTGTCCTCTTCATTAGATTCATTACATATTTTCATTATGACTTGAAAAAGGCCACTGAGCGCCGAAACGTTGTGCAATTGTTCGAAATAAAGCCTACATGAAACCGAAATGGGCAGCAGTTGAGTTGTGCTTGTTCACTTTCAACGATTCTATTTTCATTATAGTCTGTGAAATCACACCATTCCCGATCTGAAATGGGAAACCTATACCTTTGATTTGTTTTTGTACAGATTTCTTCCCCATTCATTCCAGTTCCCTTTGATTATTTGAAACTCTTTCCAGGTGAGCTCTTCCTCATGGTCGCCGTTTTGACTACTTCCTCGTTAGTCTAAAGATCCATACCTGTGATTCGTTCTTCCAATATAGATAAAATAAGAATGGGAATTCGTCAGAGGAGAGTACAGTAGACTGCATTTGACGTATTGACTGCTGTCTCTCTCACATGTTGTGGGGCATGCGCCACCGGAAGACCCTACCAATTTATGCCAGCTGGTCTCCAGAGTTACGCGGCGTAGTAAACAAGTGGTAACAGTGTGTCTTGCCGACCGACAGCGGACGATGGCCACTTTACGACGGCGGAACCGGAAAAGTCGTTTCACTCCGCAGCCACAGCAAAGCACTTCAAGGCGTGTCTGAGCCTCGACCCGTATAAATTAGGCGTGACAAAGCCACCAGGTGGTGAGCCTTAAGCCTAACGTAGTCTACACGAACGCGGTACCTCTCTCATTCTTGGCGGGGTTGCAAACGATCCGAAAAGACCCGAGGGTGTGGTTCTCAAGGGCAGCTTCCCTCAGAAGAGAGTAAATTAACGAGACCTGTGGCCTGTGGCAAGTCTAAGAAAATTCTTAGATATAATTTATGAGGCGAGATGAAGAAGGAAACGGATGCATGGAGACAATGCGACAGTGGAAATAGGCACTACTTGAGCCTACATTACCTCCAGAATAAAGATCAATTTAAAAAAAGAAAAAGATAAAGGAGTCACACTTGGGACCTTCAAATCGCATGCCATGGCATCAATTTCCGATTACGCGTTTTATTTACGTTTTATTTATTGATCATATAAGTTGGCGATATTCTCTGTTCCCTGATAATAGAATTGACAATAGTCCTTTACTTACAAAGTGGAATCCTCTAATTGAAAACAGAAGAAATTGACTCCAGGCTTCGGTGATACTGCCATGAAGCCACCAATCGGTTTCCTGCTACACAGTGTAGGAATAAATGTTTACATTGACGAGTCAGCAATGGGAGTGGCAAAGCTCAAAAACTGAAATGTTTGTTGATTGTTTGCTGGCTCAAAGAGTTGGATGGGTTCCACTTAAAAAGAAACAAGTACGACGATTGGTGCTTTAGGGGAAGAAGTGGTGAGTCTTTCTTGTCGGCAGGTGCGGCCGCATGGCTTGGCGGCCCCTGGCGGTACGCAGGCCGTGCCCTGCGGGCAGAGGCCGTGTCAGGCCGGCTCGCATGCTATGAAAGGTATGCCTTGACTAACTGTATTTCCTTGTTTCTCTGCCACGCTCTCAAAGGCGGCCATCTACTAGCGAGATACCCTGTGGCAGTGGAAAGAGTTCATGGAGGCCTAACCAATGACATGATAGGAAACTGCTATTTGGATGTCCGACTTGATATAGGCATACCAGAGGTATTACGATTGCTTACTCAAGCCGGCGTCTCCAGATTGATTTAACTAATCACGTAACCGACTTGCGATTAAATACGAAACAAAATTAGGAACGTACAGACGCGTAAATTACACGTAAAATGACAAAATTCTGGACTCTTTTTAATAATGATTTTAGCTTTTTGTTATAAATGGATATTTGCTGTCAGTGATCTAAAAATCATCATCTAAAATCAACCTAAATCTCAGGACTACCAAACCAAGTGACAGGCTGAGGGCACTGACGAAGTGACAGAAACATAGGGGCTGATGTGCTGATATTGCCCCATCAACGTCCACGGGAGATATAAGGCCGGACCAAGAAGGTTCCTATAGAGCAAAATATGGAAGGTCGGATAAGTGGTCTCCTGGCAATAGCGTTTGGTCTCTACAACTGTCAATGTGCTTGCATAGACTTTCATTGTTATCTCAAATGTCATTGGAATTCTCAATTGAATTGGCACTCTTAGAGCTTTTTCGCCACTCATCTAAGAATGTCTCAGCTATACACATACATAGGCCCGAAATAAATTGCCCCTGTATATTCGGGAGCTACCACAACCCATATATGGAGTTTCATCGGCTCATGCTCTGCACATGGGTTATCAAAGACATCGCGTGTCGCGCTGATTGAGGCCTGAACCCATTGAGCTCCGACACACTCCAACATGGCTACGACATGGCAACAAATAAAAATTCACACATCGTAGCAGTGTGGGAAGGTTGAATAATCTCAGTCGTAGTGTGTCAAAGTACGACACTAAATTCCTAGGGTATCGAACGGCTGGAAATTCTGTGTATTAGTGTGTTGGAAGAATGCTGAAACGTTTGGCGTAGTGTGTCAGGAGCTCATTGGGTTCAGGTCTTTATGATGCGTGCAGTAGATGTAGCGATGCGTGTAGCAGAACTGCTTCTTCCATCTGAACCGCGGAGAGACTCTGTCTCGACTGTATTACTGGCGCCACCAATGCCATGGGGCGGCGCCATGGGGGAACACCAACATTTGGGAGTAGGCCTGGATTTATTTTGCTCCAATTCGCATCCTTAGATTGTCTAATGAGCATGTGTCATTTGTTTGCAAAATCTTATAAGATGCATTTGAAAAGGATAGAGGCCAGCCAGCCTGTGCGATAACTTGCAACATTTTGCACCCCCAAATAATTTCAAACCAAAGATGATCATATATGTGCATACATTTGTCTTTAACTACAAACACAGACAAGCACAGTGTGCACATCCCACTATAGTGTGACTGAATGTCAGGGGTTCAGCATGTCTTAAATGAAGGCACTTCCACTTGCTCCATCTGCAGATGGTTTAACTTGCCATGAGATCAAAACGTCACCATCAAAGTTGAACAAATGGGAAACCCATAAAACTTAGATCATAGAGGACGTATTGACGGACATGTTTGAAGTACCGGCGGATACCCCCAACACACAGGACCTCTTAAGTCTCTGAACTCTGTCCTTTTGAGGTTCACCCGACGCAGGGCGCCAACTCACATGTTTGGGGTCTACCTGAACAAAGACTGTCCAACCTGAGCGAGGATATCAACCTGAGTGAATGTCCCACGTGATTTTATCTATTTACCGAGGAACCTTTATCGTGTTGATAAGGTTAGGAGCTCGTGGGAAGGAAAGATCTTATTTTCCGAATCTAAATAATCTGAAATTACCACGGATAGCCCGAAGGAAAACTATACAGCTCTTACTAATACATGTATTTTGAGACATTGGGCCTTAAACATAGATTACTACAATAAGCAATGTTGCATTTCGATTGAAATTTGAAATTTGGCACAGTATTAGTATTAGCACCAGTATCTGGGTCAGTCTAGATCATGCGATTTGTGGAATTGGAAAAAAAATATATAAGGCACAGATTGATTGCTAGTTCTAGCACCATCCGCTAGGAAATTATAAGATAGCGCCACTGTAGTCGGGGGACAACCACTGTTATCAGTTGTTAAAATCTATAGATGTTCTTGAGAAGAGCCTAAAATACTTATACGGCAAGCCCCCCAAAATATTTCAGATGAAATCCATTGATAATTGGTCCCGCCACCTCGTGTTTTGGATGGTGTAGCAAGATGGTGTCGGGGGGCAAGATGGCTGCCTTCATAGCACAATAACTATGTACCCTATAGCTTAAACTGCTATCAAAGAGAGCCGCCGGGAGCCGAGCCGGGTTGAGCCATGGACCGCTGGTGTGGAATCATAGAAAATAATTCAAAGTTTAATAACTTTGGATCAAATTAAGATATCGGGAAACGGTTTTCAGATTTATGATTGCCTCTCTCTACCCTACAAATCGATATAAGGCACTTGTACATCGGACTCGGGGATAGGTAGCATCGCTATTCAAATGGCCTGCTCAGAATCGGGAACAGTCGGTGAAGTGCGTACAGCAACACGATTAAGGTCGGGCAGAGTCGGTCATAACCCCAAGGCAAGTAATGCCCGACCCGATTTTATGTCTGTGAAGTGCATACAGCGACCCGTTTCTGCCCGACCCGACGGATTCGTCGGGCAAAGGTGTGATCGGGCACAACGGTCGCTGTCTTATAGGCTTTATATTGCAATTTAGGTTAATCAGATCTTTTGATTGCTGATGGATATTTGCTATACATCTATTGGCCTCACTACAAATAATTAAAGCTTGGGCACCTTGATTCACGGTGTTGTTTTCATTTGAACTTGATGTATATATATATATATATATATATATATATATATATATATATATATATATATATATATATATGCAAGCCATTACAAACATCGAATAATTGAATATACATGTATACCTAAGACATATAGTTCCAGAATAACAGCCCTTGTTTGCAATAAAAGAAACTGAGCCCCTGTCATTTGAGAGGATGATGGGCCCAGTGAGAGGCATGAAGAGACCATCGGGTGGCGGTCTGAAGACTCCACAAATTAACGACGGAATTTGGCGACCACACTTTCTACAAATCATGACAACCTTTGAGCACTCAACTATGCCCAGTCATGGCATGTCTGTGGAGGACTGTGAGCGGGCTAGGTGGCGCCACACGGCCTCTTCCTGTGACTGATGAGGGCTTTTGGAACAGGGGCCATCCATATACATACGCAGCAAGGAGTGAGGGTTAGACCAAATGCATACAAAAGCGCACAGGGGGAGGAGGAAGGAGGGGGGGGGGGGGGGTGTGGGAGCTGGATATTCCATACGCATGCATACGCATAATTTGGGCATATTGAATAGTGGGCATGTCTGAAGGTGGGTGGGAACTAAGCGGCAGGGTGGTGGGTAGCCAGGTTGGTGCGTGAAATGGTTGGTAAGTGGACAGGTTGGTAGGTGAGCAGGTTGGTGGGTAGGCAGGTTGGTGGATAGGTAGGTAGATAGGTGGGCAGGCTGGTGGGAAGGGAGGTTGGTGGATCAAAAGGTTGATATCTGAACAGGTTGGTGATTGGGCAGGGTTGTATGTAGGTTGGTTGGTGGACAGTGTTACTCTCGTAAGTTTCATTGCTGGTGTTACTGCAATGACTGCTAACTTCGGAGTGACCGGCGATACATCAAGATCAAGGTTATATCTTGGCTCTCTGTTTACCGTGTTGATCATAACCAAGGGTCGCCTTCAGAGACATGTTATTTTGAACTAGCATTATTAGGTAGGCCAAGGGAAAGTGCACATATGTTTCATATACAGAGAAATCAGAACGTAACATTAGAAAGGTTGGTACAGGTGAGGAACTTTAACAGCAGACAAGTTGATAGGTGAGCAGACTAGTGTGTAGGCAGGCTGCTGGCTGAGAAGGTTTGCTGGTATCCAGTTATGTGGGAAGGTAGGTTTGTTGGTAGCCAGGTGGGTAGATGTGTAAGTATGCAGGCTGGAGGGCAGGTACGCTGGTGGGTAGGCTGCTTTCAGGGTGGTTTGTGTGCAGAAAATGTACGCAAGCAATAAGGGGGTTGGGTTCATCAGAAGCGTATGCTGTGCATCAGGGGTTGGGGAGGGGGTTGGATTTTCCAGAATAAATCTGTGAACTTATTTTACGGCTACATGAATATGAAATACATATATTCTCTCAATTCATCCTCATATTTAACCCTAATGTGTTGTAGTACAATTGCAGCCGCCCGATATAAGGTTTCATGACTTCATTAGCGACAAATAATATGTCTGTTTCTTAATAGGTAACATACAGTTAAGAAAGATATCCATCTCATTCATTACATTGTACAATTGCAAATGAAAAAAAAGATATATCAAAAATCAATGTGGAATTAAATAATCATGAATAATGATCATGGGACTTCCGAGAGAAAAACCTATCCAGTGTCGTTATCTAATGAATATTCATTGCAATTAATAACCTCCACATCCTGAAGCGCCATGGCTTTAGCTCCTAGGTGATGGTCGGTTATCATCAGATTAAGTTAGCTAAATGCTGTAACACCAGTACTGAACCCTTTGCATTAACAACCTGTTCTTTTTTCTCGAGAAGATCATATTAATGAAGAGTTGTGGTGTGGTACTCACCCAGCCCTTGAGCCGTCATTACAAGTAACAGTGCTGTTTTGCAACATATGTCTCCTTAGCTCGCTCTGGCCGAGGGTATTTTCACTGCCGCTGTCGCAGTTTCCCCTCCTGGCATCTAATTGGCGCAAATTCCGTATGATGTCCGGTGAGATCCCCATCTTGGACAGGGAATCCAGGTAGCGTGATAGGTCGTCTTCCTCTGCTGAGGATGCCGCCCGGTTATGAGCGGAATATCTGGGTAACCTTATCTCAGATGCCACCGGAAGTGCTTCCGATGTGACCACAAAGGCTGCCATCATCAGTGCGGCCACAGTCAGCAGCATCGTCCTGTCTGTACGAGAAAAAAAAGGTGTATTTTTAATCAAATTCTTACATTATGATTCTTAAGACACGGAAATATGAATATAGGAAATATATATACATGTATATAATTCCATATGTAAGTAAAATAATTGCAGGAGTGGGTTCCATTGATTTGGGGAAAATCTGGTCGTAAATGTCATACGTATAGAGCGTACTATACTACAAGTAACATTTAGATCATATCACCACTCGATTGTTTTACATGGGACAGGCAATAAACATCCTAATCTGGACTGTATTTAAACTCTGTATGTTAGGTTACGTGCTCACAGCGTTACCACACGGAACTTGGCGATCCCCTCCTTTCGAAAAGTTTAAATGTGCATGAATGTGTAGGGTTATAACTTTCAAACATTCTCACTTGCTCATAGTCAAAATATATATCTGTAATAGACTGCTACACAGTAACTACAATATCTTCAACGAAGGCGTGGCGCTTGGTGGTGTTTCGCGCTGATGCACATCTTCACGTCACCGATCAGCAGTCAGATAGCTTGCAAAAAGCAAAGACCTACAATAATGGACCGGATGACCCCATACGACTGCTTGTTAACAACCGTTTGTACAATATTTTATACATTTGATGAAGGATAAGTCTACCATATAAATATGTGAAGCGAAGGTATTCCATTAGGTTCTATCAGGACGTGGAATCCTTAGTATACTGTGTATCATGGGTAAGATAAAGCTCAAATGAGGCAGGTCTTGAGAAAATGTGTATTTGTTAACGTGCTTTGGAATTCCATACCTTTTTCAGATAGAAATCATAAGAATTTTTGCAGCTCGTCGTATGGATAAAGCTTTTGGTTTCCCACATGAATTTATAATTACAATTGTGTAGAATATTTGCATTCGAACAACAAATAAGGCAATCAATGATTTGTCTCCCCCTCCTTATTTCTATCTCTACTTCATGGTGCCTGGCTTTTTGTCTCTCTGTCTGTAGTGGTGCTGTTCTTAGTTCTATCAAAGTGGTCAGTTCTTCATTTGTGAAGTGTGCATTTTATATTTACGAGGTTTCTACCATGTGTGCAATTGATTATCAGTATGCATATGTTGTGATCCACTTTTTCTCACTTCACAAACACATGTTTGAAACCTTGAAGAAAGATGCGTTTATATAAGCTTGACACTTAAAATGCTCTGCCTGTGTGGTATGCCCTCATTGTGCATCGTCCTTTTCTCTATTGCATGCACTAGAAAGTTTGAATGACAAGACATTGAGCGTGCATCCTCCACTTACTGTGGTCAGGATTGACCTTTACCTTAACTCGGTACATAAGACTCTAGGGAAAGAAAAGCGTATCGCGTGCAGGGGTGGTCGTGTTGTCGCCTCACCCTATTGTTTCAGCCCTGTTGATTAGGGGCGGGAATGTGGATCAAAGGCACCAGTCACTGTGGTCCCGTCATGCACCGCGTCACCCTCTCTGTACTGTTAGCTTCTGCACGTGATTCTCAACTTCAGTGCGCATGCCCAAAGAAACCACATCCGTTTCAAGCGGGAGAGTAATTGTACCATATAATCACCAAGAACGGCCGTACATTCATAAACACATGCAGGCATCACCCGTACAAGACACCACACTTATGTTTTATGTCCGCTAATAATACCCAGACAAAACGAAAGCCGGTATGTGTTGGTTATATAGATGCCCTTCCGTCAAAATTAGTGAGCCATCTTTTGTGTATAGATTATGGAGCATTACCTATTCATAAGACATCAATCCTCGATTATTGTTGGCTCCATTATATATATAACCCCCAAGGACGGTGTTTTAAAAAAGCAACCAAAAGACTGATCTGATAACCATGGTAAGCTCTTATCTAGTTTGTAAAAATTCTAGTTCGCGTTCGCCCTTTCTGGGTTCGTGCAGTGAATTTTTGTTTCCTATTTAGTTAGGAAAGTATGGCTGCATATGAAAGAACACATAATGGCCTTTCAAAGGAGCCCGCTTACATACCATCATTTTGTGCTATGACGTTGCGATGGTAACTGAAAGATATTGCAGATCCCAATCTTGGACCCAAGTTATATAATTATTTCAGAATATTTTCTTCAAATAGATGCCAAGTGTTTCTGTAAATTTGAAAAACACCGTTGAATCTAGGCAGAAATTAATGAAATAATCTAGATTACCAAATTTATCAACCTTTGACTTCTAGAAACTTACTGCTACCGCAATATGACTTGACTAGCTGCTCTTCTTGATTGGTCAGTCCCTACCGCCAATATATAGTGAAACCATTTTTGTCTCAGGGGTCTCATAGATTTTCGAAATTTTCTATTTATATGCTCCCCATCTAATATGGTTCATGAGGATGTCCAGTCCATGTATTTACTATAAGAGTATCACAATGGGGAAATCAGTATTGCAGCAGTCAAGGCAGTGAAATATCTTACGTCTGCAATCTATCATACATGTTGCCCGAAAGGGGAAAAAAGAATCCCGTTATCAGCAAAAGTTAGGAACCAAGTGTGATGTTAGTTTGGTGATGACCCTTATACAGGAGAGTCCCCATTCACAGGTATTAGTTCACAGTTCTACCTACACATGATACAAACTATATATGTTTTTACCTCGTAGTTCGTCCAGGCCGAGGAAAAGTGTATTTGTAGAGAAAGGCGAGTGCCTGTTTACCCTTTTAACCCTTCCCTATCAGTAAAAGGAGCCGTATTTAAGTAATAAGAAAAAGGAGTTAATCGTACCACTCTTTGAAATAATACCAATATTGCGTCCTCTCAGGGAGAAACACGTTTTACTGTTCTGTGCATTTCATTGTTCTAAATGTGCTGTATTCAAAACTGGTTTCAAGAAACAATAAGTCAATTGTCAACACGCAGAGGCAAAGGTTTCTTACTCACCGATGGTTCTTTGTTCACCTTCAACCCTGTTATCACCGTATACATGTAATAGCTTTCACAGTTATATTCCCTCATAATAGAAATCTTATAGACGGTTAAGCCTACCGACAGAATACTTCGACGTTCCCAATAAAGATTTATGTTATATGTATGAATCATCTTATGCAATAGTAAAATCATAGGATATAATCATCATTGTCATAGGTAATTTTCTTTTTGCTAGAACGCCGTTTCGACTCTTACATGTATTCCTTTGAATATATGCAATTAGAGGATCGTTAAAAATCTAGAATTGTTCTATAAGTTCATACAAAAGTTTGCCTAGCAAAGTCAAATATCAATTTCCTATACAGAGGCATTAATTATTCTCCACACAAATAAGAGGACGATGGTGAATGAGGTCTTGGATAATGGTAAGAAAATATGGTATTTTTCTACTTTTTAAACGACCGCGAAGACATGGTTTATGCCCAGAGTGTTTTAGAGAGACGTAGTAGGACCTATTCCAGAGAGGGCCTATAACTCCCGCCCACGCCCTATGAGAGCAGTGTGCGAGGGGGGAGGGGGCTCTGGCGGTGTGAGGACGTGGGGTCGAGCTCTGATCCTCACCGCCCGGTCATCCAACACCTGGCCCCTGCGCCCTATCCCTTTGAAGTCTGCCGCCGGCTACACCTGTCTCCAGGTGAGGTGATCCCGGATGACAAGTCCCGCCCAGACCCCGCGGTCGACTCGGGCAGACCTTCACTGTTCTCTGTTCGGCATCTATTCCGCTCCTTCCGTGGGACCAGACCTGTGTTCTGCATTCTGACTATACTATGTGTATATTGTATGTGAGGTTAGACGCTGGACCAGGGAGGTATGACACGGGCCGGTCGGCCAGGATCAGGGCTTTGCTCAATTTAGATAAATCTGACTATTTGATCTATTCTCAACCTCTGCCCTTTGCAATCTATCGCCATAAAGCCAGTTCGGACACTGGATTTGAGGTCGTAAGGAAATCAATAGACAAAAGATAAACATCCATGCAATTTTCAAATGGGGCCTAAACATCAGGATTAAGGAGGAATGCAGAGCGCATACAATCTTCTTTGACTTAGAGTTAGGTATTGATTTATATGGCATTTTCTTGCGCACATATTAAACTGTCGGGATGCATGTTTGTGAAAGTCACAGTTCCATGTTACAAAGTTGCTTACATATCAGAGCCTATATGTTTATTGATTATAATATAAATAATAATGCATATTATATACTCTGGAGGACCTGTTGTTCAAATGTGTAATCAATAGATTTCCCAATTTAGTCCCTGGGGTGAAAAATCGCAATAGAGCTTTAGTTTACAGAGTTACTCAACCCTCAGTTTGTGTAGATGGTATGACATAACATCTCTCTCTCTCTCTCTCTCTCTCTCTCTGTCTCTCTCCCTCCATCTCTTTCTCATTCTCTGTCAGCTATCCCTCTCCCTTTCTCTCTCGGTGTGCCATTATTAGCCAACACTTTTTCTCAGTTCGTCATTCAATTGTTGTCAGCTATTAAGTTATCGCCAGAGACCATTATGACATCCATACACATACTTGATATCTTATTTATGTTAATTATCTGTCAAGCACAGCCAAGCCAACGACTATCAGTGGTAAAATGGCGCCTCCTAATTGGCAGGGCACTTGGTTATGATGTCGTGACCACGTGAATGACTGGCTGGGCGAGAATGCAGATTATAACAATTATTACGTCACGCTATGGCGGGTGGCCGGCGCCACAAAGTCCAACTCGGGACAGGGTGGCGCTCCCACAGACCATAATGCAAGCGTCCACTTCTCAAATGGCTGAATATATTTGTGTTAGAAGCGACCCATAACTTTGAGGTCAAGACACCTATGATTACACATACTTATTTTCATTGGATACTCATATGAGGAGGATATAAAGAGGAATACCCAAACATGCATACATACACATATATAGAGAGAGACAGACACAAAATATACATCATATACAAATGCACGAGGAGAAGGATATAAAGAGGAAGACCCATACATACACACCTATATAGACAGTCACACAATAGTAAGATAAAATGTATATACCTTACTGGTACGTCCTTGCATACCGCGTTTCTTTGGCTAGAAATATTCCACGAGCTCGCAGAGCGAGTTGAATATTTTTAGCCAAAGACACAAAGTATGTGAGGATGTACCAGTAAGGTAATACATTTTTATTTTATTATAAACCTTCAAATATATGTATTTGATCAATTGCATAAGGAAATATGACAACGTCCGAGCTGGATTCAAAGTGTGCTGGTATATCTGTTGACATCTTAGTGAAAGTCAAGCACAGAAAGTGCATTTTTTACTCTATTTTCCCCTTCAACTCCTGTGATCCTTTGCACGCATAAATTAGTGGAGTGCTGCAAGTCACTGCCAGCACTTCATAAGTAGATCAGTGCAATTTTTTCAGCCAATCAGAATTCGTATTCAAAGTAGGGTGGTACATCATTTTATACCACCATACTGTGCCGGTATATATTTGATACCAATACCGTAGCAGAGGTTGGTATTTGTGTAACATACTGGCACAAGTATGTAATAAACATCGTTCACAAATGCAAGCTAAATGACAATCTGTAGACATGTAGTTTATATGAAACTATTTGGAATCGGATGCTGTAGACTCTTGTTGTATTCAAACTGTCTTTCTTGCTTTACTCTCTTTCTGCGCTATGACTGGTGATAAAAAGACAGTGCCAAAAAGGGGTCAATATATGGATTTTTTTTATATCCGTGGATTCCTCTGGGTAGATCATGGTGTACAATAAAGTGATTGTACCTGGGACTGCCCCCTTCCGTCTATATAGTATGCAGCTCATATTAATGTTGATATTTATGGGCGTGGCATTATGGGCGTACCAGTGAGGTTAGAAACAACGCCAAGAGGCGTGTGGCCGTGTCGGACATGGTCCCGTGTCAACAGTATACCTGATCGCTGTACTGATGGCCACCAAACGCTCCAGTCTCAGGCACTTGGTGAGGCTGGAGGGGCGGGTGTGGGACAACTATAGCGGCAGTAAGCCCGTGGGCGTCATATAAACCCGAACCATTGCCCTCCCACCAATACCCGCTATCCAGCCTCCCATATTGTTCCTATCTGTCATTTATCTAACAACAATGAAACATATACCACCTACATTGAACACACGTGTATGTGTCTTTACATCGCACTTCGCATACTACCCCATATTGGACAGTCCAAGCATATATACCTCAGTGAATACATCGTATCTACAGCTATCGCTAGTCCATACATTCAGCTCAATGAGTTCCTGTGGATCAGGATTTCCAGTTCCGTACTGTCCCTCTACTGTTTCAGTCGTATCTCACGTCTCTCAGCAACTATTAGTCTGTTCCTACAGCCTGCAATATGATCCGCAATATCCTGGGATCATTCCTACTGTCATTACGTAGTGCTGCTTAATCAGCAGTGGGACCTTCCAAGGGCCCAGAGATCGGTCTGCGCTCACCTTATACTTACTATAACCAACGAGTATACTCGTTGCTCTAACTCTCGCCGGAACTGTCATTCTAATTTAGATCGCCACTACTGTGGGAGTCTCACTTAGATTTACATATGCTTGACCTTCTCCCAGTTATACCCCTATTATCACTAACATCTCTGGTCTTTTTTACAGTACACTGTGATCCTTTCATGTATCATCTTATCACACTCTGCTCCAAAATACACTGTTGCTCAGTAGCTAGCCTGGTGAATATCCAATCAAAGGACATTTGCCTACTCACCATTTGCTTTTTGGCAACCCACCAACCGGTTAACTGCTCACTAGATAGCTGTTAACTGTTATTCGTCCTCAAAGCACTTGTGAACTGGTCACTTACATGGTCACCTGCTGAATAGCTGATTGTCAATTGGGCAACTGCTATGTCTACATTGAAGACATTTGAACTGGTCAGTCACCCATTTTACTGGCTACCTATCAATTGGTCAGTCAACATGCTAACTGAATTTTCACATCATCTACACACCAATTGAACTGCACACTGAATAATTGATAACTGTTTATAAATTCGTAGTCTGCCTATGAACTGGTCACCTAACCATCAGCTACTCCTCAAAAGGCCAAATATTTGTTGCTATCTGCAAACTGGTCACCCACCGATTTGCTATATCTCAACCGGTCAGCTACCCACTGGCTACCTCCCAACAAGTCAACCGCTCAAGGCTAACTTCTATTTGGGCACTTGCCTGCAGGCTACCTGCCAATTGGTCACTTCTGTACTCACCTGCTCACTGACCACACGTGGCGGTCACCCAGATATTCTGATCAGTCAGCCACTGGCTTTTTCAGGCACATGTCTCTACGTTGGAAGATCACAGGTATTACCATGAGTGTAATTGGGAACTATATTCTTCATTAAATAAACGGAGCCTTGCTCGAGTCAAAAAGAAAAAAAATACCCATCAGCTGGTAGCCTGTCTATTGGGTACGCATACAATTTTCATCCTCTTACATATATATGTTCAGTTGCTGTATTTTCGGTAAGTCAAAAAGTAAAATGCGTTAATCAAGTATACATGTCTTGTCTCTTTGGGAATGGACTAAAATTAAGACAATGAGGTTGGGATTTGAGTAGTTCACACTGTTACACGCTCTATACATGTGTATTTTGCTTGAGGCTCTATCAAGTATTTCTAATGATCTGTGGTGTGATAGTGACACAAGTGTTAAATAACACCAATTCGCCGTGCGTCCACTAAGCACAATCTTAGTAATCTTCAACTGCTAAGCAGCAACAAACTATTGGTATTCACTATTCACTCTAACCCATCAATGGACCACCAATTGTCCGATAACCTTCCATCTATTATCCACAAGTAACTAATCGATTTCGAAGTAGGCGTTATCTAAACATCCATCAACTAAACATTTGTCAGCAACCAAAGCACAGAACACGAATCAATTGAATGGATGTCAGGTGTCCAGCATCTGCTGAACATCCACGAATTACCACTAGTTGTGTTTAGTCACCAACTAACCATCTGAACATCCCGGCCGCTGCATTACATCTCATCCCAGTCGACATGATCTCAGAGATCCAATTATGGAACACCAATACCATCACAACCACTTGACCTCAACCAGTGTAGTCTTTAGTAAGCTTTGAACATCCATTAATGTCGCTTTCACAAATCCAAAGCACTATTGGATGCTGGTATTTCGCCACACCAAAATCAGTAAACAACAGACCACTTGTTAGTTATTTATCATTCCAGTTTACGATTGGTTAATTGCTCAAGAACTAGTGATCTCCCACGAATTTACAGCTGCCGAAATACATGTATTCACCATCTAACAAATATCCGCTAAATGACCATGGTTCACAACCACCTTCTTTAGGGTTAACAACAACCTTCTGTACGTCTGACAACTATTACTAAGTAAGCATTATAAATGGCCACAAAAAGACTATGTTTTTATATTGAAGTACTGAGTTTTTACAAATCCCTTTTTATCTTTATTCATAACTTGATTTTACAGCAAATTTATTGCACTAGCGCGTTCAGGTAACGGTGCTACTTGCACATAGTAAGCTTCTAAATGTGTGTTTGTGAGACCATAAGCTATTTATCTATACAGAAAAAACTGCCTTTATGTATTGTATGAATGGCAGGATAACGACATGAGGCAAAACTTACCGTATTTATGTGGTAGCCTGCGATTTATGTCTTCCTGACACCTGGCTGTGTCATCGCGCGTGCGGTCTATGGGACCGCCATGCGGACTGGGTACCAGTCGATTGGCGCCAGGGGGCCAGGGAGGGCCCCACTTTACAACGGGATCCTGACACGGGTCCAGTCCGAGCGGCCAACGCTCCACCGAGTAGGATCAGCCAAAGTGAAACTCCCAAGCGCCGTGGGGCGGGACTGTTGGTGAGACCGTTAGGCCCTAGAGGATTATTGCATCCTTTTAGAACAAGTTGAAGTTCACGTAGAAAATCATGTACAGAGACTTCCAGGAGACCTACACGGACCGTTGTCACCATGTATATAAAAAGCTTAGTCGCTCACTCCTCAACAAGCATCTGACTCTAAAAGTCTCCGCGTCTCTCCCCTCCTCCCTGGACTGTGAGGCGGGCGGCGGTGTTGGAAGCGGACCTGGGAGAGAAACGACGCCACTGCGCTCTCACGGGCGGTACCTGAACTAAGATCAAAGTTGTCCGGCGGCGCGCGGCGCGGTGCATCAGGTTGGGTGACTGAGGCGCTGCCTCGATGACGTGTTTTTGTACACAGAAAAAGACGCCACGCTGTCGAGGCAGAGAAAAGACAGAGTGCGATTCACCTCTGATAATTTGTTCATAGGCATAACGCTGAAACGATATATCATCAAATTTGTGACCAATGTCAAGACTCCCCTCACTCTATGTGTTAAATTCTCTACCACAGATGTATGTACTTTGAAAATCGGGTTCCAGAGGCCCAAAAGTGGGTGGAATCAGAATCATTATTGTATTCTCGCCCATCCCTTTTCCTATTCCCCCTCCTAAAATGTTATTTCCCTAAGATTGAAGACCACGATTAAAAGAACATGGACTCCACCGAGCGACCGATCCCTGCCGAGACCTTCCAATATGGAAAACTGGTGGGATCGTAAAAATATCTGAAAGAAATCGTATAAGCGTAGCTGGCGGTAGAAGTGCGCCGAAATTGTGTCTAGTAGTTTTGGGCACTAACGCATAGACAACCGATCTTGTCCTATTCTTCGCACGGAAGGATAGACTATTCTTTGATATATTCCGAAGAGATAGGAAACTTTCCAATGAACCATTAGCCTGATGGAACACGCGCCTAAATGGCTCGCTCTTTAAGACAAAACTTTCTTAGGGGTATAATACACAGCAGCGATCTTGTCTGATCGATTAATGTTTCTCCATAAAACTTTGGTGAGAGTCACACGAGCTATCTTTGACCACCATCCTGTTTCTTTATGTCTTAACCCTATCGCGCCGGATACCCGAGGCAGGGCTACAGTCATGGAGCCGGGTACTAGTGCCAATGTATGCCGCTAGAGGCCGGGTACATAAGCCTATGGTGAAAATTTGGTTTTTGGATCACGTGACATGACACGTGATAGTTATTGTTCTTTTTCATTTCTCTTAGAAAAATCAAATATGATGTTATCTCTACATTCTCCGAAAGTTTCAAATTTATTAAGTCATTATTTTTATTTAAAAAAACGTATATTTTGTAAATGATGCCTCAAGGCATCACCCGGCCAGCACCGGTTGATGCCTTGAGGCATCACCCGGCCAGCCCTGGTTGATGCCTCAAGGCATCACCCGGCTTGAATGGGTTAAAGAGATTCAATATAACAAAAATATAACAAAAAAGTGCAATCATGTCGAGAAGAAGAACTTCTTTTAAAGAGAATATGTATATTCACATGTGATGTACACAACTATACAGGCACAAGCTACGACAGGGCTTTTTATCGATAAGATATTTGGTGAGTTCAGATATTATTCTTATGATGCATACAGAATAGAGGGAAACTATGTTCCGGGGGAAAAAAGTCAAAGTTACGAGGTAAGGCTCGGAAAAATTACTGCCCTCGGCCGAGTAACTTTGACTTTCTTTCTCCGGGAACTTGGTTTCTCTATTAATTTATACCCTAAATTGTAGTCAAATAGTGATGAATATGGTTTTGCTTACCTGCTACCTGTTGCCAAGTAAGGCCATAGGTCGTCAACAATTCATGGACTGCATTACGTCGCCCTTTGCTGATACCGTTGAGTGAACTTGTTCTTTTCGATTGTTTTGGCATATTTGAGCTATTCGAACTGTTTTACATGAATGCCCCACGTTAGATACCTCGATATCGGGGCGTTTGTAAGATGTCTCCGAATGCTTGAATCCAGAGAAGACTAGTGAGGAATGTGGGTTTGGTCACGTGTCAACCTCGGGTAGTAAACGTCAACCTCGGGTAGAAAATGTCAGCATTGGGCAGTAAACGCAAGTTTCTACACCCCCAACAGTGTGGTGTAACCATAGAGTGTTCGCCCATGGGTATATAAGAATATCAATTATCAGTGTCTCCTGAAAACAATCCATACTGGGGTGTTTTTCTGTTTTATGCATTGACAACCAGCGGGTTTAATGGGATAACTTCAATCGAGGTAAGTTATATTCCTCTTGCTTTTCATGGTTAGATTACAAGAATATCAATGCATATCCCGCACTATGAATGACTGCATGAATAAGAGTGTCACGTTCTACACTTTCCTAAGTGGTGTGTGGGCGTGTTTTGCCTAACGATTACAGTAAGCATATTTAATTTCACACAACGAACTACTACTAGCGTGTGCCCGGAAGAGCCCGGATCCTCACTAATATAAAGGGGCCGGGAATGTAGAGTAATTAGTGCTGCTTACTTTATCGAGTCACTATTAATCATCAGTTATATATATAATAGAATGAAAGATATTATATTTCACCCTTATGAAAATGTTTCTTTTTGTTCAGAAAAAATGGACAGAGCAACTCGCCGTACAATAGGCATTCTCGCGCGTTCATTAAGTTCAAAAGCTGGTACTATCAATGTGGATAAGATAGCACTTAAAGTGAAATAACAGGCCATATTACTCTGTATTAAATGGTACTTCTTTAGGCCAAGGGCGGTGTCCAAATACTGCGATTTTTTTTTTAAATTATTTTTTTATTCAGTAGGTTTACATATCATAGTATATAATACAAAAAGGTCATATCATATTCGCCGATAGGGCGTTCTTCCATATAATAGACATAGAACAAGGGTGTACAGATACACAAATATATAGATTGAATTTAAAGTAATATTAAATCGGGAGCATCTGGAGCGTATTGTAAAGATTCTCGATGAAAAATTACAGCGTCGGAAATAAAGGTTAAATCATAGCAATGGATCAGGGAGCTGTTTCAAAACGTGGGTCAAGTCTATGGTTTTGAAACAGCTCCCAGGTCTTTCCAATGTGGTCTACGATGGACATGGACACGGACAATTTTTTCCTACATCCGAAAAACCGGCCTCCCATGGGGATGCCGGGGAGACGAAGGGCCCGAAAAAAATTCAACAAACTACGATGGAAACGTTGATTTTCAAAAGTTGATTTTCAAACGAATAGTTTGAAAGTCGTAGACTGCCAGAGTCAATCGTAGAGCATCGGTACCTGAAACCGTGCACCCACTCCTGATACACCTTACGATTGACCTCCAGATTCAAATAAAGGTTTGATTCATTGTACATAGTGTTAGGTATTTTTAATCATAGTCTATCGGAGGTCTATCATGGTGAATCTGTGGCAGGGGGTGCTCGGTATAATACTATGGCTAACGAATCCATTTTTAAAAATTGGAATCAGGAAATCAATTGTAAAGCCTATCGGCGGGTATCGGGAGCGCAGTGATTGCACGGTTCTAGCGGTGTCCACCTTGAACGATAGACATTCAAGACCTCTCGATGCAATGCAGAATGTCAAAAATTGTATATAGTCTGGAATCTCTGGATGGTAGACAAACGTTAAGAGTAGGCACATCCGCGTACATCGCAATCAGTTTTTAGGCACATCGCAAGGCCTGTCGTAGACTATTTGGAGCTCAGTGGACGCCGGGCCTTATAGTCCTTTGCCTATGCCTAGTCATAATTTTGTTTTGATAGCTTTTTCATAGCAAGGAAAAAGGACAGAGAACATATCTAATTAGATACCCATAATAAAAGCGACATAATACAGAAAACACATAACACCCAATACTTCTTATTTCCTTTATTTCTCTTCAGTTTTGTTAATCATGGCGATTGAGATTATTGTTTATCACGATTATCGTACTCCATCTCTCTTAATCTATATCAAATGTACATTCTTGATTGTAATTGCCTCACTTATAGAGTAGGGATACATTTAATTTTAACGATTGGAATTAAAGTGGGGCAAGTTGTGCAACTGGGAGGGAGAAGCTTTGGTAAGGGAGTAGGTTGGACTTGTCTGAGCGCTTGAGAGAGGGAAGTGATACAGGAGAGGAAGACTTTAAATATTTACTTCTGCCCATAAGTAAATGATTCAAAGACCTGAAGAAATCTAGGAGCAAGTTGTCAGTTTGGAGAAAACCAGTTATCAATTGGAAGAGAACAGATTATGAACTGGCAGGTTTCAGTATGTCACCATAGTTACAGGAGATTGTGAGATGCAGGAGAGTAGGTTAGAAGCTGGTGTGAGAGTATATGTTCTAACATAGAGGTGTCTAGTCAGGGTATTTAAGTAAATATCACATTGGCTATTGCTTCAAATAAGTAATTATTGTACATATGTTTATGATATCTTTAACATACTGCATTACCATCTGTCCCTCTATAGCTTTTGTGTCGTCCACACGATTTAACAATGTCAGGGACTCCAAATAGAAGACTTTCTTGGAGTATTCGGCAGTGCAGGTTGGATCATATAGGATCATATAGGAGAGGTGATAAGGCCATATGGAACCGAATGAGATTTACCAACAAAAATAAGACAACACGGCTTTTGGGCTGTTGGCTTTAAGAGAGTCTTAACAGGAAGTGGAGAGATAGATGTGGTGCTTTGGTCAATACTTTAAGGAATCTTTACTGAATCATAATAATTTATGGTAGACAATGAAACTTTTGGTCAACTAGTCAAAAATCTCATTATTGTTTCACAACATCTAAAGCTTTATTATCTTTGTCCTGTCTCGTCCTGTTGTACTCGTACTGTTTGTCATTGTCCTGATCGTCCTGTCGTACACGTATTGATCTAATTTGTCTCTGAGTAAATTGATGTGTATGTATATATATATATATATATATATATATATATATATATATATATATATATATATATATATTATTATTATTATGTTTGCAAACTGTATGTAAGAACGCCCAGATGGGTGACTGTAAGTTGCTTCACTGGATAAAAAATCAAAACACAACAAAAAAACAAAACAATATTAGAGACCTGATGCTGGTAGAAGTAACCAGCTGGCAGAAAGAGATTGGCGGTCAGCAGGTGGGTAACTGGAGCTACATGCGTGGTTGTCTTGTTGGCTGCAGCAGTACGCTGATTGGGCTGGATGGCGGCGGGTGGCTTGTGAGTAGGGAGTGGGTGAGGCTCTCACCTGGTCGGTTTACCTGTGATCGTGCCGCCTGCGTGAGGGACAGACACTCGAGCCATTGTCCACCCAGTCGACACTTCCCCTTGATTAAAGCGTAGCGGTCACCACTTTACATCCATCACTGTCCCCACCAGCCTCAAAAACAAAACCGCGGGGAAACGGAAAAAGGTAGATGTGATTAGAGTAACAGAAAAGACCTGCTGGTCTGTGCCCCCGTCGATCTGCAGCCCCTGCTTTGAAGGGATACTGAGAACGGACCAAGGTGGGTTTGGGTCTCTTATAGATTTTACTTACAGTACATATATAGACACATGTATAACATGATTGTAAAGTCTACAAAACTTATTCAAGTTACAAGTTAAGGAATTACATCAGTATATTGGCATAAGCGTATTCTGGAGATCAAATCGCCAAAAAACTTTGTATGGCCTCCTAATATAAGTAAATCATATACATTTCTGGCCAAGACTAATATGGGTAATATGTTTAGGTAGTCTAAAGTCCAATTTGTTTAATTAGACAAGATGGGTAGACTGCTTAGATAATGGTATTTATGATAACAATTATAACAAGAGAGTACACATACATAAGGTTCTGCATGAATATTGAGCTTAAACTATAAATCAAGATCCTTTGTTGTTCCAAAACTTCTCTCTCATCGATCCTGATATGATCCTGCGATGGGATAGTGGTCAGATCTCAACTAAAGCAGATATTGAAAGGCAACTCACAACCACAACCGACTCCTCCCCTGGTCACAGATACATGAGAGTTGTCAGAATGCCACTGTGACCCACCTATACTGAAGTGTTCATCGAATTCCACAATGAGGATTGGCTATGTAGCGCCTCTGGCCAAAGATATAACAAGTGACACCCATACCATATGTCATACCATCCGGAAGTCATCATGAATAAGCTATGTTATAGGGGCTCTCCTTGTGGTAACAATCATTATGTGAAAAATGTAAGAAGGATAGATACGAACCTACACCATCCCTGAATTGCATGCATGAGGTATGCAGGCACTTTAACCAGCGAGAACTAGTATACCTAGCAGTTGAAAGTGTAAGGTGAGGTACCCTCTAGCAACCGACCATAATGGAAACCAAACATTAAGTAATGATCTTGTAGATCTATCATACCTGGATAAATCACCAGAGAACAGGAATTCATGGCGGACTATTTTGTCGCAGCGGCTATGTATATTTTAACATGGGACATTTCATATCACGCATAATAGAATATACGTATAGGTGTACACATATCAGGACCATTATAGCTTTGAGTTCTGAAACTCGGATTTCTAGAAATGGCGCTTTTCATGAATATTTGAAAAATGATATTTTCATCATTTAATAATCCTACCGTAGAGAAATGGGAAAATATGATTGGTCTTTACTTGATAGAATTGTTTCTAAAAAATTCTCTCCCTATCGATTATAGGTATTGTCTCCATTCACACCTTGTGGGGTGTTTCAGGGAGAAATTGTATTTTTCGAACGGGAATTTTTTTTTTTACTTGATAGAATGTCCAAGTACATATTGTACATTTCTCAGAAGGATCTGTGTTGGGACCATTGTTATTACTGATATTTATAAATGATCTACAGTAGAGGTGTTTCAAAAAGAAATGATAAAGACATATCATCAGCAACGAAACGTTGTGTGACAATTAGTAAAAGATGAGGTGATAACAGGTGTACTGTAACTACGAAGAAAGAGGTGTTTATAAATATATTAATCTTTTATCAAGGTTATTGACATTACAGAATCAAACTACGAAAGCACAGACAAGTATATAATATTAAATAGAGATCATGAAGATGTTTGTCGATTTGACCCGCAAGAATAACAGAACAAAGTGCAACGAAATCAATACTAGATGTTAAGGCAAATGACGAGTGAAATTGTATATACTTTTTGTAATACTTTAATCAAATGATCACATTCATCATATCACCTATACCATTTCCAATATTTTGGCCTCCCCGAGGAGGCTTTCCTAAAATCACAAACTGTAAATGGTCACATAAAGTTTAATGTATTATTGTCTTGTTCACAGAAAATACCATCAAATGCTATTTATACTGTTTTTATCAATCAAATACAGTCTGATTAAATTTGTTGACGAGAATGCTATAATTTTGAAGAGAACCTATTCCGTGTTCCAGGAAAACCATGGAACTGTTCTTGTACTCGCGAAATTGGTGTGACAGCTCTAACCGCATTCATGATCCTGTGTGCAGTAGTGTTTTAATCATATTTTCCGCAGCCAAACGTCCTGCTGCATATTGATTTAAAAGCAGTAGACAAAAAGTCATCAATTTGTTACCCAATGAGTCTGTTAGCGGACAGTGAGAGCATTCTGGTCCACCCGTCGCCCAGGTGCTCTGAACATAATACGTTTTGTACCCGCAGGTAGTCGTGCCAGCTTCAAAGGACACCGCCAGGTGGCCGAGGACCCTTCAACAGGCACCTTGTCAGCCCCTCAACGCCCTCTTCAGGACCAAGCGCAAGCTCAGGTCACGCGGGATGCTGAAGTTCCTGACCCTGGTAGGTCATATTGAGGCGTAATGCAGACTATATCCGGAGACGATATCAAAGCAAACCAACCCGGATGTCCTTTACCGCGCAAGAGATCCACAAGAGGACTTCAGGGCAGTGCAAAGTTGTTGGTACGCGTGGCAGTGGAAAGATCTCTTTTACGTAAAGCGGTGAACGTTATACTAAATAATGATGGGCTTTGCATCTTAGCAAATAACCAATACAATTGGCAGATTAGAAAATAGAATTTATGCACAAACTGATCATCTGCTGAATGCAAACGGAACGTGGGGGGTTTGTTCTTAGAAATTAACCTTATCATTTTTTTTCCATTCTGGCACAAAATCTGAACCTAATTCTAATAATTCTGCACTAAAAGAGGCCCATTTCAGCACTCAAACCTTCACCCCAATCCGCCTCCTTGCTCCCTACTCTGCACAAAGAGGAGTATAGGTTGCAGCGTCAGGGCGTTGGAGGGGGACGGCTGCTGTACATTGAAGGGTCTCAGGTGAAGGCCCCTCGGCACTACTCACCTGCACGCCCCATTGTGCCATTGGATCCTCCCCCAGCGGGCCCACCTTATTACGGCATCATTAAGACGCACATCAAAGGCGCCGCCGCTTTGATCTCGCCGTTGGCGGCGGGCGCCATCACTGGAGCTGCAGCCACGTGGTAGTTGGCGGAGAAAGCCGCTCTGTCCGCCCCCTACTCCAACACGTGTATATACATCCTCACCCAGCACCGCCCCAGGTTTTAGAAGAATTGTGTTCCTCAACTGCAACGGTGCAAAATAGGGGCCCTGCTTAGTGTAAAGGAACACCACACTCCTACATTTATGTTTTAGCCCGTGGGACTGCCTCCCTATATATACATGTGATTCTTGTTTCTTGCTGTTTTCTTTTGTCCCTCTCTTTCATTTGAATTGATAGATTATTAGGCAGTGTAGATAGGTATTTCTAGAGGCAAAATCAAAGTGGTTATAAAGACGTTGATTGCCTACGGCGTCACGATCACAATTGGGGACACAGGAAAAAGTGTAAAAGAAATTATTAATGCAAAACCAAGGTGGCATAATGAGAGAGAGGTGAAACTAAAGAATCAGGTAATACCCGTTATCAATATGAATCCACAGATGTGCTGTGATTATGCAAGCATTTCCTTCTCTATTGGTGCAGAGGAAGTTCCAGTGTCTGTCATGACAAGGCTGAGAAAAGCCACAGGTTTATCATCTTGGTATAATGCTATGCTGAGGTAATACAAACTACCTACCATCGCCGAAAAGTCCCTCTGAGAGTCCCCTATATCTAACATGCCATGACGAGTTTGAACGATTCCCCCTGCAACTAACAGCGACGATTCTCAATCGCCGCTGTAAAGATACCGCAATAGCCTCACTTTTCAACGCCTGCGATAGATACAATTAGGGCAGTAAATATTTGTTTGATGCTGCTGCTCCAGAACTTTAATACTTGGCTGTCTCGCAATCCAGTTTATCAAAATGTAAGTAAGTGGGTGTGTCTTTTGAAAATTATGCTGCAGACTTCGCAATAGTTATTCAGTTCACATGAATTGAACTTTGATAACCATTCAGTATGGCATCTAGCTACAAGCATACATAATCATAGATATTGTCCTCATTGATATTACACCGCCCATGACCTAATACAGCCTCCTCTATAACCTCTATGACTTGAATTCAAAGATTAGGGAATGTGTTAACAAAAACCTTTCCTAGTTTATCAGCACAGATGTGAAAGTTCCAGATGTAAACTAGCCAAATCATATCATATGAAATAGTTAGTCTTATCATCTGGCGTAGACAGCGATTGCTGTTAAACAAGTATCAGTTAACATTATAGTGTATCTGTGGGCAGACCCTGAATAGAAAATGGGACCTTGCAAGCCATTCTTCTCTGTGTTACTATTGTATTTCACTACGGGTTTTGTTTGGACTTCAAAAACCGAGGATGCTCTCTGGGTTGGAGCCTTCAATATTCGGGTATTTGGGAAGGCGAAAATGGAAGACCCAGTAGTTGTGTCCAGAATCGTAGAGGTAGATATATTCTTTAACATTTCGTTATAGCTAAGGAATAATGATTTCACATGATTATATCAGAATACATGAAATTAGTTGCTATTTCAGCGATGCCATGAAAAAACGAACGTACACATATGTATTTAAAAAGAGATAAAGGAAATCCTAACGACAAGTTATTAGATTCAATTTATTGTGGAGTTCCTAAAGAACTGTGAGAATGAATTAAGAATAGTTTTTATTGAACTTTAGCCATTGTCTCTATTTGAACCAGTTTATTCAGTTTATGTATGCCAATAGTTTAGCTGGAATCATAACTTTCAAACTCACTTTTTTGGGTTGTGTATAATTGGCTATCGTTGCTATGAGTCCCCTCCCCCGATTGAATGAAGAGAGGAGAGTGGAATTGGGTAAATGGAACTCATTTGGATGTATGAAAATCTTACATAAGAGATTAATTAATATAAAATATTTACATGTTATTGAAATTGATTAAGACATGAAGTTAATGCATTATTGGATATGAAATGACAACATAATAAGGCATACAATGGCATCGACTGAATCAAAAATGGAATTGAAAAGAAGGTATGAAGGGTGGGAGAGTAGAAGGAAAATATTACATATGTGGGGATAATGGCGATAAAAGGTGAGGAAGATGGAAGTTACATGCGATATATTGTTCTGTATTGGGGGTAGTAGTATGTGTAGACACTAGGGAGCAGCATTAACTTTCCAGGAAATATTCATCCCTTGGTTAGACAAATTTGGGACTTTCTAAAGGCACTTAATCTTATATCTCACCCGAATACAAAACATATGATCATGAACTTCAAAGACATTGAAACCAGGAATCGTATCTGTAGCGGACCGCCAGGTGGTAGTGGGTGATCTCACAACCGGGCCTAGTCTACCTATCTACCTATGGAGACGAGTCGCTACCCTGTGCTTGTGCTCTCCGCACGGGTTGGTTCAGAGTATCCCCGCTGAAGCTGGGAGATGCAGAATCTACAACCTAGCTTAACTAAGAACACAAAACCAGACTCTGGACACTTCAGGTAAAATAACTTTATGGTATAGTAGCTTAACACGGATGTGTTAAGTAGCCCAAGGGGAGAGGTTCTTTCTCTCCACCGCTGAAAGGTTTCCAGAGAAACCTAGCAGTCTCTGAGGCTCCAAGTGTTCACTCAATGGAGAGGCACCACAAGTAACCTTTGGACCCGCTGGGGACCCAGCCTATATATACTGACTGAGTTACGTAATGCGGGCGAACCCGTAGTATTTGCATACACAGGGATAGGCACTCGCGGCACCTAGCATTAACTGAACGTACCACTGTTCGACTACCCTGACCTCTACATAACAATAACACTGATATCTATTCAGCATTAAAAGTACCATGAATATATGTATGAAATTCGACCCATTTTATAATTTTGTATCATGATGAGAGTTTGTAGGGACTAATTAAGATTTGAATAGATTTAAGATGGTTTTAGTCATCGAGTCTCGCTAAAAGAACTGATGCGACGTTGATTTCTATTTCAGATCTTATCCAGGTATGACTTGGTGTTTGTTCAGGAAGTGAGAGATGCCACTGAAGAGGCTATTTATGACTTAAAAGATGAACTAAACAAGTACGTATGTATGCAGATGAACTGAGTTAAAGGGCATGGTGCGTTGAATAACCGATGGCATTGTCGGATGATAGGTTCAAGCAGTCTTGTTTGAAAACCTAGTGTCGTTTGCTACGGCACTCAGCGAATGATCCACAATATGTCGTTCAGAAACTCATGGGGTATCGCAGATGCATCAATAAAAACAGCCTTAAGTTATTGATTAAACCAGAGGGAATATCTTTTCAATTACTGACATAATACAAACGGATAGTGTTATAGGTAGAATATCTGAAATATTTAGTTACTAAAAATGCCACTATATGGTACTACCTTCAATGATCAGGAACAGTCGTTCACATTGTCCCCAAACCGTTGCCGACCTCTTCCAATACACCTCACAAGTGGCTGTAATAGAAGATATACATGTATGTATGTATGTATGTATGTATGTATGTATGTATGTATGTATGTATATATATATATATATATATATATACAGGGTGAGTCCTCCAGAGAGGTGGATCTGAGAAGCACTGGGAGTCGCTGAAGGTATGGCAGAAAGGTGTGTCTTTGTAAAGCTGAGCTGAGGTGTGAGCTGGACAGAAGGACTCGGATGTCCCGTCAGCATAGAGTGTGTGGGACTCCTTCATACGTGACTACACGGGCCGAGTACAATGCCACTCTGAATAGGTAAAGCAAGCGACTGGCAGGCGCTTCGGGTGAGGGCGCAAAGCCTGCCTTGAGATCATGTAGTTCTATCCAGAAGGAGAAGATGAGATCGACTCCATGTCCTCCCGCTTGGGAGATAATTGTGGACCGTCACCGGAGAGCCCAACGTGGCGTGGGTGTATGAGAGGAAGAGGAGGAATCGTAGAGATATGCTTGAACCTGGTTGTTGGGCAACAGACAGCTACCGTGGGAGTCTACTTCTAGATTTACATATGGTTGAGCTTTCTCCCCTTTTGATTGTTACCAAACCTTCATGCAGTACATTTTGTCTACAAAATCTAAACCTTTATGACCATAATCAAGAGAACAGGAATGCTCATGGGGACCATCCATAACATAGTAAGGGGGTGGGTGGGGGCGGGAGGATGTTAGACCAGGTGCGCACAAAAGTATATAAGGGAGAGGAGGTTAAGGGCTTGATTTTTCATATGCATGCAAATGCAAATTTATGAATGAATTGTAATGTCTTGTATAAGTGAATAAGTAGTTAAGTGAGTAGGCTGCTGGGAGTAGTTGGTAGAGAGGTTTGTTGGTGGGTAAAGGCTGTTGGTAAGTTGGTGGGCAGGCAGTTTAGTGGGTGTGCAGGTTGGTGGGCAGGCAGGTTATTTGGTAGGCAGGTTGGTGGGTGGGCAAGATGGTGAACAGGATGGTTGGTGTTGACTTTGTAAAGCCACATGACCTCATATCTATTTTCAATGTTGGACATACGATCATAACCATCAAAGACATTGCAACCAGGATTTATATCAATAAAGCCGATATCTATTGCTTACTCCAAATTGACCATTAGTTCAGGAAAGCTTCATAACATCAGCTTAGAAGTAAAATGTATACAGTAACTAATATATTTACGGTAATGTCTGGCATATGTATGCAGAGAAACATCGTCCTTTTTCACATGAACCTCTCGTTTGGATTTCAGAGCCAATACAGATGACCCATATGAAATGACTCTGAGCATAAGATTGGGAACCACGAGCTCCAAGGAACAATATGCATACTTTCACAGGTATAGATTATGTATTGTATTAGTGTGTCCCCACCCACCCTATAATCTAGTTTGATATAAGTGATCTGTCACAAAGACAGAACAGAAATCCTACGTACATGTATTTTAATATATATTTGAATATGCTCTTGGAAGAAGTTTCTGGTTTCACAGCAGCAGACTAGCAACATTGCATGTTTTAATTTTCTCGACAATTAATACTTAATTCCTCTAGAATATAATGGATATAGATTATCTCTTATATTCAAACTTTGAATAATCAAGTTGTGTAGTAAATACAATCCTGAGATCAAAATATCATAGATGCTATTACCAGAATTGACCGTGTCCTTATCTCCACTACAGCTTTTTCATAGATCTTTGCTATGTCCTAAAAGTGTTGAATGGCCCTTTGCTGATATGTGATCCTTACTTTTGACAATGTGTTTGAGGTTATCATTGTCATCTCCATAATGTTCGTTTTAAACGCCTCCCACATGGATTAAGATCAACTGCGTAGTATCTTCTATATGATATCAAATAATGAATAAAGGATTGAGATTTATTTACTTTTTGAACCAGACCAAGCCGTATCACCCAGACAGACTCGTACCAGTGGGAGGATCTTACCAGTGTCTTTGAGAGGGAACCATTCGTAGTGCGCTTTACATACCACGGTGTCGGTAATTATTCTCATGTCTTATCTGTTAATGGGGTGTGTGTTAAAGATCAGTTACGGAAATAAGTCTTGATGATAATTTCATAAAGAATAAAGACCCGCCCCTCACACAGTGAGAGTACGGGTCTGTGTGTAGCAGTGGTCGCGACCAGTCATGTCGGCAGCAGAGCAAGTCAGGGGGCATATAAGCCAGGTGGGAGGGGGGGGGGGGGACTACAGACTACTTCTAGGTAGGGATCGGAACAATTCAGAGGTAGGCCATGTGAGTGCAGCTCTTTCATTTAGTATAAGAAGTTTTAGGATATAAGCAGAGTGATAAATAGACACATACAGACACACGTACACTGACACATAGATACACAAAAATAGACATACACACATGCAGATATCTAGAAACATACGATACACAGAGTTCCATACATATGCCCCTACCACCACCACCAACGACCACTACCACCAGTACAACCTTGAATGTACCTGTCATGGCTCACTGCTTCTACTGCCCTCTATCTGAGTATATCTCTCACTCTCTATCTATCTATCTCTCTGTATACACATAAGAAGCCATGTAACACAAGGTAAAATCATTCTGTATAAGTGTTGATGTACTTACACTAAATGCATGCCATGTAATGTTGTTTTGTATGTCTGCCTCACCACTCACAGTGCTCTGACTGCTCTGACTGCCACGCACTCAGTAACATTGGAGAGGTCTACTTATACCCACAGCACCCCAGCAGGCGGATGTCAGGTTGCCCTGAAAGTATTACTATGACTTAAAGTGAAAGCAGAGCTGTCATTAGTGACCTCTGCCTCAATGGGAACCAGTGTAGCTGAAAGTAACTGGTCAGAGGCGGCCTCACTGCATACCTGATACACCCTATTGATATTTGTACCTGTAAGCCCCATTCTGCACGTGCCTTACGGCCGTGTTGGCGGGGCTTAGTCCTAAGAATTAATTAACAGATCTGAATTGGTTTGTATCAGATTAAAAAAAAATATATACTTGAGACAGCATTGGGCCACATGACGTAAATGCGCATCATATCGGCGGCTTACTGATACTTGTTTTCTGCCAGGTCAGACACATCTATCTGATTGTGGAGAATATACGGTATAAATAACAATGAGACCGAGGTTTATTGTTCGAGATCAATGGTGTAAAAATACAAATGTACATTTCTATAGCTATCTAGGCATCCAGCTATACTCGTTGTTAAATCATAAGTCTCATTTTACCAGAATGTACAGTGCCGTTTCACATTGGACGTATCTATTATCCAAAATGAGACCATATTTAAACATTGAAGAGTCACTCTGAATTCATAAAACATGTATTACATCTCCCGCCACCACTGTCTAGTGGGTATTCGTTGGAGCCAATCACAGCACAGCCTAAAATAGTCCGGTTCATATGGCACAGAGTAAAGACATAGGTCCTTGATGGTCAAGGAGAGCACGGCAGATATTGGTCAGCGCCACTGGGTGGTAAAAGCAATAACGTGGTTTGCTGTTTTATTTATGAATACGCACTAGACAGCCCTCTTACGTAGACTATGGAGACATCCCCTTTAACCATGCTCGCAAAAGATACACCGACAAACTGCAGGTTCTCAAGAACAAGTGTCAGGGTGTATGTCTAACCTCCATTTACTCATTTCATGCCAGAGCGTGTATCCCTATGCCTGATGCCCGACAAGATTTACACTGAAGAAACTTCATGTATAAACGAGTAGAACATCCTGAATGTTACTAGGGTGCGAAATCAAACCAGAATTTACATACAGACCGAACTGTGTGGCATTTACTAAATCTATATTGTACGCAGGAGCGCAGAAGCACAAAAAACATTGAGAACTATAACTTACTCAAAAGGGTTTCAAAGGACTGCTTGAGTGAAACAATACCACCAATTTATGTATGACATGAAACTGAAATGGAAATTTGTATGCTGCTGTATGCATAGATAGTCCCTGATCTCAATAACAAACATAATGTATAAATGAATATTTCCAAACTTTTAGGTCACTGGTTACGGATGGAAATCAGTTTGCAGTGTTTCTAAGATTTGGTTGAGAAAAGAGACATCACTAAAAATATGGCAAAGACAATACTAGTGATGAAACCTAGAACCTCCCAAGTATACTTCTTACCGAAGATCCACAAGAAGACTCTGCCCCCCCCTTCCAGGTTGACCAATAGTATTGGCAAATGACTGTCCCACAGAGCACATCTCTGCTATAGTGGACATTTTCTGAAACCTCATGTGACAAAAATGAAATCATATGTAAAAGACACCACTGATTTCATAGATAAGATTGAAAGAATCGACAAACTGGAAGAGACCAGTATATTAGCATGATGAACATCTCTGTACACCAATATTCCCACAGATGAGGGAATACAAATGATACACGAGAAACTGAACAAATGCAGAAACAACCTCGAGAAACCCTGCAATGACAGCCTATGCTCAGTACTGGAAATGGTATTGAAGAATAAAAACTTCCAATCCAATGGTACAAACTACCTCCAAAAATAGTGGCACCGCAATGGGGACCAGAATGGCCCCTCTTTTGCTAACTTATTTATGGAGAAAACAGAAACTGAGATCCAACCAACAACCAACAACTTGGTGCAGATATATAGATGACATTTTCTTCATCTGGGAACATGAAGAAAATGACCTAAAAGAATAGATAAAACCACAAATGAAATACATCCCAGCATAAAATTCACAGCCAGGGACAAAATTAACCTCCTGGACACTTGGGTCAAAAAAGACAAAGATGGCAAATTGTACACAGACCTATATGTCAAACCCACCGACATCATCTCCATATGAATCAGCTCACAGGTCTTCCGAAAGCCAATTCCTACAAATCAAAAGAATTAGTAAATGGGAAAAGACTATGAAAGACATGCGGAAAAGAAAACGGCTGATTTTTTTGGAAAGGGGGTACCCTCGGGAAATCATTAATGAAGCAAAAGAAAAGGTAACACAAAAAAAACAAAAGTGAGCTACTTAAACCAAAGCCTAAGAAGAATGACAATAAAAATAGAATCTTTCTGACAACCACATTCAGACCGGGTAAAAAACATGTCCAAACAGCGGTCTGGAAAAACTTGGACCTTCTCAGTAAATCCACAATAACATAGAACATACACCGAGTGGACCTTATGATGGGATACAGATGCCCCAAAAATTATGTAGTCAGCTCAAAACTCAACTACAAACCCAAGAACAACCAGAGTAAAAAAGTAGAAAAAAACACCATAAGCTATGAGTGCAAGAAAACAAACTGTAAGTACTGTCTAAGACTAGACTACAAAGACACCATAAACCACAATAACCGAACAATGGAATGCAAGAAAAACATAACATGCAATAGTGTGATCTAATGTGATCTACTTCAAGAAGAAATGGAAGAAATATGGTATAAAGTATGTAGGACAAACAAAATAAAAGATAAAAGAAAGAATCTGAGAACACATGTACTTAGTGAAAACGAAAAAAGATTTGGATATTGGATATCACTTCAATACCACCTCACATGAGGGAAGAGCAGACTTGAAAGTCTACATCCTAGACTTCAACTATGAAGGTTGATCAGAAAGGGCACACCCCTCAGAACAACCAACCACAACCCCCAAACATCAGTGTGTACACGTAATCACAGACAATCACGATCTCATCCAATGAGGGAAGGGGTAAAACAGGAAATCAGCCTAAATGAACGAAATTCTATGATTCAAATGCCTTACCTGGTCAGTTGTGTAGTCATACTCGGTCTCTCAATACGCCTCGTCACCTGATTTCAGAATATATAAATGAACCTTAAAAGAGTAAATTCTTAAACACTGAGGCAAAATTATGTTTAGCCAATTGTTACTAAATTAGGAGGGTATAATTGATGTGTAGTCAAGTCATATATAACTGATAGATATATACTAATAGTCTGCGTCTAGTGACCGGATCGGTGAATTTTTGCTGATACTTTTGCTGATGATAATCCGCTTATACCATAATGCTGAAACATCTTGGTTGCCTTATTGGATGTAAACTGGGAAAAATTTACATATAAATACTGTACTCGATAATGCATCACTAAAGAAATCTTGGACAAAATCTTTTAAAAAACTTGAATACCTGTACTTAGTGTAAGAACTTTGTAAAAATCATAAGTGCAAAAAAAGGTTTAAAAATAAGAGAAGCGCAATCAATATAGTGTGACATACTGTAAGCTTCGGTTACATGTTGTTCCTATCATATGTGATAGCTTCTAAGGTATCCATGAGGTTGGCTTGGTATTAGGGATCTTCCTATATATGTTATGTGCTTGCTGTTATGAATTTGTAATTTCAGAGGAAGTAGACTTCGGCTTCATCGGAATCCACACTAAGCCCCTTGAGGCACCACTAGAAATTGACTCACTAGTAGATGTGTATGATGGAATGGTTCAACGCTGGGGAATGGAGGTTTGTAATCGTGATCAGCTCAGTAGTTATTCCCGTTCAAATGCAACGTTTTGAATCGCCTACTACCATACTAATTTCCTTGAGCAATTTGTCTGTATTTGTTAAAAGAACCTTTAGCTTCCTAGAACTAAACATAGATCTCTGACTGAAGGATACCTTGAAAAAACCACGTTATTTTTCTCCGAAATATCTTTATATGATAATTTCCATCTTCACAGAATAACGTAATTGTGAAGTACTTCATTTTCATATATCAAATACTATAGGTGACTGTACTTGTTTCTGGAGTAATTGAAGACGATATATGTTCAGTACATTTTTTTATAGAAATCAACACCATTTATTGGCCTATTTTACCTATTGGATGAGGCAAAACTGGACAAAACGTATGTTCATTGTCATTCGGCATTACTATGGCCTCATTACGTCATTCCTGACATCCTCACCTCGTTACCTCGGAAATCTTTGACCCAATCCCACATCTCTGTAGTATTCTGTACAGAATTCCTGCCAATAAATCGTCACTGCAGAATGTATCAGTAATTGGTAGCTGTTGTTTCAGGACTTCATCCTTGGAGGGGATTGGAACGCGGGATGTAGATATGTCACCGGCAAAGAGTGGGAACAGGTGCGCTTGCGACATGATCCCCGTTTCCTGTGGTTGATTGATGATGACACGGATACCATGATTACCTCTGACTGCCCATATGACAGGTCAATATTTCCCTTAATTGCTTAGAGAGTCTTTAGGCTTTTTTCTTTTGTTTCAAGGGAATTCTGACTGTTTCAACTGTGTGTATACTTCCTTAATACCTATCTCCCACAAGGAATGATTCGCATTGACAATATGTATATGCTCAAGAATGTACTTTCGACAATTTAAGACCTCACTATTTCTAATCGTACCAAACTTGGATTATCTGTAAACTCCCTGACCTATGGCAGTCAAATAAAAAGGGTGATGTTCATTGTATCAAAAAATGATATAGGTAATCAGATTTCATATGTATACCCGTCTTTATGTTGTCATGAATTCATTTGACATATGCACAAACCATATTTGAACTTCAAAGCACCCTGTACATCTAGGATGGCAATAGGCACAAAATACTAGGTGTGGGAAAAGGAGGGCCAACCTGGTGACCGATGCCATAAGGTGATAATAATCAGAGAGATCTATAAGAAAATTGAATTCGACAAAAACCGAGGTTAATAGATTTCTAAAGAATTTCTAGGGACAAACATGTGTTCTTCTTTCAGATTTGTCATTGCTGGGGACGCTTTATCCAGGTCTTACATCAATAGTTCTACATCTGTTTATCTATTCGATGAGGAAATGGGTCTAACACGAGAGGAGGTAAATTAAATTAGTTGCTACAAATACTCTAGTTTTGTTTACTGATTGATTGCCTAGGATACTGAGCGAGTGTCACGATTAATA
Source organism: Alentia gelatinosa (assembly GCA_950022655.1). NCBI lineage: Eukaryota > Metazoa > Annelida > Polychaeta > Phyllodocida > Polynoidae > Alentia > Alentia gelatinosa. The sequence goes on along the minus strand of OX465580.1, from coordinate 27,606,689 downwards.
CAAGATCAGTATGTCTGATATAATGGCCTCAAAGCCGCATGTCAAGTGCACTGCTTCCAGAAAATCTGACACAGAAATTTATCAGAAATATGTACTTGCAAAGCTGCTTTGGTCTCCCTTTTCTTGTATGTGTTTTTTTTTTATATTTCCATAGTATGATCCAAATATCTTCTATTGTTGAAAATAAACATATTCTCTTCTATCACCTATACCTCATACATGAATTATAATGATTGACATGAAAGATAATGCATAAAATGGCAAAAGCCAATATGAAGGCAAGAAAAATCCTTTAATGTGAACACATACAGATATGTTTACATAAAGTGTACTTTATTCAGTTTTTCGCAAATCTAGTACCTCAGTTATCTCTTCCAATATCTTAGTTTTAAGCCAAAACATACCAAACAGACACCCCGCAGCTGCTCCTAAGGCAGATTTTAAACAGCCAGACGTCCCTAAATCTCTAATTCATCTGAGCTGATCCACCAGATCCTCTATTTCTGGCTGTGCAGACGGCCACAAGACATCCACACCACAATCGGGGAGCACCTAGCGAGCGAGTCCACCAAGCTTCAGGGCTGGCTAGCGCTAGCTAGACAATGAACATGCAGCAGGTTTGCTGCTGCCATCCGGTGGATGTTGGTGTCACTAACGTGAAAGCCAAGTTCCCTGTTCATCTGATAGGCAGTGCACCGGGTGAGTCCCCACACACTATGCTGCTCCGGCTGCGCAAAACCCGGTAATTGAGCAGAGCAGTGTTCCGCCACTTTGGGATTTGTACGAGAATGCTGGTAGCTCGTCAAATAACTGTGGAATTCTGCGTTAAACTGAACCATAAAGGCAAAGCAGGTTAGCCACTGGTAGGTATCATCTGTCCATGTTGACTGAGTCCACTAGAGTAAAGGCCGGGAATGGTCGATGATGATCCTGGCACGCTCTCTGCATCTGCTAGTCAGCTGAAAATAAAATGAATCAGTATTCTGTTGCCGACGGAAATTACAGCTGACGTACCATATAGAATGCCCCAATTATGCAAATTAGGTTGGGCCGATGCTCAAGAACTGATGATCTGCTGGCCAGACTGTTTGGTGGATCAGCAAAACAATGGCATTTATAGCTGCCCGGCGGTCGGCGAAGACCAGCCGCCACTTGTCTGTGACAGGGTTTTGGAGACACGACAGTGGGCTGGTGTTTGGTGACAACTGCCATGCATGGCTTATTTGCTGACCAACCAAGCAGATCATTGCCAGTGACATGCATTTTGGGCTGGCAACTGTCACTGACAACCACATGTCAACCACAATGCAATCGGTCGGCCCTAGCTGAGGCTTGTTGGATCAAGCACTTTAAGCTGAAAACGTGCACCACAATCAATTCTCTCTTAAGCATGTGATCCACCAAATCGACGCTCAGAGATGGCCAGAGGTGGCCGGCCAGCTGGTTTATACAGGGCCAGGGGCCAGAGACGACGACCACATGGTTGCGGGTGCCAGGGTTTTCAATAGGCTGGTCCAGCCGATTCCGGCCTGATGATCCACCAGGCAAAATCGGGAACTTGGCGGCCGACGTCCTCCGTTATGGAGGGGGTACGGCGGGGTACGGCAGGGGTATTATAAGCTTGAACAGGTCCATTATATAGTAGACCTGGACTGCCCACACATAGAAATGGTGTTTTAACCCTATTGCACCAGGTACCCATGGCAGTACCAGAGGTATAGAGCCAGGTACTAGTGCCAGTAAATACAGCTAGAGGCCGGGTATAGAGGCCTGATTATGATAATTTCATCTTTGCATCATGTTACATGACATGTGATCCTTAAAGCAATTTTTTTATTTTGCTTAAGAATATTAGATATGATGTTATACCTACATTTTGTGAAAGTTTCATGTTCATTGAGCAAATATTACCAATCTTATTCACAAAAATGAATCTTTTGTAAACGATGCCTCAAGGCATCACCCGGCCAGCCCCGGTTGATGCCTTGAGGCTTTACCCGGCCAGCCCAGGTTGGTACCTCAAGGCATCACCCGGGGTGAATGGGTTAAAGTAAAATCTAGAAAAATGGTAAAAAAGAAAAGTAATGCAGGGTTTATTATGTGTAATTAATCAATTTATACTCAAACAGGTTTTATAAAGGTTATATGCTACCAGTGGTGTCCCCAAATGGCAGAGATCGGAACTATTGGAGACTGGTGTAAATACAATAGAATCAGGCGTATATATGACGTATATATGACCGCACCATGGACACATATATACTCCAATAGATAAGGCGTATACACACTGGGAATAGGACAACCTTGTACATGTATATGCAAAAGCATACCTATATACGCCGGACCTATACGTATATTATAGAGTGGTTAGTTTCGCGCAGTGAAAGTGATGTTTTTCCTCTTTTATTTCAGGCTGAGGCTGTTAGCGATCACTATCCCATTGGGTTGACGATGAGATAGAGCTTGGAACATGACTGGGAGCAGCTCAGGAGCAATCTGATAATCACCAGCTACAATTGAAATTGAAATATTTCCTTTATGTAACAGAGGTGTTTCTTGCTTGATTAAAATCTTGAGACAGAATACATGAAGTGATCCACTGACAAACTGACTTTTCTACCAAGGTGAACAATACCACTAGTCCCTGGGCGAAGACCCCAAATTTCTATTTCCGTCCTCCACCCCCCCTCACCCTCACCTACGGTTTCTGGGCGCCTTGAGCTCAGGACTATTTGAGCCCTGGACATCTTGAGCCTTCTTTGTGGATATATATATATATATATATATATATATATATATATATATATATATATATATATATATATATATATATATACACACAACCCTGACCCTGACCCAACCCTATTCTAACCATAACCTGCCAGTCGGAACTAGAATAGGGGTAGGCTCAAGGCGTCCACAGGGTGGGCTCAAGGCGTCCACGTTTTCGCGCGGACAGCGGGCTTAAACGGTAGAAGGCTCAAGGCGTCCAATTCCCATGTAAACGATCTCTCGTTTTTTCGATGTTATTCTACTGTTAGTGCGACGTATTAATTCACAGCAGGCACAAACGTTATTATCAATGCACCCCTAGCAGCGGGTATTTATATAGAACGTCCTGACCATGCTGTACAAGCTACAAAATGAAATGATAATTTACGGTTTGTACGGAACGAGGCGTTTACGTCGAGTTCCGTACAAACCGTAAATTATTATCGAGTTTTGTGGCTTGTATAAGCATGGTTGGAGATTATTTATTTACTATATACCCGAAATTAAGAAGAATCATTAATTTCATTTGGCTTAAGAACTTACATTTCAGTCTACGTATACGGAACAAGTGTTCTGTATTTTTCCATACAGAACAGTGTTCTGTACGGTATTTTTACGTCATATAGCGAAACGGTGCGTATAAATTTACAGTATATACGGCATGGGTATATGGTAATATGAGAAAACGTGGTTACTGAGCCCTTACGAGTGGATGTTCGAGGCCATTTGATGAAAAAATACGGCCCGATGCCGTAGGCAAGAGGGCCATATTTTTTTGGGCATGTAGCAAAGGAATCAGCTTGGAAGGTTATAATGATTCCCAGAATGGTGCTAGGCTCAATCAGGGCGTTTTTCAGTCTGCCTTTATTATGCAGAGAAACTTGTTACAAAACATTCATTATCAAACATATTGATAATGGTTATTTTATTCAAAGATACACAAAAGAAAATAGTAACATTGAAGTGTGGTGCGCCCTGGCGAAAACGGGACATCCTACAGTCTAGGGTTCCTGCTTGTCAAACCGATGCTATAAATAGAACAGCCAACCACGAAATTCCTCTCACTAAAGGTGGCTGGCTACTCAAGAGCCATGCTCTGTTAGACCTTCACGTACCGTAACCCAAAGGATGATACCTGCCAGTAGCTAACTTGCCAACAGAGACAGAATATTCAGATACTTTGGAGTAAAGTCCGGGAATTGCCAATGCGGATCCTGGCACGCTCTCGGCATCTGCTAGTCAGCTGAAAATCAAATGAATCAGTATTCTGTCGCTGAGGGAAATTAGAGCTGACAGACCATAGAATGCCCCAAATATGCAAATTAAGTTGGGCCGACGCTCAAGAACTGATGATCTGCTGGCCAGACTGTTTGGTGGATCAGCAAAACAATGGCATTGGTATATAATAATATGCAGTAATGTGCAGTACACTGTTATACTGAACACTTTGAAACATCAGCAGTGTGTGGGCTTTAGGAATACCATAATGTTAGCATTAGAGTCTTATATTTCCCAAAGACACTAGAGAGAAACACTCTGCGATTCTCACCCTATTGCTAGGTGGCACCGCCGGTGTTATTACCCCCCCCCCCCCCCCCCCCACCCGTCTACCAGCTAGCACCCTGATGGTCCGGTGTTGACTCGGTGATTTTTTTATCGGTTTTTATCGGGTGGATAAATGTGGCATCCACCCCTATGAAATATGGCATCCAGTTTGCGCTTCTGTTCAGCGTGCAAAATGAAACACTACGAAGCCACGGCAGCCTGATGTCCATCGTTATGGAAGGATGATGACAGTGAATCGGCCAAGCAGGAGAGTAAGCAGGGTGGTCACTCAGGGACAGGATGCTGGGGGTTTAAAATCTTATGGCAAGTAGAGTGGCTAGTTTGGAGGAATCTATCAGCACAATAGCGGACAACCTTTCTCCGCAAGGAAAAGGTGTGGGGAAGAAGTCTGCAAAGGTCATGAAGACCCCGCAAGCATCCAAGAGCAAGGTTGGTCTACCTGGGGCGTCCAATACGGGTCACTCGTCACGGGCCGGTGTCGATGAGAGTGCTACAGATGATTTTCTCGAGGGTGCTGGACCCCACAAAGGTACTGGAGTGATGATTCTTAGCAGTCATTTTCAGAGGAGGAGAAAAGATGCAGATACAAGCCGTCGCACCGCTCCAGGGTTTCGCAAGCATTGCAAGCGTCATGAACGTAAGTTCAAGATAAATAGGTTCTTCGCTAAAGAAGACCGTTCAAAGACAATGACTTTTGAAAGTATGGTTAACCTTTTCACGCAATTATCTGTGGAGCTTTTGGAAGAAGGTAAAGATGTAAAGGGTATTCTAAACCATAATGCTTTCCCTTGTGAAAAGGCGGACAGTTGCGTCGTTAGTTAAGTTTGATATTGAGGTTCGCAAGAAGGTCGTTATAAAGGATGGCTTATCTGGGTTTTTTCAGCGGGGATCAAGAATTAGCAACTCGCTTTCTGGGTGTTGATGCAACACATGAGGTGGCCAAGAAGAAAAATCCTGTTCAAGCAAAAAAAGGTTCTAACAAAGACAAAGGGCAAAGATGGTAAGCCTTTATTGTGTATCAGTTATCAGAAGGGTAGTTGCTCGTTTAAAAATTGCAAGTATAATAGATGCGCTGCTTGTAATGCAGAGCATCCCTGTTCTGAGTGTGATGCCCTCAAGAAAATCAAAGGTGGTAAATGAAACGAGGATTTGGGTGCAGTTGAAAAAATTGCTGTCTGAAAATTGTGTTAGCAAAAGTTGTTCAACTGTTGATAGTGTGTTGGTTGCCAGTGGTGAAATTGTTGAGGTAGTTCTAATAGTTAATCATGGTAATGTCGATATGCGAGCTTACCTACAAACCCAGATAGTGGATGGGTACGGTAATGATGGTGTATTAGGCAGCTATAGTGATACGCAAGCATATCATTCCTGTCAGGTTGATGAAAACAATTGTGATAATTGTTCTGGTGTCGATGTTATTGTCGCTAGTAGCCTGGAGGAATATTTGTATTGTATTGATTTAGGACAGGGTATTCTTTACCCGGTTCTGAGAGTTGGAGGCTGGGGGAAATGAAGTTGTTTGTATTTTTTCAACAATGAACCGATTCAACTGTTACCTTGTAGATTCGCTTCAGCGGTGAATTCCCTGAAAAATATTTCGAAAAATGCTCTTTTCATTTTAGAAGGAGTCTGTAGAGGTTTCAAGGTTTTGGACCCCCAGGGCTAACCAAGCTATCGATGTACAAATAACGATTCTATTGAATCTGAACTTTTTTACACAGAAATGTGTTCAAAAATTCACGAAGAATTGCGAGAGGGTAAGGTATCGATAGCAAGTTCAACTTGTATTCATTCTTTGGGTGCTGTCACAAAAAAAGGGTTGTCATGACCGATAACAGATTGTAAGCACCCTATTGGTGTCAGTATCAACAATAGTATGAAACCTGTGGTGTCCGTCTTTCCAGTTTAAGAATGTAGACATGGCTTGAGAGATGATTGATCGTAACGGATATTGCAGTATTACCGATATCAAAAATGCTTACAGGGCTGTCCATATATCGCCTGCTTATAGGCGATATCAAGGTGTTTTCCTGATGATAGCGAGGTTATTTATTGCGATAACCGCCTTTGCTTTAGTTCTAAAAGTAGCCCGTTTGTATTCAACAATGTTTCTGACTTAGTTGTAGAAATTCTAGCTGGGAAAAGCTATCGTTGTTGTGTCAATTATCTTGACGATTTTTTTTTGCTGCTCCAGACGAAAAAAGTTGTATTGAGATTCAGGAATGTTTAAACAATACTTTACATTTCTTGGGTTTTGTGAAAAATTGCAAAAAGTTGGTAGAACCATCTCAGAAAATAACTTTTTTGGGTATAAATATTGACACAACTAAAATGGAGTTTTCTTTACCCGAGGAAAAGGTTGTCAGGGTGAAAAACAAAGTTGAGGATTGCTTGGCGAAGAAATGGCTATCCTATAAGTCGTTTGAGTGACTGGTAGGGTATCTAGCGCATTGTGCAACTATCGTTTATGGGGGCCACACATGCATGCAGGCTTGTTACGGTTTTCTTAAACGACATAGGGATCACAGGAGATTGAGACTTAGTGATGAAGTTATCGCAGATCTGAAATGGTGGAGATCGTTTTTCGGTGTTTTTAACGGTAAATCGGTCATTGTGAAACAAGAACATGCTGATTATTTGGTCACAGATGCATCATTTTATGGATTTAGGGCTTTTGTGGGAGATGGTTTTTTCTTTGGCTCCTGGGGTAATACTCAGCCAAAGTGTCCTAATGTTGAAAATTGCCCATTGCAAAGATTTTTATGCTATAATTACCGTTATGGAACTTTGGCCTGTAGTTAAAGCAATCTCAAGGTGGTGTTATTGTTTTGCTAACAAAATCATTCATGTGTTCACGGATAACACGCAAGTAAAATCAATGCTTAGAACCAGTAAGAGTAGTGATGAATCAGTTAGGCGCTGGTCACGAGAATTGCATTGGATCTCAGCCATTCACAATGACTGCATAATCTCCCACTACATTCACACTTCAGAGAACAAATTTGCGGATGCTTTATCTTGATTGAACTCTGATTACCATGTAAATATTGTAAAAAGATGTATTCATGAATCTGTATATATATCTGTGTTGTTTTTTCAGTGCTTCGGACCAAGTTGGAATCCAAATGTCATTACCTTAAAATGGCTGGATGAGCAGATTGGACTAAACAGTCTCAATGGAGACGATTTGTGAATTTTTGTGATAATCATCAATTATCACTGTTACCCGCGTTAACAGGGACAATTTGTTTATATATTGCATATTTGTCCGATTCATTATGTTACTCATCTATAGCAAATTACCTTAGTGCTGTATGGTCTTTCCACGATTTTTTCAATGTACCTCATGCGTTGAAGTCGTCCTTTCAGATTATGATGACAATGTATGGTTTAAGACGTACCTTGGGGGATAACCCTACTAGATCTGAAGTTATTCTCCCAACTTAATTGTCGGATATTTTTCATAAATTATTGATGCAAATGATCAAGATTTGCTACTTTGGTTTATAACCTGTTTGTGTTTTAGGTGTTTATCGAGGAAATGTCATGTAACTGCATTTGCTCATACTTTATTGTTTTCGGATGTAGAAATTACTTCATATGGTTTATTGTTGTCTATAAGGTATTCAAAGACTATTCAATATAAAGAATGAGTCTTGCAAATCCCAATTGTGAAGTCAAATTCTTACCTTTGCCCTATCAGGTTTTGGTATATGATTTCTAGGAAATACCATCCTAAACCAATGGACCCATTGATTCCAGATTTGTTATCTTAGCAGATAAAGGTGCCTTATAGGTACCAGTACAAACGATTTTAGTGTAAAAAATTTGGCTTGAGAGGCAAATATACTCCATATAGCTTAAGAAGTGTAGCTTCATTTTTAGCTTCAATTGGTGTGCCTCTTCACAAGATAAAGAAAATTGGGGAATGAAAGTTCTGGAGTGTTCTCCTCTATTTATCATTGGATCATAAGATCCATTTAGATTACTCAATTGCTAATGAGTTGAAAAAATTTAAGTAATTGGCTTGCCATGGTTCTACTCATCAGCCACAAGTAAGTTGGTCAAGCTATCTCATGTTTGTGTCCTTCGCATTTGTAATATGAATACCATAATGTTAGCATTAGGGTCTTATATTTCCCAAAGACACCAGAGGGAAACACTGTGTGATTCTGACCCTACCACTCTGTGGCACCGGCAGTGTTACTGCACCACCCATCTACCAGCTAGCACCCTGATGGTCCAGTGTTGGACTCGGTGATTTTTTGTTTGTTTTTACAGTTGTGGTGGTCGCCGCCTGTCTAGCAGGTTGGATGACCCCAATCCGGAACGCTAGTTCCAGGCAGGATCCCACCCTACGCACTTACGTAGGTTGGTTCGGTTTTCGGTTAGTTTGCACAGACCTATTCACACATAACACAACAACGTCACTTAATAAACAGGGATGTTTATTAATCACTTACTTCCCGCAAAGATCTGGAAGATCTTCCCTACAAGTACAGTACCCTAGCACATGGGTGCTAGGTAACGCTGGATAGGCCAATCCGGAAGATCAGCCTAACCACCAGGAAGGTTACAAGAACCCGCCTGCAAAGTGAGGGCCCAAGGATCCGTTCCGTAGAAGGGACGCGCGAGGACAGCCTGTCGACCTACTGTGAACGCTGAGTATATATACTAAGCGTTACGTAATCCCGGTCTCCACCGCGCCACTCTCGTGTGCGGCGTTGTCCGGAATCACTGCACAGTAAGGATCGGCATATCGCGCCACCTTCCGTGAAACAAACGAACACTGCTGGATTCCCGTCCCACTACACAGTTATTATTATGTCATGTGAATAAAGTGTGTGGTTCTACTCATCAGCAACGAGTAATTTGTACAAGCTATCTCATGTTTGTGTCCTTTGTATTTGTAATATACATAGACATGTCTTCTATGCCTATATGCTAAGATTTTATCAATTTTGGGTATATAATAAATACAGAACGATCTGACCATGCTGTATATGCCACAAAACTCGATGGGAATTGATGTTTTTACTGAACTCGGCCTAGGGCCTCGTTCCTTAAAAAACAACCAATTCGCCATCTCGTTTTGTAGCATGTACACTTTTTGTACAGTAGGCCTACACTACACTACAGCATACGGTCAGGTCGTTACACTACACCGACAACCTGCGATGTCATTGCCCTTCATAAGGTGAATATCTCAATTCTTCTATCCCGAAACGTGAAAAGGCTCAAGTTTGGTCGCTCTCGTTGTACATATTATTAGTGAAATATCTTACATGCCGAAAAAATATCCATGGAATATGAGCGTAGATGAAGCGGCAAAGCAAAAGGTAGTTGCCCAGCTGATATTCAGGAACCAGCTAAATATACCGTGTGCTGCGCCGCTCCGGTTTGTTGTTTGCAAAACCGTGCTCGAGCAGTGCAGTGTACGTGCACACTGTCCGAGCATATTCTTTGTCCCTTTTCTCTGCATGTTTAACCCCAAAGATACGATTTAAGAGTAAATCCTGTCTGACGTCATCGCTAATGGCGGAGGCTGGACATCCGCATCAACATGCCTTCTACGTGAATTTACGGTAAAATATTACTGATTTGGGATACAATATATATAAAGAACTACGTACCATAGCCCTACATTGCACGGCCATGGTACAGTTGTTCCATTTGATTATGTAGATAATAGAACTGTGTAGTGACATCTTCAGCGTTTGGACCGACGGACCATACGCTTTTTCGCGGGTGGATGATACGATTTTTCATCTCAGTACTGAGTACATCTCAGGTCATAACTCTGTGAATAATTGGCGTAGAAACACCAGGTTAACACTAATAGATGTCAAAATACATTCAGGCAACGATGGGTAAGTTTATAGTTTGATTCTTTCATTCTCTTGCGAGCGCAAGATCGCGCGGCACCCGTGGTAAACATGCTACGTGGGTGAAAAGTGTAACTTGGCAGAAATAGGGGGTGGGACAACGGACCGAAATCTCAACTGACACACGACATGTGACAAACGGTTGAAACGCGAAAACAGTGTGTCAGTGGTCTCACCCTTGTGTCGGACGTTTGCTATAGCAAAATCTAAAGGTGCCTCATGAAAGAAACAAGAAATAAATACATGGCCGCCCGTGTATCATTCAAACTTCGATAACTAAATGATCACAAAATTGGATTTTTCAGATAGAAAAACGTAATCGAATCAAAAGATACTTGAGGATATAAATTCTGTATGACATGCATATTCACCAAATTTCATCATTTTATTATGCTTTTTGCTTTGAATTTTGCCATATTAAAGAACAGACACAAGAGTGAGACAACTGACCAATGAGACAACTGACACTGTTTTCGCATGTGTCACTTAGTCGTGGGCGACCCTAACAGTACGTTCCTGTGTGGTGCCAAAATTGGTAACCCTGCCATAAGTGGTAATTATCGCCCACTCTATACGCGCATGCGTCTGGCCACATTCTTCCGTTCAGATATCACGGACTATTGGGGGTCATGTCTTTAATTGACGTTATTACGTCATGATTACGTACAAATTTCGCATTTAAAATTATTTCCCACTCAAAGTTACTGTAGTTGTACTTCATCCTCTTGTGATTCAACTTTGTGATTCAACTTGTGATTTGCTAAGTGCGCAAGTACAAACTAGTGGCTTGAGTGCCGATGAATTTCTCACTCTCCAATCGTGGACTTCAACACTCCAATCGTGGACTTTAACACTGCGCATGTTTGCGCATGCGCACAAGATACTAATTACCACTTATGGCAGGGTAACCAATTTTGGCACCACACCTGTATTAGGGTCGTGGATCGCTTCACAAGTTGGTTCGCACTCTCACGTCTTCAATTCTTAACATCCAACTATCAAACTAACCTGAATCGATAGTTCACATATTTTTCTTGCTTCTGATATATTTTTATCAGAAAATACCTTCAAGATACTAAGATATCTGAAGTGGAAAACAATAGAAGGTTTTCCGAGACTGTCTCAGTGAGCTCAGCGGCCATCTTGCCATCATTCTTGTTTTGGTCACGTGATCTCACCATGTGCTTTCAGCTCATGACAACAAAAATCGGAAATAAGTTTCTTGAAGTAGTTGCAATCAGAAGATGGGTATAACATGTGGATATACAATGCAGATATATATCAAATAACATAATAATGGCAGTAGGGGCACTTTTTCTGAATTAGAATTGATAGAAACACATTCTGACAGCAGTTTGTTGTTATGTCTCGTTTCCGAAAATGTGCGGCCCCCTATTATCGCTCAAGCACTTGTCAAAGTTATCAAAGTTTGTCTTCCATCAATGTTTTAGTTATGCATTGTAATCATTAGTTACATTTACCTGTTCTTAGTGAATTGTACCAGTAAATTACCAGATTGAAGTTTGTTTAGTCATGATATTCACATCAAAACCTGTGAGATGTCAATTGGTGTTTGAAAATTGATCACATCACCTAACAGTACGTTCCCGTATTAGGGTCGTGGATCACTCCATAGGCAAATTCTGGGGTTTTTAGCGAACCAAGATGGTTCGCACTCTCACGCTTTTGGATATTTACATCCAACGATAAAACTCACTGGAATCGATAAAAAACATATTTCTCTTGCTTCTGATAAAGTTTGATCAGAAAATAACTTCAAGATATTAAGATATCTGTAGTGGAAAATGATTAAAGGTTGTCTATGTCTGTCTTAGTCAACCCAGCAGCCATCTTTCGATTGATTCTCGTACTCTCACGAGAAAAAACGAGATATAAACAAACCAGTGAATGTGTCAATTTTCAAATGCCAACAGAAATCGGGCAAGTTGCGATGTGGTTTACATGAATTAAAAGACCTTTAATTGGGTATCAAACTGAAGCTATTCATTTAGAAGAGGTAAACATAACTGATTATATCATATCATTGCCGATATATTGTTCAAAACGAAATTTGATGACTTTGACAGCTCTTTGTTTATAAGCCTCGTTCTAGACTAAATCTAGATAATGGCGGATTGCTGGAAGCAAGGAGATCGATTCACTTAAGAAGAAAAGGTGTCCTTGGTTAATGTAGTGGTGAAAAAGCAGCCAGGAAGTCATATCGGGTAGATATAAAGATGTATTTTGTGTAGAAAGTTTAGGGGCCGATGTATTTGAGCCAAAATATGTTTGTTCACCCTGAAAACGCAAACCCCAGAAATACCTTATGCAGTGGTGTCCGACCCTAATACAGCGTATAGGGTCGGACTCGTCTGACTAGTGGTGTCCGACCCTAATAGGGAGCCAAAGTGAACCTGATGCAACCACAGATAGCCGGTAAAAAATACTATTTCCGGTTATAGGCGCTCAGTACTTTGACTATGTAGGTTCAAGATTATATGTGTCATTCTGCAATCTTTTAGATCCAAATTTTTAATAAACTTAACAACTGTCATCGTAGTTTCGAAACAGAGTTATTCAGAGACAATAGTTATAAACTTTACTTCAAAAGTAACAAACGGGACCAAAAACAAAAGTCTAGCCTCAAACCCCAATAGCTTTAGCACTAGGCCTCGTTCTTATTGGCCACCGGAAATGGTGTTTTGTAGGTGGGTATCTGTGGTTTCAGCGGTTTCACTTTGGCTCCCTATACTAGTGTATAGGGTCGGACTCGTCTGACTAGTGTCACTTGTCTTGTGTCAGTTGAGATTTCGGTCAGTTGTCCCGCCCCATCGGGCACATCTCAGGTCATAACTCTGTGAATATATAGCATAGAAACACCAGATAAAGACTTATGGATTGCTGGATACATGTGCCAAACTCTCATTAAGTTTATAATTTGATTTTCAAAAGGCAACATGTATATTTCCCGTTTTACGTTAAGAGGTTTGCCGCGAACGCGACATTGTGTCAGAGGGTATCAGACGATTCGCACTGGCAGCCCATTCGCACCTGACGTTTCGCACTGTAAACAAGCCGATTCACACTCAAAATCAAAACAATAACATACCACAATGTTCTGCACTTCGCAAATTATCATATGTTACCTTTCGTGAATCACAATATAAACTGTGCGACTGTTTCTGACATGTATTTAGTTAGTTCCCAGTCATTTTTTGGAGTTTCTACGTCCAGTATTCACATAAATATGTCATCCGTTTCTGAATGTCACTTGGAAAACAGTGGCATCCATTGGGACATAGCATTGACAAAAGTAATTGAAATAGGCATACATGTAAAATCATTACAAACCTTCCATGACATTTGTAGAAATTGCGTCATTTGTATCGTTTTCGCTGAGTTTTTCATGCAGAACACTGATGGCATGTTCAGTGATGAATATTTCATGTTACGCAGACACCTGCGACCGCAAAAACGGCCAAGGTAAACATGCGATGACACTGACAAGTTGACACCCAAGTGTAAATATGCGATGCTCTCTTCTAATCGCCAGAACTGGCAATAATTTAGGTTATTTCAAATAACTGTGAGTAAAATTAGACTGATGGTAAAGGACTTACAAAGTTTTGTATTATTATACATCGTTATCAAGGGATGCTAACACTTAGTGCGAATCGTACAGTGTGAATCATCTGAGTAGCAGTGCGAATGGTCTTCCATTGTGAATCATCGTACATTCATGTCAGATATCTGAGTGAGTGTGTCAATTGTCCGACATAGGACTGTGTCAGTTGAGATTTTGGTCAGTTGTTTGACATTCCAGGAAGATACTGAACTTCTAATAATTAATGTCGAGGCTCAATATTTAAACCAATAAATAGCTATAGTCGTCCTTAATACAGTCGTTAAGTTTATTTAAAAGGCAACATATGTTAATTTGCCGTTATGTGTGACATTTTCTTCCGATCGCTATGTGTACCTATTATCACTGATGTGTTGTCACCGCTTTTTCCGGGTGATTTCACCCACTTTCCGTAGGAATTAAGATATGAAACTTTAACACGAGGTAGGGAAATGTGTAACCTATAATCATTCCCAATATGAAGAAGATCGAATCGTATCGTCCAATTCACGAAGCTTATCGTCCCAAGCGTAAAGGCAGAGTGTGTGGTCCAAGGACCCCACAGACAGCCCTAGCTAATATCACGTCGGTACACGGACGACCCGTCAATTCGCGCTCCCGACAACGACGGCCCGTCAACTCTGAGCGACGGCCCGACAAGGTCGATCCGTCAACTCCGCATTATTTTCGCGCGACCGTCAAATCCACTGTGTATCTCAGTAAATATCCAACATAGAGGCAGCAAACAAAAAATGTCATGTAGCTGAAGAACATGGGAAGATGTTTGGTGTTTTTTTTGTATCAATTCATTTTGCAAAGATTGTTTTATTTGGTGTTTTCTCCAGCAAACTGCCGAAATTGCAGATGCCAGGCTGCTACAAATGTCAAAATAAAAACTTACCCAAAAGTGCATAAATATGCGTCGTCGCTCAGAGTTGACGGGCCGTCGTTGTCGGGAGCGCGAATTGACGGGTCGTCGTACATTCACCAGCCAGTGTTTATAAAATCCACATGAAGGCTCTAATGAGGGCCGAAATGATCCCAATTCCCATATGGTGGATCTTGAGTTTCAGAGCATTGTGGGTAGCCTTGTTGACAAGTCAGTTTTGAAATCTAGGTGGTTTAGCTGCATATAATGATTGAGGTACAGAGATCATAAACTGGGACCATTTTTATCATCAACTGAAGAAATTGCTACTTATAGATGCCCAAATAACTTGATACATTTTGAGGCTTTCTCAGTTCTTCACATGACACAGAGTGGTGCCATGATAGTTGACTTGTTGGTGATTTTGTGATTATAATTTGTGCAGAAATGCCCCTTAAATGATAAAAATTGATTAGAACAGTTGGTTTTTGCTTATAAAACCATTGATAAACATCTTTGAAGGTAAAAGTGCATGAATACATACCAGTACTGAAATTGGCAAAACACCTATACATAGGCCGATTAAGCAAGACAACCAAATCGGGACTAATCTTGCTACATCTTGTGTGTTGGTGGAATCAGCACTTTAAGCTAGAGTATAGAAATGTAATCAAGTCCCTGTCAAATGTCCATAGAGGTGATAATACAAGCAATCTCGTTGTATGAACCTTTACAAGAACTATTATTCAAATGGGTTTTTTATTGTGCTACTGCCTTTTGAATATCAGTGTAAGAATGCATTGAGAATAAAAATGTTCGCGCCAATCGCATTATTTCAACATCGATTGATCAATAAATATCTTTTTATTTTGTCTTTAAGTTGTTCATAAGAAGGAATATCCTTAGACTAGGGTATACTGCATTCCATAATAATAATCCTCTGTTTCATATTTTTCCAATTTCTGTTTCGTCACTTTGAAAACCAAAATATCACGTTGTCTAGTATTTATAGCAGTTGTTTGAAATAATTTCATATTTGTTCAACTTAGAATTAAGCAAATGGTTTTCCCTTTTCTTACACAGGAATGGAACCTCGATTATCTTAATGCACATCTAGATCAGACATTTCATGGGCTGTAGGCGACTCTTAATGCTTTGATTTCTAAGGATTGTAATTAGTTGTTATTTAATCGATTTTTGAATAAAATATCTCCATACTCCATATAAAGTGTTAAAGCTGATTTTGTCTTTTTGAGTCTTATTTCTGATTTTCCATGCACGTTGCAATGTGGACATCCAAGATATTTTTGGTTATCTTTGAAAGTATTATTATAACTTGTGCGTGTAGACCTGAATACAATAATCAAAATCTTTACACAGAATACAATATCATGCCCAAAACCTATGCGTGTTTAAACTTTGTCAAATTCCCTATCATTTAAGATTAAATTCAATCCTGTGTTCTGAAAATTCTGCTCTTATTCTTGACGACCAAAGTCGTGTGTGTGCACCAACCACTAAATTTGGATTTTCGTTCATAGTTTTCAATAATTCTTCAACCGTGTTCCCTTGTACATTATGTCTTTTTTAAATTTTTTTTAAAATTTGGGCTAGATTCACAAGCAAGCGCACAGCGGTCTACCATCTCACCCCTAAGGTCTGGCATCTTACATAACAGTGAATACATAATGGAAGACATACTTCATAAGCACACGATGTAACACAGTTGTGCAGGCCGTATGTATATATATGTCAATATATATATATATATATACATCTATGCCCTACATTCACGCTGTCTTGATACGAAACAGGAAGAAAAATAATACAAGATGGAAGATAATGGTATTAGTGATAAAGTATGGAGCGGCGAGTTTGCTGGATAACTAACTTCGCTCATTGATAATAACCTCTTAATAAATGATTGGTCCTATACCAAAGGGTGAGATGGTCAGATTCACATCATCGTATACATCAGCTTATAAATTGATAAATTATTAAATTTTTTTACTTCATCGATTATGTATATTACAAAAACAACCTTGAGGCACTCCACAACTGATGTCCTCTAGTCTATAGACCTTGCCACGCTCCACTGTACATTGTATTATCTGGTTTCATTGTGTCCCTATATCAGTTTATCCTATCCATTAAAAGGTTTTTAATGTATTTTGGAAAAACAAATACTTACCCTTGGCAGAGTAGGGTTAACTAGATATCTCGTCAAGTACTCTGTCAAGGTATCACTGAATTCCATTTGGAGTTTCTAGATCTGCACTATGTGTGAGATCCCTATGATTAAGTGGATAGACAGAATGTGTTTCGATGACGCTTCATATTAGAGAAACTTACAAAATGCAGGATTCAATTCTGTAATCCCTTTTCAGAAAAAGGTCCACGGAGAAATAAACACAGGTTTTAGATTGTATGTCTTGTTCAACAAATCTTATGTACAACTGAATTCATGTTAGTGTACCAAAGAGTGATGAAAAAGAAACCCAAGCAGTAGGTAACCTGTTAATATAGGAGCGATGCACATTGAAAAAGGCTCTATCCATCCACATCACATTCGATTTAATAATTAATAGTATCAAATGCTTTGGAATCATCGATAGATATTGCTATTATAATTTAGTTATCGTTTATTCCTCATCGTATATCTTGAAATCTATAGCAGTATCAGTTGTGGCGTGCCCTTATCTAAATCTCACTTGGCATCTAGTTCGACTGTCATTATTTCAATAATCTGTCAATTCACCCTCTAGTATCCTCTTGGTTATTATGGATAATAACGAAACTGGCCTCAAATATGAACCTGTTTTATACCATTTTGAATTTACCAATGCTATTAACCATAGTAATCTGTAGGTATCTTTCCTTGTCTAAAAGACAGATTGCAGAGGAAAGCCACCTTTTCTGGAATTAGACCTACATTCTGTGCAATATTCATATACTTGGATGAAAATGTTTTTGATACCAGACGATTTCTAGATATCAACATCACGAAATACTTTTTTTAAGACCTTATTTTTAATTGTACTGATATATTCAATCAATGTGTATAGTACATTATCATAGAAATTCAATGTGCTATTGATTTTTGCTGCTAGTCGGACCTGTTTGAACTAAGACTTGATTGAAAAGGTAAGGAATTTCATCCTCAGGTATCTCGTTATTAGTCTGCTCAGTTTTTGTACTGCTTATATTGTTTGATTTATTCTAGGGTAATATGATATGTTGATTTCCTTCCAGATCCCCCCCCCCCCAGCCACCTTCCGCTATTTTGGAAAATATTTGTATGATTTATAAAGTTTACTTAGGTTTGGTAAATATATATATTTTTATCATTGTATCCTAGACGTTTGAATGGCATGATCTTTATCCAAGTTTATTTGTTAACCATTGTTCTCTGGATGTAGCGGTCCTGCCGTTGAATGGGCATTGCATATTTAGATTTGTATTGATATTCAGTAACAACGTTCCAAGCATCCTATACATCCGTCTTATTCAAGAAATGTCACCAATCACTCCTTAATCAGCAAATTCGTGTGGACAAATTTGATAACCCCTTAAACCTGTCATCAAACTTACCATACCATCTTTGTAAGTCAATATGACCAATAGTTTTCATGCATCATATTCACAATCCACTCAATGCATGTTGATATATATTCAAAAACTGTTGTTGGTAATTCAATTCTCTGAAGAAGTCCTCTTGCCTCGAATCATGTTTTTAGATCTTTAACAATTCGGTTACCTATTTCCAGCCATTCTATGTTGAACTATTCCGAAAACCGTTAAATTCTTTCTTGTCAAATTGTTATACTTTTTTTTCTATTGAATGATTCAAATATAATATCCTCCATACCATCTGCAGGTTTCTATATAGTACTCAAGATTAATTCCTTCAAGCGCATAATCTTAATGTATATTTACTCAATACCAATAATAATGATGTTTATTTCATCATTATGTATTATTTCGGATTCCACTGCTTTCCTACATGTATTGACACTCCACCTTTTAAAATTTGTCTGAAAGTTTAACCAACGTCTAAGTACCTCGAGTAATTAACTGATAATGTGGCAAATCATAATATATTTCGCAGTGGAAGGCCTGCCACATGGATAACCTTTGGTTATTGCTAGCTAAAAATATAAATTCTATAGAAAGTTAATTAAAATATAACTTGTGTAGGGATTTTAGTCATGCATGGCTAAACCTCAGTTCACACACCTGTGTAGTAGGTCTACCAATCCCACATACAGGCCTCCCAATGAAACCTTTGAAACCTATAAGCTCGATTCCTGAGCCTTTATTTTTTTTTAAGTAACTTATAAAACCTATGTTTTTTACATCCCTGCAGATTGATGCATATTATTAACTGTTGGAGGCCTGTATACAACCATTCCAATATTGATGTAGTAGTCTGTATTTCGTCATGTTGGTTCACTCTTGTACCAGTTTCATTATATCTTGTGACTTTTGATTAGTAAATTACGATATAATTTTCTTTGATTACAATATAACAATATGCCGGTGCTAGCCTGGGCCAGGCAAGAGGGCTCTTTTTTTAAAAATGAAAACCTTAATCCTGTATTGAAGCATTGAGAATACTCCCTTACTGTCTGTCCCCAGACTACCACTGAAGCAGTTCTAATAACCAAAACAAAATTTAGAAAGTAAAACTAAATACGGTATGAACTAAAAAAAATCTCGTTTTAAAAAATGAATGTTTTCAATAACAATAGATTGCAATAATAAAACAGAACTATGTGAAATATGATTGACATGTAGAGTAATGCTCATCATCAATCTTTTCCTTTTGGGTTATTTTCTTTCATTCTCACCAGGCATAGGATCTTCCGGGATTTGAATACATCCCAAGTGTCCATTTTGTAGATCAATATATAAACCTGAGGAGAAAATTGAGAGGAGTTGAGGGTCAAAGGCTGGTGGTGTTATTTGATGTTAAATCCGTAAGTTGACAAAATAAATAAGGCCATAGACCCTCTTCACACTGGCGCCATCTTGTAATGGCCGCCTATGTAGGACAATCGAAAACGAGACGAGCCCTCTCCACTCAGTCCTGAATATTGATAAAAATACTAGTGTTTCTCTAACTTGAAAGATGGAAATCACTCTTACGTCTTAACTAATCGGCCGATTTGTATAAACAATACATTGCTAGAAAGCTGGGACTTGGGCCTATATGTTCGGATATACCTGTTCTGGATAAAATT
Organism: Alentia gelatinosa; assembly: GCA_950022655.1. NCBI lineage: Eukaryota > Metazoa > Annelida > Polychaeta > Phyllodocida > Polynoidae > Alentia > Alentia gelatinosa. Next base: position 27,586,733 of record OX465580.1, on the reverse strand, counting down.
TCCTGTCATAGAATGAACATCGGAATTGTTTAAATGAAAAACATTAAAACTTGTTTCTTTTCCTGTTTTCACAGCGGTTTAATGAAAAATCTATCGCGATGACATATAGAATAAACATCTTTTAGGCATCTCAAGACGATCAAAATGATACCTATATCACCAGGTTGGATATTTTCGAGGTAATGGACTATTAAGACAGATGACATAGGTCAGTGGGGGATCATGGGCTGTGGCTGAATCGGGTAATTTAGTAGTTGTTATGCCAATATTAAACACTGAAAAGGAACTTTTCATTTTTGAAAATGATTGATTTCAATGTTTTAACTGGTCCTATTCAACAATTATTAGCTTCTGTTTTCCACATGTTTTATACAATATGCCACAAATACAATATCAGAAAATCACATTAATTTTACTCTTTGTCATTTGTCAAGATGTTATGTTACATCAAGAAATTTCTATCACAGCCTGGCAATATAGGTATCATATTAATTGTCTTGGAATACCTAAGAAGATAGTATGTTTATTTCTGTAGGTCATCAAGATACATTTTTTATTAAATCACTGTGAAAACAGGAAGGTAACATGTTTGTGTTTTTTTTACCTAAGCAATTCCGATGTTCAATCTATTACAGGAAATCATAGACATAACACAGGTATATCATATATATTACCAACAGATAGGCATAAGTCTCAGGTTTCTAACAATGTTTTGATTGTAAAAATCGGCCGTTTATTCATGACAGAAGAACGATTTATATTTTCATTATTATAGTGGTATTAGGAACATGCTTCAGTGTTGGCTTCACTCTAACAACGCTCGCCTTGTTCTGGAGTGCAGAAATTTGGTGTGTGGCTGGTACTTTATCAAGTAAATAAAACCAGCGAAACCCGTTATCACGGCGATCGCCGCGCCACGCTTATGTGCAACAGGTGAATTTTGCTCACATCACAGACCACAACTTTACTGACTATAGCTAAAACGTTTCACCCCTGGACCCTGTAGGACCCAAACTACCGGCACTCTCCCGGGTTTGTTTTGTTACTTCCATATCCTTTGCCTGGTTTTATGGGATTCATTCTAATACTAAATGAGTAAATTTAACGTTTTGCCCAGTCTATCCAGTAGGTAAAACAGGCCAATTAACATTTGCTTGATTTACCTAGGAAAGGTACTGAAAAATAAGTTTTTCTTCAATTCTTTCAAAAACAAGGACAGTGACCTATATTTCTAAAATCTGAATAAGTAGTACTATACATGAACTGTATTTTTTTAGATTCTTTCCGTTCCGCTAGAGCAAGAACTCCGAAGTTCGGAAAGAATTTGGGTGGGAGAAAGTGATGGAATTGGACATGCCTCGTTTAAACAGGGTCCAGGGGTGAAACGTTTTAGCTATAGTAAGTAAAGCTACATTAACTGTATTTTGTGAAAGTTCGAGGGAAATCATATGCAAAACAGCTTTTTATAATTTCTATATATTCAATTATAAAATTTGATAATAGTGATCATATTCAATTTTAGGAGAGTGACATGGGTTTTAATATTCAGGCCAGAGTGTTCGATATGCCTTTAAAGAAGGTTTCTGTGATCAGAGGTATTGCATGATGTTCTTAGTCTGTATGTATATGGAAGACTTGTTTGATCGTATACACTTCTCCTGTTGGTGTAAATAGCAAAATCCTTTATGAAGGCAAACTTCGATATAGGTTCTTAGTAAATGATTCCGTGATACACGCCTTATTAATATGGACAGTGTTTTCATAAGGCATCTCTGGGTTTAGGCAAGGGAACATCGCCTCGAGCAAAACCACGTTTATTCTAGGTCAAACACAACTTATGGACAATCACTGACTAGCCCTATCATAGTTTCTGGTGGATGTCTACCCAGTGCACTGGACCTGAGCCAAGCATAAATGATGAAATGCATAAGAAAGGTTTAAGAAATGTATAAGTAAAACTGTGAGCTCTTGTATAGCAGAAGTATAGGCATATATCCCATATGAAAGGCCCTGAGAGTTGTATCTAGGCCAGTGTGTCAGCACATAAGCACCCAAGGTGAAGGCCAGTAGGATGGAGCATCAGGGTCAGTGGGTCAGCGCCAGCACACCCACTGTCCCACTTAGCAGGGATGGATCATTTGGGCCAGTAGGTCAGCGCCTGCACACCTACTGTCCCACTTAGCCTGGGTCAGTAGGACAGGTCATTTGGGTTAGTAGGACAGAAAGCTGAGAGTGAGCATTTGGGACAACGACCTTGACACTTTCATGCATGCAACCTCAATACTAGCTATATAAGCCAGCTACACCCATCATTCTGGGTTCTTAGTCTGGCATGTATGGAACCTGTACCTGTGGAAATTACCAATAAAAGAAGCATTTCAAAGTACTTCTGAGCAGATCTTATCTGTGAAGGGCTGACGCAGCCAAGAAGAAGTTCTCTACCCACTACATCCCATGGACTTAAACTACAGTATTCTAGTGATAAGTTACTCCAGCGTTTGTGACATATTCTAGGTCTTTACCAACTACAGTCCACAATCACTACACAGCTCTCCCCATCTACAAACATACACCAGTATTTACCACATACTTTTCATTATCTTAACCTCTCCATCGTATCACTGTAGACCAGTGCTGCATGCTGGTCTGCATTTAGGACTGCATTTAGGACTGCATTTAGGACTGCCCTTCAGCTGTCCTTCTTGGAGGAAAGTTTGGGAGAGTTAGGACAATTTGGAGGAGAAATCCTACCTTCAGGATTTTGTTATGAAACGACTTTTGTCAACCCAAATTTGATCCTGTCCTTCACTCATCCTGGCTGTAGGATTTAAAGATTATGCAACGACATTTCACCAAGGACGGTCCGAGGATTATTCAACAGCACCCTGGGATCTATTGAATAACCTACGATCGAAAGTCATCTGCGTTTATTATGGCGCAAATTAAAAAAAACAACAAAAAAAACCGTGAAGACTATTTTCTGTATTTCGTACAAGTGTTATCGTTTAACAATTTTCAAGTTCGCTGAGACGGTATTAGCCATCCATGAGGTCGTCCATAAGCAAGGATAACCAACATCGTCCTTGGGTATCTATAGCAAATATAAAAGGGTCTACATGTGGGATCCTAGATTATTAAACGGGTCCCTGGGTCGTGTGCCAAGCTAACTAGGAAAGAGCATTTTTCATCTTGTTTTAGCATGAAGTCGCATTACAAGTCCTTTTCATATAGTTGTATTTATGCGATTAGTCAAGTATGTTCCACCCAATGACATGTAATTTGCAATGATATATCATTCATAAAAGTTTAAAAAAATACTGACGTTAGGCTTACCTAGGCAGTTCTGATGTATATTTCTTTTCTATTCGATATTAAATGTTGATGGGGAATACCGGTACCAGGTAGATAGTTTTCGAATTCATCGCGCTTGTTTCATAAATAACATCCATGCATTATATACGGTGCAGTCCAGTTTGTTGGGTTATTTAAAAAAGTTTTTTTCTCCCAATTTCTTTATTGATCTGTATGTTCATACAGGATTTTTACATCAAACTGTGTTGTCTATTATGTAATAACCTTTCCAGAATAATTCATAAATCAACATGCCTTTTAACATGTAATAGGCTCCCTTTTGAAAAAAAAACCATACTGGAAAATGTGACATACGGTCTCAATCGTATAGGCCCTACATATAACAGTATTGATGAATCATACACCAATGGGGTATTCCAATTCGACGTTTACAATAATACATACAGAAAAGCAAATAGTTCTTAATGAGATATAAGGGTGAGACCAGGCGTTTGGATGTTACCCCTATCGCATCTACGACCACAAATTTTTTTTCCAAGTCAACTCATTCAGGTTATACAAATTTAAGAATTTTACACTAACATATAGTTCTTAATGACACTCGTGTTTCAACGTACTCTTCGTTCCAGAAACAATATTCAAAATCCAGAGCCTGTACACTATGTAATGTCCAGTAAATATCTGATTATCCCTTTTGAAATTGTACCGATTTAACTGCAATACATAGTCGTTATAGAAAATTATCTACAGTACCTCTACATAAGCGATATCATTTCAATTTGATGTGCCATACCCATTTCCAATGGAAGAACATAGTATTCCAAGAATAAAAAGCAAATATATATATAATAATGCACTCAGTGTCACTTTTGGAACACCATGCTCTTCCATAGATAATAGATATATAGCACTCGCTTCTAGAGCGTCGTTGCTAAACATATAAAGAGACAAAACTAGTTGCTAGGCAACCATTAGGGTACCATTACCATTGGGGAGATAACATCAGAGGTGCTCTGTATAACATATTCCGTTTAGAAGGAATTTCAAATTCTCTTTCGAGCAATCAATTTTGATTAGATCTTTCAAATTTATTCGGAATCATGAAGGTTAGGCATTGAGCACCCCCCTCCCCCTCTCCATGTTGTTGACCCAGAAAAATATTTTGCAGGGATGATCAAACCGAAAGGCAATGGGTTCACACACAAGGATCTCAGAACATCTGCGATCTGCACATCCAATAAAAGTTGGATATCAATGATGTCCCGACACATTTCACCTTACACACTTAAAACCCACACACTGATTGGTCATAGAACCAGTCACCCTGGGATGATGCAAAATCAATTAACATGTGGGTCAAGGGTCAAATACACCTGTAAACCAACGAAAATCAATGTTCCATAACGGGTACAACAAAGCATTAGACTGATCACTTATTTACTAGTCCCTACCAACGCCACGTCTACCAACCAATGTTGATTAGATGCAGGATTGATAAAACTAGATTATGAATGGGATTGCATGAAACATCACTGACCATATGAAAATATGTGAGATAGGTAACCGCAGAGGCCACATTTCTATAAATTCCATTTCACACTCTTTCCATGGCATCACGAATTTTGTCATTTTGCCAACTTTTTTTGTTTTCACAGCCCTTCAAACAATTCTTTTGCATCATTGGATTAATCTACTAGACTGTAGGGATTTCAAGATATAGGCTACAGGGCTTCATGAAATAGAATCTGTTTTTGCTTCTCATTTTGCATCCCTAATATCAGAAACCCTCTTGCACACTTTGCTTATTGGACTCATATTCCAATTCTGACATGCATCGCCAATGCAGATTTAAGCACAATTCAACCGTGCATATCTTATACCAGACATACATTCCAATTTATGCCTACATCCCTAATTCTCAAAATTAGTCATACATCTCCCAAACCACTCTAGGGTAATATATTTTCCTGATTTTGTCTGGAATCATATTTAACATGTCACATTCGGTTCTGGAGATTGTAAATGATTCAGAATATTTTGTGGTGTTTACAAAGAAATATTTTAGTTTTGATTCTAATTTGTAATATTTCCGACAAAATGCGTGTATTCTCATATTTATGGATCTAAAAATACCAGCTTCCTCGAGGATATCTGGTCCTGCTGCTTTTACGTGATGTGAGAAAACAGTATTCATTTCCTCATATAAAACACAGTCATGTGGGCTCCAACTGCATACCTTCTCTCTCAGATTCTTTATTGGACGTCCTCCTGCAGTGCCAGTTTTTGATGTTGAGCGCAATGCAAAATGAATGAAATCCTTCATTGGCCAATGCAGTGCTCTTCGTAGTAGCATTAAAGAGAGCATGTATTCATCTGCAAGCATGATGACACTGAATTCGGCGAGCACCTTCCGAACATAAGACCGGAACTTCTCGGAGTAAGCCCGCAGGGAAATTGGAAGTTGTAGCTGTTTTGAGGCCGCATCTTTGTATTTAGAAAGGGCTGTTACGGGTTTCTCTAGGTAGTTCTCAAGGTCCCGTGGTGTTACCCTAGCCTTATCTCCATATGCTTTGGCCATGGATACAAACACCAGAACTGGATTTCTATAGAGAAGCACAGAAACATATGGCTTCTTAAGAATGAGGTCAATCACCTCAGGTCTGTAGTGCGCATGGTCACCAAATATATTGAATCTCTGGGAAACTCCAACATTGAAAGGTGGAATGATATCATTGAGTATCCCGGCAGTGGTCCGTTTCGGATGGGCAAGAATAGGCAGTCTGAGGTCATGTTTTACTGCATATCTATGGAGTATGGACCACAAGGTTGTGCTGCCCACCTTGTGAAGTCTCATAAAGAAAATGTTTTGCTCTGGGGGAGTGGGCAAATCCTTACCCTTCCAATATGTCATTGTTGAAGTATTCTTATTGGCATTTCTTAAGTATCCAGTCCCTTGTAATCCTTTTTCAGCAGGTAGAGATGAACCGATGTTAAAGGTATCTGCCATGATTTCATTCTCAGATTGTAGATATTGAAACGTCTGGAAAACAAGCGTACCCTGCAATAAACGTTTAAGTAATTAATGACCTGTCTTGTGGGGGATTGTTTTGATTTACTCATTTTAATCTCAGGAGCTTTTGGGGTCTGCTCTCTTGGAACTGCCTTTTAACCTTGGTTACTGCCATATTCAAAATGCATTAACCCCTTAAAGACAAAGCGATGCTTGATGCATCAACTGGCACAGGCCATATGATGCAACGAGGCATCATTTGAGAGATGTTCTTGATAAGGATATAGGCCTAGTGGTTTCATAAACACATTTATACACTATATTCAAGATTTTTAAGGAAAACAAAAAATAGTATTTCGAATGATGTATGGAATCCTGTGATGACGTTCTAGTTATGGATTCGGATGACCAGTGCGCTAATCCCCTAGCAGTATGTGTACTCATCGTTACACATGCTGACCCACCACAGAACTAGACCCTCGCCCTTATAGGGTTAAAAGGTTACTCCTAGCTGTTCAGTGTTCCCACCCTGCTCTTTTCATTGAGCGATATAAATCCCTTCAAATACGTCTTTCTCGCATCCTAAAGGTCTGAGATAACCCAATATAATTGTCATTTCAATGCTAAAATTTTGAGACGACATACATGTACACAAAGGCCCAGAACAGGGTCATTGCTGTTATATAGACAATTTACACAGGAATACTATCAGAATGATATTTGAATGCATTGATGACGAGAAGCCAAAGCACCAGCGGTACAAATGGGATTCTCTAAGGCCAAAAAAAGAAATAGTTATGTTTCTGGTTACCTGACCCAAAAACCTAGGTGGGGAAGGAGGGAATTTTTTTCATTCCTTCAGTCAGCATCAACATTGAAGACATAAAGATAGTGTAAAACTTACATTTTGTGAAGGTCACATCTAGGTTGATCAATTATTTGATCAACCCATTCAATTACCAAAAAACCTTATGCTTTCTTAGATCTTAGAGAATCATTTACCCACTGTGCTTTATATATCAGGACCCTACAAAGGCAGTTGTAGAAGTTACTGAATAAAATCCAAACCTTGTACTATATACCCATGCCGTATATACAGTAGAACCCCACCTAACGGACACCCCGCATAAGCGGTCACCCCGCGTTAACGGACACCCTTGCTCGGAACGGTTCCCTCTATTAGATGTTTATTTTAACCTCGCGTAAGCGGACACCCCGCGTAAGCGGACACTTTGGCCCGGAACGGAGGGTGTCCGCTTACGCGGGGTTCTACTGTACTGTAAATACGCACCGTTTCGGCATATGACGTAAAAATACTGTATGGACTGCTGGTCCGTACACTAAAATACAGACCACCTTGCCATACATGTTTATTAACATATTGGTTGTTAAAAATTAAATTACTGATTTAAAAAAGAATTTCGGGTATATAGTTAATAAATAACGTCCAACCATGCCTGTACAAGTCACAGAAAGATATGGTAATTTACGGTTTGTACGGAACGAGGCATTTATGCCGAGTTCCGTACAAACCGTAAATTATCATCGATTTCTGTGACTTGTACAGCATGGTCAGGACGTTCTATATAATTACTTCTTAATCTTATATAATTAACCAAGCTCAGTGGCTAACCAAGCTCGGTGGTTAAGTAGTAGGGGTGTAGCAGCACCCATACTTAACCATGCCAGAACTGGTGGCTACTTTGTGTACTAACAGAATTGAACTCTGCTGCCACCTTGTGTATATTTGAGTACTAACAGTTAATCTCAAACCAAACACTTATCAAGTTTACCACCTTTTAAATAAGATATTGTGTTTATAAAACCTAAATGTAATATAATTTGATTTAAACATGATATCACCATACAGATTAAGTTTATACTTATTGTTTTATAATGTCCTAGTGGACTAACTATAATCTAGTAGAACTGAGGGTTCAAGACTAGCATCATGTGGATTGCACAACTGCAACACAGAAGTGGACAGAGTTCCTGAAGAAATCAGTCCAAATAGATGTCCAGATGTAACTTACAGAGGCCACAAGGAAGATTTAAGTTGATATTTACATGTAGATTTACTGTACCTATGTGTGAGGTATGTGTATTGCACAGAAATACTGATTTTGTAGACATTTTAGTGGGAGCTACTCACAGTATTGACCTAGTTTCAGAATCCTTTGTTTGAGAGTGCCATGCTTTCAGGTTAGTGGTTGAATGTCTGTACTATGTTCCTATTCATTTAGTGCACCTACTTCCTTGTCTGATATGTGGAGTATTTCTAGTTGGTGTATGTGTATTTCTTAATGTGTTCATATTGATGTATGGCCAATACTTACTGTATGACTAGTTTAACACTCAGTCACTGTATGACTAGTTTAGTACTGGTGTTTGAATATGTCAAGGAGATTCAGTCTTATGTGAGCCTAATGACTGCTATAGTTATCTAAGGAACTTTAATGTGCTATGTTTCACATAAATGTATATCATTTAGTACTGCTTTATTAGTTGTAAAACTATCTAATGTCAAGCAAGTGTCAAATCTGTAAACCTAAGAGGTGTGAAATTGAACTAATTATCTGAACTTATATATACTGATTGCAGATTTGACGATGTCTATGTTGAACGTACCGAAGATTAATAAAGAATGACATCCGTATCATCTTAAACTGTCGTTATCATCTGGGGCATCTACAGGGGTGTTCACCTCGAGCATGGGATGTCGTGGGTTCAAACTGCGGTCGGGTCATACCAAAGACTTATACCAAAATGGTACCCACTGCTCATTTGGCTTAACACTCACCATTAAAATGAATAGTAGAGGGCTAGGGCCCAACTGAAAGAACAGCTGCATCGCCCAATATAGTGATTGTACAGACAATATTCCCTTAATGAAAGTTGCTAAAGAAAAACCATGCTCATTCATCAATGATTAACATATCATGTGTTCCTATTGTTCATGACTGACTCACGATTGACTTGTTGACTTTATCGGCCATGCGTTTGGGTTAACGAGGCTTATCTTGAGACCCCTATGCGACCACAAATAGAGTAAAAAGGGGAAGGAGGCCGCGGAGGTTTTTTTTCCAACAACGGAAATCGCTTGTCGAGTCCATTGGAACGAAAGAAATCACACCTAACTTATTTAACCACCTTTCAATTATTTTGTACCCTTAATCAAGAAAGGCCGAAAAGAATGTTTGAGGTATGCTTTTGCCCATGTGTATGAGTCGTAGTCTATGCAAATAATGTAGCACTTAAAAAGACCCAAACCGTCTTATTCTGAATTCCAATACCCTACAACTGTGCTTCTACCCCCCGGTAAATGTGGTGAAGAAGTATTTCTACCTACCACGACTGAGATGGTCATGATGTATACCAATATACGAGGGGAAAATCTCCTAGGCCACATAGTTCCCCAGTGTTATCTGTCTTCTCAAAAAACAATGTAGGTATCTCTGACCATCTATGACAAGTAGATACATGGGACATCGTGTACCTCTTGTTCGTCAGTCTACGTGTAAATGCATCTGGGCCATACGACTGGGTCCGTTTATTGTTGTTTTCGAAACAATGATGATTTATTGATATTATTGATCACAGGTGTTTCCTTTGTATTGGCTAATAGATGGCTGAGAATAATGGATGGTGGCCAAGTCTGAATCGACTAAAAGGTTTCTTTTAAGTATTAATTATGATTATCAATATTTCCCTTTTGTTAGATGTACCCATGACAAACAATCTAAACATAGAGCGCCACCATGAATAAAAGCAACATAAAATACATTGGTTTTAATGCATCTCCTATTCATGTGAACACATATATGTACATTGTGGCAGGAAATCAACATATTTCAGTGAAATTGACCATAAATATTCTTTGATAGATATTCCTTGCATACATATCAACATGTTTCTGCTTAATTTTCGTTGTCCTAAAACTTAAAGGCATGTTCTCTACTGTTCTCAATCCTTGCTATTACAACTGTGTGAGGCCGCTGCATTAGCGCTATAGTCTAGTAGGTATTTTTTCAAACAACAAAATATACCGCAGCAGAATAATTTAAATGAATCCAGTTCATTCCGCAGTTCCTCTATTATCCCAAGATCGATTTCAAATGCGCCAAGATAATTCTTGAATATTGAATAATCTTTTCCAGAATGGCGTGTCCGACACAGTGTTATTGATGACAAAATGATTATTGAATACATTAGAACAGTCTGATTGGTGAGTGGTTAGCTTTTCCACCATTGTATTATGTCGCGGTTTTGTCACACATAGATCGTATCCATAAGTGAATTGATCAGGAAAATGGGCCCTGATATTCACCTGTATCTGAGTCACATGTATCACCATTGTGCTACAAGTACCTCTAATTTTCGAATACGGTTTTATACTGTATAACACTTAAAACAACTATTTTCCGGTTACTTTCAGGTCCGGTCCAAGAAAATGGATTGCAACCTGATCCTACTTTTCTTCAGTGTGCGACCTGATTCTGTAATGAGACAAGCAGTCACTCTGATCTCCATCTCTCTGCTAGTGATAGGTCTCTACATCACCATCAACATCAAGGACTCACCTACCATAGAGACGAGCAGCTGCATGATCACTAAATACATTGTGCCACCTGAAAGCAGCCGACATCCCCAATGCTTCCTGCAAAAGTATTGTTTCCAGTATGAGATGAAGCCAAAGAACATCTGCAGTTTTGAGGAGAGTGTGGAATTATTTGTGTTTATTTTCAGTCTGCCCGGGAATTTCCATAGGAGACAAATGATCAGGGAAACGTGGTTGAATACTTCCTTTTTTCAAGCACAAGATGTCAAACATGTCTTCCTATTGGGCCATGATGAATCCTCAGATAATAGGAAGCTCAAGAAAGAAGCGATGACCCACAATGACATAGCTGTGTTGGATCTCGAGGAATCCTTTTGTCGACTGACACTGAAAGGAGTTGCTGGGTTACAGTTTGCAACTTCTTTTTGCCCGAGTGCGAGATTTGTTATGAAAACAGACGATGATATTTTCATCAATATGTTCCTGTTACAATCTAAACTGAAGACAATGGTCAATACAAACCAGTCTCAGAAGATCCTCATGGGGCTTGTATGGTATGATGGCGAAGTGTTTCGTACTGGACGATATGCAGTGAGCAAATTGCAATTTGCTCACTCAACATTCCCAGCATTTTGTAGTGGCTCTGCATATACAATGTCCATGGATGTGACAAAGACTCTGTACAGACTAGCCATGGACGATACAGCTAAGGTCCTACTGCATTTAGATGATCCTTACATTACAGGTGTTCTTGCAGGAAGAGCTAAGTTGAAACATATTCAGCTGAGAAAGCTCTATCTTGTGTACAAGACAGACTATCAAGTGTTCTCTGATGAAAACCTTCAGAAGCATCTTGTACTGCATCTTCATGATGAACATGTTGTCACAGATCGGCAGGTAACAGACAATTTCCACCTAGATATGTGGAAAAGACTCGTAAAACTAAGTAGGGAGAATGCAACCCATTCAACTTCTTCTCCTGCAAGGACAACTAAACCCCCAGTAGTACCAGTATGACGAATCAAAGTCTTTACTGTCTCTCACGTATAGTAATGTAAATACAAACATATATTTTGTAAAGACTTTAGGTATATTCCGTCATTTGATATATTTTCTTATGAATTTCTGGATGCTCAATATGATTATTTACATTTTTGAGTGGCGCCAACATAACGTTACTAGGATGTAACAAGTTCCATTTACCTATTCTTAAAGTATATTAATAGAGAGAGATTTGGTTGGATTAGGGGCCCAACTACCACAGCCCATTTTATAGTAATGCTTTATTCAATCCTTCATTATATAATAATGATAGGACTAAAGGTTTCAAAACACATTGGAAATATATCATGGATGTAAACAAAGATTAATTGTAAACAATGATGGTTGAATTTTTTTTATACAGAAATATCGGTATAACTTCATTTCAATGAAGGCTTATTTCTTTCCATGAATGATTGTTTGAGGACTTAAGTCTAGGGACTTTTGTAAGTAAGAATGAAATCATTTTCTTAACCTTTACAAAACAAGAGTGAAGATGATACGTTTCCAAAGGATGACGTTATAAAAGTAGTATTATAACTTCCCTATCCAGGCTGCGCAGGCCATCCAAGGGAGCATCTCCCTCTGAGTCACTCACAATGTAAGATAGGACTGTTACTGCTCAAAAGAGCATGTAGGGAAATCTTATTTCGTCATTTGAATGATAATCTCAGTCATACAGATGGGAGAGATTTGGCTACCCTGAAATCACTCTTTATCTTCCTCTGCCAAATAAAGTGTGTTACTTTGAGACTCCTCATGCAACATTTTGGAATGCCAAATTCTAAAGGGTGAAAGATGGTGTTATCTGAAAAAGATTCATTCTATAGAGTGATCGTACGTCATATAAGATCAATAGATGACCGAATGATAGAATTATATAACGTATATTTTCGAACAAAACTGTATTAGTCCCCAGGTTTTAATTTTCATGGTATAAAACCTTACTTAAAAGGTGGGCTAGCTTCTATATGGAATAGCCAATGTATTCAGGTATATTAAAAATAGTTTCAGATGGGAAACATTGATCAGATCTGTTAAGGCAAAAAAAAACGATGTCACCAATTCAAACACATTCATTTGGTTAGGTTCTACCAATTCATCATCCTTGTTGCCAAGTTCTTTACAGATTCAATTAGTTTAAGAAAATCCCGATTGTCAAATGATTATATTCAGTGTCCTCCTTTTACACTCATGTTGGCGCTTTGTACAGAGATTACGTCAATGAACGTGGAGGATATATCAATGGTGTCGACTGTGATTTGTATTACCCACTTTTGAAAGGTAGTTGCTTAAATGGTTATTTATTGTTGGTTATTACTACCGTGAGATTGTCAAACATCATGCATCATAATGGCTTGTGAAAGCATTTCTTCCAATTGAAAACCCGAGACTTAATCTGATGACATATTACTTATGTGATACAAAATGTTGTGCCACGTACATTGGAATGAGCACAACCAGCTATAGGTAGGTAATATGTTGGTGTCCTTATACTAGAAACTAGAATATGTATTTAGTGCCATGTGAATTGGAAGCAGGAACAACTTGATTATCCTGGAATACTTTACTCATTGTTATATTAATATCGCTATTGGTCACTCAAATAGTCTGTATTGAATAATATATACTGCGTGTGAGTAAATGTTTGTCATACAACAGTCGTATGTAAATATAGTTAGATTGTGTGTGGAAATCAGATCAAATACACAATTCCAATTAGCAGTGCCATATTAACCTTGTGCGTGAACCTGTTTCTATCCAGGGCCGCTATTCTAATTAGATGCACACCATGAGAACATGTCCATCAACACACCTTTGTCAACATTATGATGCCCCTACCCTTGTGAACTTACTGTATTGACCACATGGTGATATATTGATTACCCTACATTTATAACCAGTGCCAGCATTATTTATCATTCCCTTATTACTACACCATTGTTGATACATTACTTTTAAAAACACCCTCCCCACACCACTATATATCCACAACAGCAGCATTGTATTCACAACTTTATTTAGGTGAAACATCAATACCGTATTGTGCAAGTGTCCTGGCTGACATCATGTAGCATGCTACAATACAATTTAAACCTATTAAATGGGACACCTCGAATAGTGGACAGCTGTATTTAGTTTGCTTTGTTTTTGTTCCAAGTCCCAATGATGTCCAATGCTTCAGGTGATGTTTATTTCAGAAGAATTGAGTGCTTATTCTCTTGCTATTATATCCGTAGATGCCAGTCACTAGTACAGCGTTTGCATATAAAGACACGTGAATCACCAGGTTTTAACAACTCTGAGACCTTATAATTAACGACCTAGCGCAGAAATGTGCTTATCACAAGGACCCCAGTCAATCAAAATATTCACAAAGGAACATTAACAAACTATGGATGCCATTGTAAATATGGAGGGCAGCTTTATATGTTGTGAATTGGTGCACCTACAATTCATGAAGTATGAACATTTCCCGGATATCAATAAGCATGTAGATGAAGTTACTATGTAAGGGTGACATACTTTTCTGACAGTATTTGACCAAACTCTACTGTTCAACTGACACGCGAGTAATCAGTTCAAATAATAATAAAATGTCATACACGATAGGGATTGTTAGTTTTGTTGATAATTCACAGTGGGCACCTTTAGTGAAAAATAAATTTTGTTTGCATATATGGCTTTTGATAACATACCTTATTATACATGCCTACGGCAGTAATTCCTATACACTTACGAATCCAGGCTACTTCATTGGTAACCATTAGTAACCCAAGTTGTCAATGGATTGAAGAAAACTACTACATTTGACTATATAAAACAGTCAAATATAAATTGGCCTAATTTACCTTTTGGATTTGGTCAACTCGATAATATATTTCACCCATTTGGTATGAGAATAAGCATGAGACTAAAATGAAAATCCTACATGTAGGCAAAATCCTACAAACTGGCATCCCTGATAACAGGCTACCAGAGCAGACGGTTACTATATGCATGTTAGTCGCCGTTCAGTGTAGTCAGGGGTTGGTGGCCAATCTTGTCTGGAAGCCTGGGGTCTGTTACATAAATTTTGAATGATACGACCATTGTACGATAAGATCTATCCAACGATGTACGACCTTGTGGACGATGGTCGTCCAATTTGGTTACATAAAGCTGATCGTAGGGAAACACATGAATCGTTCATACAAATTATTGTATCTTTGACAAACATCATAAGGGATCATAGATCTACTATGTGGAAGCTATGCACCCCCCCCCCCCCCTCCCATCCACACACACTGCTTATGACCTATTTGGTTCCAGTCTTAACGATCAGCATACTGGTATTCAAACCACAGGCCAAATTTGAGCCTTAGCTATTTCAGTATATTTTAGTGTTTTTTTCGAGGATTTTTTTTATAAATGCTGTTTATCTTAACATTAATAAATCCTAATTAATTTTAGATCTTAATAAATGAAATGAATACATAAATCAATACCCACGACACCCTCTAGGGGTGTCGTACCTTAGGACGATTTTGGACGATTTAAGACCATTTGCACGATGTAGGTCAATGTTTATGTAACGATATTTGCCATTCTCATTTGATCGTATCGTACAAAGGCCGTATGTGTACACCGAACCCCTTTTATGCAACGATATCAGCCCTACGATCATTATACGATCTTTTAGATGATCGTTCAAAATTTATGAAACAGGCCCCCGGGCCCATTGAATAATCCAGGATGTACCTAGGGCAGGAGGACAAGATCTTAGGATGTAGGAGGTCTTGGATGACCCATGCCAAATGTCGTTTCAGAAACTTGATCCTCGGTAGATAATAAAATCCCTCCTACAAATTGTTCTACCTGTGACATGGATAATTTTTCAGGACATGTCCCAGAAGTTATATAGCACATCCTAACCATGCTGTAAAGTTATAAAATGAGATGATAATTTACGGTTTCTATGGAACGAGGTGTTTATGCGAGTTCTGTACAAACCGTACATTGTTATCAAGTTCTGTGGCTTAATTGTACAATTGTAAAATTAAGAAAAAATATTAATTTCATTTGGCTTAACTACTAATATTTATTAAATGCTTATGGAAGTGTTCCATATCTTCCTATACAGAACACTGTTCCGTACAGTATTTTTAAGTTATATGGCAAAATGGTGCGTATTTACCGTATATCCGATGTGATGCGAAAAACGGTTACCCTGCGAACAGTGGTAATTATTGCCCACCCAATACGGGCATTCGTCTGGACACATTCTTCCGTTCAGATATCACAGCTATTGGACATACTGTTGTACGAGCGATAGGGGGCGACTGGGCGTTAGTGTGAGTGCCGGGGATTCCCCCTGAGGCTGTTTGAGCCTTGGGCGCGATGACGTCATCGCAGGGACTCCCGAGTCGTCGCACGTGCGTGAGGCGCTCTCCATAGGTGGAAGACAGACTGATTCGGACTTTTGAAGTGGCAACACCATCTCCAAGAGTTAAGTCTCATTATCCTCTAAGGTAAGTTCTCTGATATTAAGGTTCAGATGTAATATTCTTACAATACTACTATTCTGATGTGATTTTAATGTAAACAAATGAAAAGAATAATATTTAGACATGAGAATTACATGTCATGATATGTCGTGATATGCTTAATTTCTGCAAATTGTTCACTCTCCAATCGTGGACTTCATCACTGCGCATGCTCATGGGCGATAATTACCACTTTTCGCAGGGTAACCGTTTTTCGCATCACACCGGCATGGGTATATTTAACAAACTAGCAGACGGGTCACCATATTGAGGTAGACAGTGTGTTGAACAATATTCTAAGGCTCCATATGTCGTTGCATAAATCTATGATCATCCAGATCATCTAAAGGATTCTTTCTATCCTCAAAATGAGGCTCGGCCTTTTGCATTAGAAGGCTAAGGCATTTTTACCGTTTTCAAATCTTGGGATAAGTACTATTCATAAATTTTCCAGCTTTAGACACTCTGAGATTTGTAATGTGGCATCCAAGTGACAAAAAGTTTCACACTATTTCATACCACTTAGAAGAAGGATAGAGCTACAATTCAAAATGCTCCAGAAAGGCCTGTAACAACCGTAAGGCAATGGACATATATCAGGACACTAAGGCATTTTTGAGAGTTTTATGTCTTGGGATACTTTTCATGAATTTTCAACCCTGGGACATGATCTGAGATAGGTAATGTGGTGGCCGAATGCTAGTCAACTCGTGCCTTAGTCAACTCGTACCTTAGTCAATTCGGGTTTTTTGTCCTTTTTCTGGTCAACTCGTCCTTTTTCATTAAGCATGGAGTAATCCTGGATGTATATACATCAAAATGTTTGGAAACATGAGCTGAACACAAATAACGCTTTTATTCATGCATACTACTAAGTATTAGCACGTGACATACTGTGATAAAATACTATGTGACTCAGGTGCAAATGTATTTTCATGATTGAAATTTATGAAATGAAATTGGAATGTACTCATATGTTTATGAAATGAAAATGGAATGTACTCATACTAATATCAAATTCAGGTAAACAATTGCTATCTAACATCATATATAGTTGTTATCTATTATATAATTCAGTTATATATAGGTGTAAGACAATTGGAAAACAAAAAGGACGAGTTGACTAGGGAAAAGGACAAGTTGACTAAAAAAGCACTAGTTGACTAAGGGACGAGTTGACTAGGGGACGAGTTGACCGGTCACCATGGTGGCCCAGAGACAAAAAGTTTCACATTATTTTATACCACTTATGATAAAGATAAGAGCTACAATTGAAAGTACCTGATAAGCCAGTTATAACTATGAAGTAATGTCAGCCTCCTGATATATGTCCGTTGCATTGCAGTTATGACAGGCCTTTCCAAGATACTTATAATAAAGATGGAAATACAATTCAAATTTGTTACAGAAAAGCCTATTATAACTGCAATGCATTGGGTAATAATATATTACGGCAGCACCATCTGGTGTCAAATTGCAGAACCGACTGTCTAGCGGTGCGGACTACGACAGAGTTCTATCAGTATCATTGAGTAGAGATATATCTCTCTCTCTACCAGGGTCGTACCAAGGGGGTGGGGAGGGGGGGGGGGGGGGGGGGCACAGGGGGCACGTGCCTCCCCCCCCCCCCGAAATTTTCCCAAAGATGGTATGTTGTGACTGAAAATTCTGTATACACCTTTTTTTAATTTTGTTTCTATCTGTTATAGTTAAAAAAGTTACAGTAATATGTAAGAATGGGCTATTTACAAGTAATATAGTAAAACTGGATGAGTTATAATCTTGGCCACTGTATGCCATGACTGGAGTTTGGCGTTCTGATTTCACAAGGCGAAGCCGGGTGAAGTCCGGAGCCAAAACTCCAAGAGTGGCATGCAGTGGCCACGATCAAAACGAATCAGGTTTTGATTTTATCCTACCCTGTCTCATCGATTTTCGAATATTACGTGATAACAATATTGTATGCCACTAGTGGCATATAAAACTCTGTATGCCAGTCAGCGTGGCATACGGGAACTCAATGTCAAGCCTATGGTACTTTATATTAGGGGTAGCATAAATGTATAAAACATATTGAAACCTATTGGGGTAGGGTAGGGAGGGCATACTTGAGAGATACAGGTAAGGTAGTCCCAGGTATGCTCCCCTTCATCTAAAAAGAACATCTCTTTATATGCCCTTGTTACCATGTCATTCATCAAAGCAAAAATAGAGCCCTTCAGGAGGCACCTATCCCTGGACCCCTTACAATCTTCACAAATAGTCTCATATCAGCAACTATTCTGGTCCCTGAAACAAAGAAGCAATTCTGCCCCCTGGACCCTCAAGATGGGTTTTGCAAATGAACTCCTGGCAATCATCCCATATATTTTTATGTTTGTAAAGCTCCTCTCCCTAGACAGAATTTTTAAAATGCGAGTGCTTCCAGGTAGGGGCTTTGCAACTGGACCCCTGGCAATATTCCCAGATTACCTCAATTTTAAAAGCTCCCCCTCTCCCAAATAAAATTCCCTACGACAGCTTTTATTTAATCTATCTAATTCACTTTTGTTCAAGGCCTCTGCCCCCTGGACCCCCAATCCCAACAGGAGCTTTGCTACTGGACCCCTGCCAATATTCCCAGGTGTGGGACCAGCTTTTCTCAAACAAATTCTGGCCACAGCTTTTATAATTCCAAATGCTGTGGGGGCTTCGCCCCCTGGGGCCAATTGTCCTAGGTAGTCCGAGGTGTGCCCCCCCCCCCCCCCCCCCCCGAAACGAAATCCTGGGTACCGTACGCCCCGGCTGTCTACTCTGTCTCTGTGGTTCTATCGTCTATGAAGTATGATTTATTACTAGGCAAACACGAATTGTTATCTTGTTGTTCAACAAGCAAGCTGACCCCATGCAAATACTGGATCGACTAGCCGTTTGCTCGAGTGTTCCGCTAGATGTTACTTGTATCTTGCGATGTATCATTATCTAAAACATCAAGTACGTTTTCGTCCAGAGCTGCCGATGCCAGTAGGGCCGTGGTCGAGTGCATGATCTGTGCTAGGAGAGTGGCACAATCGTTGTACTGGGTAGTTCGTAGTACGTCATTTTCGCCTTTTTCGGATGTAGAGGGCGTTGCAATCTGTAAACAATATGGTGGTGTCAAGGGCTGCTTACTTCTAAACATTCCATCGCAGTATCGTTAATAGCATTGTGATTAAGGATTTGTTATCTGACACCAACAAAACAACGATTTTTTATGCCAGGTGAGCTAATGTTATTCATAATAAAGTCATAGATACGCCATTTTCATGAACCTGTAAGGTTGTATGGCTCAAATCAGTATCCGTTTTCCTGCGTTAAACCTGTTTGGGCGGGCGCGCGGGCACTCGCCAAATGTTTTACCTAGTTTCCGTAAAGGTTATACTTTTTAAAGTTAAGGCCTGGTAATCAGTTGATATCATCTAATCTATGTGTTACCAATTAAATGGATATTTCCTTATTATTGCTACATTCGGTTGTCCTTTCCTGACGAAGGACGAGGTTATCGCTATTTATCTCATGCAACTACAACTAGATCTAGATCTAGTACAAGATCCCGTGTAAATAAAAAGGCGGTCAATATAGATCTAGTCTAGATCTAGTGTAAAATGATTTAGGTGTACATCTAGTTAAAGATTTGATATATATTCGCCGTTGGTGTAGACCTACTAATTGCCCAAGACGAGTCTTGCATGATCAGTGCTCGCAGGCTACAGTCATTGGTATTGAAAAGGTTTACATAAACATTAAAACAGACACAAAACATATGATATAGCACTCAGGATAGAATATGTGACATCTTCAAACTTATACGTTTCTCGAATGAAAGGGTAAATTTACAATTACTGTTTTTAACAGGGTGACACTCAACCATGGCTCCAGTAGACTGGGATGAGTTGATGTCCATCAACACTGATGACATTACTCCTGACAAGGGAGATGAGTTGGCAGAAATTCTCTCTGATGTAAGTACATGGAGTGTGAATGTTCGACGATTCTCAGTGGGAGATCAACCGCACTACTGCCGCTACAATTCGCACTGGACGATTCGCACTAAACAGTACTAGAGTAGTCCGAACGGGAATTGGACGCCTTGAGCCTTTTACCATTTGAGCCAGCTGTCAGCGCGAAAACGTGGACGCCTAAGCTAAGCCCACCCCGTGGTCGTGGACGCCTTGAGCCTACCCCATTTCAGTTCCAATTGGCGGGTTAGGATTAGAAAAGGGCTGGGTAAGGGGTAGGGTTGTATATATATGACTACGAACCAGTATAGGTACACTTTTCAAAGTTTTTACACCTAGAAGGTCAAGGCCACCAAAACGGGGTAGGCTCAAGGCGTCCACAGGGTAGGCTCAAGCCAGTCAAGGCGTCCACAGAAAGGCTCAAGGCGTCCAGGGCTCAAATCGTCCCAGGCTCAAGGCGTCCATAAACCGTCCGAACCATATAAGCCCATTTTGATGGACATAAGAAACTATTAAGCATATAACATGATTATGAAATTTGGAGTATAATGCATGTCATTTTTAGACATAACGATATCTCCTCCTCAAATATCTATTAATCTAATGATTTTTACTGTCTGAAAATTAAGAATATATATGATGACTAAGGAGCCACTAACCAATGAATACCCAATGTATTGTCTTCTTTGATTTCCCAATTTTTATTATTTATACAACTTGTGATACATTTTGTTGTAACGGTTGGTTCACAAGACTAACGTCCAACTAGTTTCGGCGAATGCTGGACGATAAGCTTCGGAGCCGGCACGCCTCGCTTTTCCGCGCGTGAGCGGCAGACCATACGATTTTTCGGGTGTGGACGATACGATTTATTTTCGAATTTATGTCAGAACTCCGTGAGGAATTGCATTAGGGACTTCAAATAAAGACGGACCTGTAGCTAAGAAGAAGAAGATCAGACGCTCCAACCCAGAGATATTCATGTTTGAATTATGTCATACCAAAAGTTCTAAAGACCTACTTTTTATAAGCAGCTTCAGCGGTGGTACACTGCACCGCTCCGTAAAACTTTCCCGTCGGTAGATCGAGCGGGGCAGTGTGAACCGCAGTGGACTGTCAATCTGGCAAAGCATATTATTCTTCAGAACGGTGAGGCCGATTGTCTTCATATTTGGAAGGCTTATAGGTCACATATGTGCCTAACTCGTCTAAAAGTTTCATTGCTTAATTCCTATGAGAAGTGCGGAAAATGCGGAAAATTCTGTGACATTTTCTTCCGATCGCTATGTGCACCTATTATCACTCATGTGCGATCCTGTCAAGGACCCCACCTTTTCCGGGTGATTTCACTCATTTTTCATAAGAATTAAGACATGAAACTTTAACATAAGGTAGGGAAATATGTATCCTATGTTCGTTTCAAATATGAAGAAGATTGGCCACTCCGAACTACCGAAACTCGAAAACAAAGCTTATCGTCCGAGGCGGCCACGGCGCCAACTACCAAAACCGAATCGTATCGTCCAATTCGCGAAGCTTATCGTCCCAAGCGTGAAGGCTTCAAGTCGTATGGTCCAAGTACCCTCTCGGCACCCAAGTCCCTTCGTCAGGGACTAGAGTGAAAGAATATATATAGTTGGTTTACATCTAAATGACGGAAGTTGTCCCGCCCCAATTGTTTCACCTGACGGCTACACTTGAATGATTGATTTGACACACAAATACAGAAAAGAGGGAAAGAGGAACCGGCAAATATTGATATGTTCCCTTTAGATTGTCAAAATATTAACTCATAAAGTCTTCTCTATGACTTAAGCTATTTACTGGTCTTTATCTAAAGTCCCTATGTTCATGTTTTGAGCCGGGAAAATATCTCAGTGTCGTCCTGGTTTAGATCTAGACATATAGATTATACAATAACAACTGTTCTAGATGTTAAGCCTATATTTACTTCTTTAATCATATAAACTAATGTGATGCATTACCTAAAACTAGCCCTGGTATGCATTCTGTCAATTATGGCCGAGATGGCCCCTAACAGACTGAGGGAGACCAGACGTTTTCTTGAACAGACCCTGGAGATCAGCAATATTTTAAATTTGTTATCATATTCATAATATTGGTAAACAGTTTGTTTCCATGCAAATGAATTGACATTTACATTTCTCACTTTATTTATCAATTTACATTGGGGCATAGCCTTCGACTGATATTCTCTAATATATGTTACACTGAATATTCCACTCAAGTTGTATGCTTCAATGAAGACTTAAAAAAACTGACAACCACTAAATACTTAAGGTGATAATATTTCGCTGCTGTTTACATTGTATACATCACATCTGAGTATAAAAAGTCCTGTATTTTCATATACCATTCACTTTGTATCTAATTCCCTGAGGAAGGAATGCTAGTTTCGAAACGTCGGCCACTTAATTTTTTTCAAAGTATTTATTGCCTTCTATCTCTTACAAATCGCTCTTCCAAGCAATAGTGCATACAACAGACAAACAAATAATGAATGATATTTACAATAGATGACTTGTGTCTTTAAGCAATTTACAAGATTGTGAGCAAGTTACCTTACTTCTCCTTAGAGGCCCGTCTTAAAGATTTGCATAATACAGTTACCTACGATGTGTTATGACATTTTATACAAATGTAAGCTCTGGCATCTCTATTTCACAGTCTAGTGCATTTCTTAGATACTATAAAATGTCTATATGGTATACTGCAACAGATTACCAAACAACCATATTTTCCAATTACCTTTCCCAATTTAATCCTTCATCAACTTTTTCTTCACTCCTAATTTAGATTTTCGCCGAGACTCCTCACATTGTAGTTCTATTGACAGTCACGTAGTCCTACATAAACTGATGATGACCTGAACCTTTCTCTTTTTGGACATGTAGTCCACATGGGACATTAAAACCGTTCATCAGTCTTTCTTGTCTCTTATCAAAGTGTGGGGATTCATTAAGTGTATTTCCTAAAACAAAGTGACCACGCAGCTCCATCTCATCTTAAAGAATAAGTTAGATTGTATTATCCATGTCATGTTTTTATGAAAATCATTTACTCCATTCTCATGCTAATCGTGCTATACCATATTTACCGGTTTTGTGGTTGCTTACGTCAACAGTATGATTGCAAGGACGAAGATGATCCAAAGCGGTTGCACAAGCTCTTCAATATCATGCAGTCCTTGCTTCTGGAGCAGACGACCAAAGCTGATGTGCTCAATGAGGAGCTCAATGATATGGTCCAAAATGAAGGGAAAGATGACGCCAAGAAAGGTTTATGAATTACGTTTTTGTTTGCATATATAATATTGTATCTTAAAATTACTGTTTCTTTGCAGTACATGTCTTTGCTTTCTCTCCTGCCTTACTTAGTTGCCTTCCTACCTCCCACCCTACCTCCCGATATCCCCGCCTCCCTACGTCCTTCCCTCCTTCTCACCCTGCCTCCCTTCCGCGTAGCCGGCCTGCCGGCTGACGTCCCTGTCTACCTGTCTCCCTCCCGGCATCCCATGACGTCCTCCTCCTTCCTGCCTCCCTTCCTTGCTTCCCGCCTTTCTGCCTCTACCTGCTTTTTACCCGACCTCCGTATCCCTTTCCCTGCCCCTGTCGTGCTAGTGACAGTGTCTACCGCTATGGAGCGCTTGATTGCAATAATTTCATCACACGATATGACATGTAATAGTTGAAGTAATTTTCTATAAAAAATCTTTAAAGATGATGTCATACCTAAATGCTGGCAAAGTTTCATGCATATCGATCAGTTATTTCTTATCTTATTGGGGGGAAAACGATGATCTTATAAATCTTAGATAATGATGCCCGAAGGCAACACCCGTCTTGGTTTGGTGATGCTTCAAGGCATCATCTCCCATGAATGTGTTGTAGATAAAAAGAAAAAATTAAAATAATGTCTTTGAATGATAGTAGTATAATAAGCCTCAAGATCTTATTCCTGATTTTTCGTTTTTCCAAATCCCATGCTTGGGTAAGAGAAAGACAATCAACAGTGCAATAGAATAGTGACGAAAATCATATTTAAGATCTATTTCTCTAAATAGCTGATGTATCAGGCACTGTGAACAGTATGGAGATAGATTTTGTTGTCAATGAGACTAAGTGTGCGTTATGGATTATTCATACCTTTTGAGTATTTCTCAGATTTTAAATGGCTTAAGTGGTTTCTATTCCTTGTCATCATTTTTGAAGGGGGTTTGTTTTTTTCTTTTGTTTTTAAAAAGAAGTCTGGATACGAAGCGAAGGCCTTCTGTCATTCTTTTTATAGGTTCGTTTGGCAGTTCAATGTTTATAGATCTGGTTGTTTCCCCTTGATAATCTTACAGTCCAACCAATTGTTCCTGTTCTAATGTTGTATAGCTCCAAATCATTTCAAGCTGCAGGAAATGTATATACACATTTTTTTGTGCAAATTTAATCTTCAGACCAAGAAATGGAGGATCTTCGTCGTGAAGTTACATCTTTGCGACAGGAAAACAAAGACCTTCAGGTATGGCTTGTCTTTATACATACTCAGATGTAGATGTGATCCAAAAATATGTCGAAAGGCAGTTACTTCAGTGGATACAGCGAAATTGGATTAGTTGAGATGTACATTTAAGATTTAATTATTTGAGAAATGACACAATAGCATTGTAGGATTGAATATAAACAAAATATCACTTTTGCAAATGATTCTTCTATACATTAAAAACTATTCCCAATAAAATATATGCCGGAGAACAAGGCTAGTTTTTTTAATCATTGTCTATAATATATATCAAAGAATGCTGTAAATGTTTATAACTTAGATTGCTCTGTGTTCATCTAACAAAACATAAATTTACCAGCTCTCAGAGCAAACTCCTAGCTGAGATCCCACCTCTCCACCATAAGTAACACAGACACCAGTTTACTAGCACATCCAGTACCCAACCTACTTAGATGAAATATTGTTGTGCAGTTGATATTGACTAAGGTAAAATTGTTGTGTTCCACAGAGATTCGGAGCAGATGGTGGGCTTACAGGCGGGCGTGACATAAGGATGCTCAGAGAAGAAATCCAGGAATTAGAGCTGCAGATTGGCAATTTTGAACGAGAGAAACGCGATGTTGAGAAACAGCTGAAGGATGAGAGGGCCGATAATGAACGG
Organism: Alentia gelatinosa; assembly: GCA_950022655.1. Lineage (NCBI taxonomy): Eukaryota > Metazoa > Annelida > Polychaeta > Phyllodocida > Polynoidae > Alentia > Alentia gelatinosa. Next base: position 27,561,136 of record OX465580.1, on the reverse strand, counting down.
GTTTGTAGTTGATTATATGTTCAATAGTGACAATGTGTTTGTATGTACGTGTTGTCTGTTTTCTTTTTTCCTTTTCTGAATACGAGCTATACTCCTTTTGTTTTTAAATTTATCATTACTTGAGAGACATGTACATGTGGTCAATTCAGCGGTGAACAATGAGGACATCCATAAGTAACGATATGTGTACTATCCAACGGAGAACAGTGTTGATTCTTTGATCATAATAGTTGTGCACAATCCATCGCTGAACAATTGAAATTCTTATATAGGCATTGGATGCAGGTTTGAGCTACATTTAACGACATACGTTATTCCTCACTTCAATAATATAGACATAAAACTTAAAAACTGAGGGAGGCAGAACCAGATATCGGGATGGGGAAGGGGATGGACATTCAGAGTAAGCAACAGCAGAGGGAGGCATGGAAAGAGGGAGGGTGGGACAGATGAATGTGTAAAGAGATAAGGTTAGAGTTATGTATGGAGGGAGAGTCGGTGAAGGCACAGTGGGGTAGGAGGAGGAGGGACTCCTGGGAGGGAGCTATTATAATATTAATGAAAAATATTGTGGCTTAGTATTCAAATGTGACCGTAATACATGTGACTGTATTCATATTTGATGTGACTATAGGTTATGATCTACCTTCAGTAGCAGTAAATAACTCTGATATTTGAGATTAGACTAACGTTTCCAAATGTATGCATTGATACTCGACAATATGTCCACTAATATTTATCAAAAGTAGAAAATTATCTAGAATTTCATGAAACTATAAAATCTTATCTATCCCTCTCATGTAAACTGACCGTATCATAATAACCCAGAATTTTGCACACACACAAAAAAAAAAAAAAAATAACGGAATTGCCTTTTAGAAATAAAATCATGGTTCATCTCCAGCAAAGTTCTGGGTGCATCCTGTTTATAAATGCGGGAGATATATTTGATAATGATTTTATTGTTATATTCTTACCTTGGTCAATCTTTTCATAATCTTTGTGGGAAAATCTATTTTCTATCAAATTTGACATCTGGATTTTTATTCTTGTTTTAGTTGGCGAAACGTGCAGAGGATGCTGAAAGAGACTACAAAGACTTGAAGAAGGAGGTGAAGAAATCTATAATATAAATATTTCAGTTCATAATCCTGTTTCTCTGCAGAAAACCACCTTGTATATATATACATGTATCTTAGGCCCGGGATACTGGGACCTACAATAAATTTGAGTCTGCCACCCAATAAGTCATATTTTTCAGAAAAAAGACTTAACAGTTATAAAATATCTAGATCGATTTTTGCTGAATTCCTGCTTTTAAAAGAGAGTATGTGCATGAATGGTTTACAATTGATATTGGTTTAAAAAAAACAGAAGATATATATTTTTTTCAGAATGAGTCCTTGCGTGACGACGTTGCTGACTACAAGCGGCAGAACGATGCCCTGCGGCAGAGTATGATGTCCAGGAAAGATGACGATGATGATTTCAGGGACAAGATGAGCAAAAAGAACAAGCTAATGAACGCAGCTTTAGAGGAAAACAGGGTACCTGACCCATTTCTCTCCATTTATGATATTTACCTCTACAAATTTAGTAAATATGCATATTTCCCCGCAAGGTTTGAGGAGACTTTTCCATTAAATAAGGAAAAAATATATACATGTACCTAAGTATGCATATTCACAGGACAAGTCTCATAGACGATAAAGGTTCATTTCCGGAATTTTACAGTAGGGTCTTGTGACCAAAAATACAATAAGCATAATACTCGATAAGGAGCACAATGATATATAATTCCATATAATAAAAAAGTTATTAAATTCTGTGAATTTCATTTTAGTTGTTGGCCGAAGCGAACGAGGGTCTCCAGAAGAAAATAGATGACATGAAGAAGGAGCTGAAGGAGGGACGTGAGGAGATGGTTAAGACCACAAACGACTATATCAATCTCAAGGTATTGTTTCTGGGGTTCCGTCTTTATGGCGTATTAAATTACCATAATATTAGAGATATAGAGTAGGAAATATCCCGGTTTTGATTTACCTCTTTGGCATTTCTGAGTTTATTGTTTGGAAACATAAATTATGGAAAAAATGATAATCATTTCAGGGTGTGGTGAAAGGCAACGATGATGTAGTGGACGGCCTTCGACGTGAGAACCATATGCTACGGGAGCAAGTGTTGGATATGCAAGAACGTGTCAAGAGTAAGGGCGATGCTGACGACGAGATCATGGTGCAGGTCGACCGCAAAGTAGAAGAATGGAAGGTATGTTTATACTTATATCTTGTATCATGATGTCAAAGTTAGACGTTTAGGGTGAAATTTATGTATAAAACAAAGACGGTTAGAGTAAACAATTTGGGAAATATATAGAGATAGGCTAATGGATTCATGTGTCATGATATTACCCTGGCTACTGCCAGGCGGTTATTCATTGAAAAATAGCAATCTGTTATTTTATCAGGTAAAACCTAAAAACAATTCCAAATTTGAAACATAAATTCTCTAAAAGTTCCAGTTGTGAACTATGCACAAGTCGTTCCTTACAGGTTTGCTTCTTGAAATGATCTATGTTTTGTAAATGTGCTTTTTAAAAACAGATATTTTTCATAAGTTAATCTTTTATCGGGAGGTAATGTAGGCTCAAGTAGGGCCTATTTTCACAGTGCTCCAGACGGAAAATGTACCAGCACAACTTTCACCCGTATTTTGAATTATAAAATATAGGACAATTTAAATGACGAAAAAATATCATAGACCGTTTTTTGGTTTTTTTTTGTAATTTGATTCAATTTGATCACCTGAAAGGTTGAGGATGTCTTGTAGAAAATATATTTCATAAAAGTCTCAAATTCTTGGCTGTATCATCAGCCGAAAAGGAGATTCCCGATCTACCAGGTGAAGAGAGAGTCTTATCTCACCCCGGTATTTTTCTCCATAGGCTTAACATTAGGAACTCGTACTCCACGGCCATGAAGTTTGTGTACCAAATACTCAATGGCTAATTTAGTGATTCATTTCGTCAATAAAAAATGTAATACGTTTGACCGCAAAGAAATTCACTCAGCTTCGCTTCGTGAATTACTCTGCAGTCAAACTCAGTGGAGTATGGACCAAGCTATTTCCATCTCGTGGGTTTCCTTCTAAATACTTAATAAGAGACTATGCAACAGAGTGTGTGAGCCAACCCACTGGCTTTAAAGGTATTGACACACACCAACTATGGATCTGACACTGAGATCCACCCAAGATCTTATCACACTTGCTCAAGACCCCAAACCGGTAGGGGTATGCACGACATCGAGCAAGCTATCAATTTCTTTCACATCCGAATCGGTGCAAGACTATCATTATCGGCCTCAAATACTGGTATTTGCAGCAGGGGTGCTTCATTATTTGAAGCAAAGCATTCCTGGTATTATAGGCTTTAGCATCAAGAGGCCACTCTGTATACGATCTATCCGTAGCGTATTGCATCACCAGTTTCTCACCTATAGTGTGGATTATATTTCAGGGCTTGTTGGCTCAGAAGGGAGACGTTATCGTTGACCTGCAGTCACAGGTGATGAGACTCAAGGATCAACTTGTCGCGGCTAACATAGACACAGAGAAGGCCTCCGTGTCTGCACTCACTAAAGCCGTGGAGGACCGGGATCGTAAGATCGAGGCACTACGCAAGCGACTAAACGAAGCAGTGTATGACATGGAGAGCAACGTGGCCTTGATGGAAGACGTCCGCAACATTATGCAGAAGGGTAACTGTTATGAGTTCTCATTGGTTTTCATTTAAGGAACTTCGCACACCCTCGGTTATAGAAATGGGATTTATGTCAAAACTTGAATGGCAAGGGGGCTAACCATAAAGTATGTAAGGAGAATTTATTTATGAAATGTTTGCCCCCCCCCCCCCTCTCAATGTTGTACGCAATAGAACAAAGAAGGACCATACGCAAAATGTCCCAAATTTGTTAACCCCACCCCCACCCCCTTCAGTGCGTATGTACTTTATGGATGGCCCCTAGTAGCATTCATATGCTTGAATATTTGAAGATAGAGATACAAAGTAGAAAGCATATTGTCAACTTAAGAATATTATTTCTCTAAGTCTATCATAATTTATGTTCGAGGAGATTAAAAAAAATTACAAATGGTAGACTAGCATCAGTGGCGAGAAATTGATGCCAGATGTTGAAGCAGTCGTAAGTATGTACCAAGGAATATTTGTAACAAAGTTATGTTGTTGCAGGAGGCAGTAAAGATATGACAGATAAACAGTTGCGGAAAATGACCGGTATGGTAAGCACTATGCGCATACAAGAGGACCATCTCAAAGAGGCCGATGCCCGCGCACAGGAGGTGGGCAACCTTTTTGTCTTCTCTGTTGTTCGTCAGATTGACATATTTAGCTATGCGTTATAAGACTGTGCTAAATGTATAATCATGTGCGTCAAAGTATATTGTATACTTCATGCTGTTCGATATGATTTTGATATATATTTGATTTATTATGATATCAAGTAGATAGAAAATACAAGTTACAAACTTTATTTAAAATGTGCAACTAACCACACAGGATATATTTTTTTACGTTTATTTTCATTTGCTTCGTATTTCAAAACTACAGGCAGAAGCAGATGCTCGAGAGAAGGATAAACAGCTGAGTGAGGCTTTAGAGCGCATGCGCCAATACGAAGCGGTAAGACAACACATGACATCATACCATATTTATGATTGATATGAAATCAAGCTTCTGATATTGATAAGGCCTGAATATTTAATTACCGAGATACCTCCCTTGTCTAATGTATTATCTCCATTTAAATAGTTCATTTCATCCACTAGGGAGAGTACGGGTTGGCCGAAGCAGTGGCGGAGATTAAAGACTGCAAATCACAGATAAATATCCGAGACAGGTAAATATTTCTTTGAATTGTAAATGAATGGAGATTATGTGAATTTCAACTAGTGTAGTTAAATCAGAACCAACACGGTTTTGTAGATATCCTACATTTACTGAAAATAGATGATATCTGGAAATGTAGTACGTGGCCGTAGTATGAATAGCTAGCATAATTGCATGCAAAACACTTACCCTTCTATACAGGGAAAACACATATCAAAATGAAATGTGAGAAAAAGAAAAATGTTTTCTAGCATTTGGTTTCAGGATGGAATGTGTTAGTATACAGATATGTCATTTCTCCAATTTTCCGTGGAAATCCACTTTTCCATATTCAGTATATGTAATTGCTTTTCCTTGCGTCAAACAGAGATAATATTAAATCAGCCTCATTTAAGTCTATAAAACAGTGGTTTAAACCTCCCCACAAACCCTCAGGCCCATGCTATGGCGGATAAGAACATATTATCCAAATTATCCTGATCTCGGAAAAAGAAAAATCCACAAGAAAATATTTCCACTTTTATCCTTGACCCCAACTGATATTTCTGTAATAATTCTTGTTATAATGATGTTTTCAGGCAAGTTGAGGACCTCACTCAGTACATTAATCGTGTGGAGCTGAAGGTAAACGATCTCTACGATGAGAACGAGAATCTCAGAGAGCGGCTTGGCTTAGACCCAGCGGCCCCAATAGATCTTTCTCAGTACCGTAAAACCAAGGACATGAAGGTCCAGGAAGAACGTGTTAACAGTGAGGCGCTGCAGAGAGAGGTGAGCATTTAAAGAAACCAGAGGAATGTAGGGTTATTTTTTTTTAGCAATTTCTTTTTAGCAATTTCTAAGGGGATATTGTGTTACAACACAATCACCGAATTCGGCTATATAGCCGTTATTCCACTTGTTGACTTTCTAAAACGGCGCTGTTCTTATCCCTCAAAGTGTGGTCAAACATAAAGTAATAGAAAACTCTAGGCTTATGGTAATCTCAGGAATAGGCAATTATGAGAAATACATATATGCATTTTAAATTGCAGGTTGAGAGACAGCAGGAAATAATAATTCAGCTACAGTTGGAACTGAGAAAGCTTCGACAATCTACAGGACAGCCGTAAGTACGAACAGGGATATCCGTTTTCCTTGTTTCTGCGGAAATCCGTGTTTTCATTTTTGAAATGTAAAATCCCTTATCCTTATGTAAATCATTGAACATAACCATTTTACTCAAATTAGTCACATCCTTTAATTCCCCACTGAACCTGGCCAGAGATTCGTGTTAAAATACAGCTCTTTCCTTCAGTTTCCTGATTCCTCACTGACTGAACTTCCCCCTCAGCCCCTCCCTGACACAAACTCCGACATAGTTTTCTGGGATTCCCGGTGTCTGTGAAGCAGAAAACTAAGGAAGTGTCAAGGGAGGATTCTAGGCATTGCCTCTCATTGCTCAATAAGTACAAGAATTGTGCAGGGAGATTGGGTGTCTCTGGTCCTGCGCGTGGATCATTTTGAGACCAGAGGTGGACCCTTGCAGCCTAAAAGGTCGTATTATCGGGAGGGACTCTGTGGTGAAAGTTTGGTGGAGGACCATTTTGAGGAAATGCAACATGACATGAGCAACATGACATGAATATACGTAATGTTTAAACCCTGTAAAGTCATGAAAAATATTTCCTGGTGTTTTACTGACCCCAACTGACATCCCTGAGACTGTACAGTGTCGATATTCATTGTCACACCAACCGAGTCCTTAATTAATTTTCGAATGTACACACATGAAATAGTTTCAGTTTAAAAAATGTATATAAATTATGCATGTTCTCTCTGCCTCCTACGACTCAGGGCGGGCCCGCTCGACGCGCACATTGAGGAGCTGCTGTCCGAGGCCGTGGTGAACCGCTACCAGCCGCCGGACATTCAGGCCGTCTCAGAAGTCGGGTTAGGTCTGCAGAAAGACAGGTCAGACCTGCTCCACGCTAGGTCAGGTCCCGGCATGGCCAGACCAGGGATCGGCACCGACCCCCGTCTCGAGCAGCTCCAGATTCAGGTGAGTGCCAATTTTTTACATCACGAACTATCACGACGTGGCAATAACACCTTTATGGTAAGCCCCCCACCCATTTTTTTTTTAAAAATCCTAAATCTTATAAAATATATTTCTCTATACATTGAAATTTTTCTAGGAGAAACAATTAGGCTAAATCTTAGATTAGATAATGAAGCGTAGGGAACAAGGAATCCTTTAATGCTCCTGCGCTTATTGAAAGATAATGAAATCGCAGTGTACCAGATGGGAGTCGTGAGAGTGTATTCCTGGTATCCTGGTCCCCTACGCTGCGATGTACTGTTGAGCATGGTACCTGGTAAAGTGGCAAGGATCCTTAGTGTGTTAGTACTCCAAATTTCTACCTGTGACGTGTAGTTCACACCAGGGGTCAGAGGTGTAATGGTTGCTCAATAGTGTCTAAACTCCCTGTGGGACTTTCTCCCTTTCTTGGCTGGATGTTGAGCTACACTGTTTAACTACCAGGTAATGGTGGTCAACTACCAGATAATGGTGGTGGCCGCAGAACTTTCCAGCTATGTGGATTGTAGCTAAGTCAACAAACCATTCTGGTCTGATACCTGATTTTAATTTTCCATTTTCTGTTGACTTGGGGTCGTACAAGTGCAGGATACCGTATCCTGCAATTTCTTTACATTGAATTGGAAAACCTGATGGGAAAATTGTTTGGTTATGTCTGTAGATCAACTCGCTCGTCGGTAATTTTCTGTTGACTTTCGTAAATATTTGAGGAGAATTGTGTTTGGTATTAGAATCAACAGGAGTCACGTGACAACGAACGAAATGTGGCGAAGCTGGATGGTTTCCGTAAGGATAATGCTGAGCTGAGGTTAAAGATCAAAGAAGTGGAAGAACAAAATGTGCATCTGGAGACGAGCATCAAGGACGTCCATAACGCACTGCAGGAACAGGGTGAGTCGAAGACGACAGACTTATTCAGTTTCTGCACTACATCCCTATCAGACTGCAGAATCAAAAGTTATTATCAATTGTCCTTCATCTTAATCATAAAAATGGTAGTTTCCTATTATCCAAGGAAATGTATACATATTTTCATTTTCAGTGTTTAAATATTTTTCCTTATGTTAAACAAAAAGAACAACTTGGGCCTCATTCACGCCAATAAACAGTGGTACAAACTTCCACACACATGCCAGTCGCATTCCATGGCCAATAACGATGTGTTTTCCATATTTTCTCAGTCTCTCTGAGGCAGTAAATTCCACATGAAAAATATTCCCCCTCTTTTTTTCATGAATCCAAGTAACCTCCCTGTAATCAGAAAATAGATAATCTAAACATGTGTATCTCAGTATCTTATCATTGAAGTTTAAAATAGATATATTCATTTACTGAACACAATTTAAAGAAATTCAAGAATATAAAAATCCTTGCACGATTTTCCTGGCTTTTCTGTCTAGGTGATGAAGGTGAAGTGAAGATCATTCAGTGCCCATCACTTGATAGGATGTTGGCCGTGAGTATTCTGCGGGTTATTTTCTAGATTTCTTAATGATCAATATCTCCCTATAATGTCGGAATGTATATTATACAAATTGTATTGAAATGATATATTTAAACGGAGTTTCAAGAGTGGTAGTAAAATACTAGACGTCATCTGCTTCAGCTCCATTTAGATATTTTAGCTCCAACACGTTTGAGGTGCTATATGATATAGTATATGTTTTTATTATTTGCAGTGGTACATTGAGTAAGATGGGGACCTATTTCTATGGCTATCATAGATTTCAATATATTTATTCATAATGTTCAAAATTCCGCAATATCTGCAAGTCGATCGTACCCGGCCATAACCCGACTAGACCCCCGGGGCACCAGACTGACGGCAGGTTGTGTAAAGGTAGCGACAGGCCGCCAAAATGTGACGATTTCTCTTTTCATTTTCGGAAAGCGAATGAGTCTCCTGAATCGATCCATATACAGTAATCCTGATTTTGTTATGTGCCGAAACTCTGACTGAAAATCACAAGTTTTGTATATGAGTTCATTCTCGTTATTAGATAAAGTCGCCCCCCCCCCCCTTAATAAACAACTTGCATCCCTGTGTTAACTAAAAATTACTGATACTGAAGGTATGTGAAGTACATAATAACGGTCACCGTTTTCTACCTATCCTTTTGATATTTAATGCAGGCCATAGAAGCTAAGAACACTCTACAGGGTCGCTACGACACCTCGCTGTACCTGAAGGCGCAGGTCGACAACTTGACGGGTCACAATGAGGAGCTGCGCCATGAGCTCAAAGAGGCTCGCTATGATACCACACGGACTTCAGTCGAGCTGGACCGCTCTAAAGCCAAGGTATTTATTTGCCTCCTTTTTCTGTCCATATTCAGCACACGTACGTCCTTTGGCTAATCTTGTGCAATACAGGAGCTCGAAATAGGCGTGATTAGGGTAATCGTTATACCTAAAAGTGTATTTTAACAATAGACTAGTTAATGAATTACAACTATATATGTCTATGATTATAAGTGTACTAATACAATACAACGTGGTGTGTACACCAGATACAAATAATCTCTACTACAATCAGTACAGATTAACGGGAGCTAAGTAACAGTTTGTGGTTGAGTCAGTGACATCGTTTGTAATCCATGTATATAAAATCTATAGTTAACTATAAGGTCAGTTTGACAAAGTCCAGAGTAAATAGCTTAGACAATTTCAGTATATTTTCGCCAGTAGATCACCTATGTACTTTTTCTTGAATTTTGATTTGAACGAGAGATATGCTTCACTATCTCCTAGGCTCAATTGGTTCCATAGATTTGCACCACGGTATAAGACACTAGTTTCGAATTTCTCAATAGAGCGTCTTTGGGTTTTGTACTTAATACTTTGGCTTTGCCTCGTGTTTCTTCCTCTAGCAGGAATTAGGATACATTTCCTCTTTGTTTATACATATAATTTGTCAGGTGTTAGTCTCTGTTCTTATCTAGAAAGATCATCTTGGTTCTTTTATGATACATGTGCCGTTCAATGATACATGTACCGTATCTAAATGCCTCTTTGTTTGCCCCGCAGATGGCGGCCATGGAGGAGGAGATCAAGGAGCTGCGGGAGGTCGGGGCAGGCGGACACTTCCAGGCCATGCCGCTACCAGAGGGCATGGCTGTCACCAGCTCTGACGTCATTGCCAACATCAACGAGCACCTCGTACAGACGCTGCAGGTCAGTTTTAAGTGGATTTTTCCCCTGATGTTCTTTTTGTTTGTTGGTAATAAATTTTCCCTTTATTTTCATTAGTTTGTTGAAAGTACCCTTTTTTCTTTTCAGGTTAGCATCTGTTAAGAATAGGACTATAAGTCACCTCCAAACGTAATGTTACAAATCAGCCCATGTGACACTTTATGAATCTTAACAGTACCCCGATATAAAAAAAATTATCCCTCTCATCATGCAAACACTTTCTCGTGTCCAAGCCAACCATTACGCTCTCTGTGGTAGTATAAAATTCGTCTGATATTAGAGTCGAGATATACTACGACATGTCAGCACGTGTGATACCTATGTTTCTTACTCGTATCCTATGTTCACTGCAAACATCATATTGAAATTGAACAAATGCTTAATAGCATTTCCCATTATTAAACAGGAATTACACTTAAAAGAAGAGATGGTCTCAAAGATGGAGTCTGCCCTGGAAAACTATAAACGCAAGTTTGCTGTAATGAGGCACCAACAGGGGTTGCTGTACGCTGACTATATCAAGGAGAAAAGGGTAAATGTGATTTGTTTGTTTCCAGCCAGTCGGAAGATTTAGGATTCAATTAACAGGGAATCACCAAAGTATGATAGTATGTAATCTTTACGGTGTATAGGGTGAGTTGCCAATAAGTCCGGCTTCCGGTATGTAAGCTTAGTGAGTTTAAAACGTTGCTTATGCAAAGGCTACTTCTGGTGTAATTTAGTTAGTTTAAGGAACAATATGCGGGCCAAATGGTATATGTTGGTTCAGAATGTGGTTAAAAATCATTCCCAATGATTTGAAATTTAGTTTGATGCTATTTATGTAAAAGAAATTATTGTTTGCATATAATTCTACAGCATTGAGACAGTGCTTTTACCAGAATAAAGATGAAGGATTTTTTTTTTTCTACATATATTTTACTTTGATGCAGCGGGCTCGTTTTGATAACATACAATTAGCTAAGCTTTTACATGTCAACATGATTATTCTCGCAGGAATGGGAAGAACGAACTGCTAAGATTGAAGATGCGATGAAGAATATGGAAGGTCAGGGTGAGGAGGACAAGGTCCGGATTCAGGAGTTTGATGTGAGTGTGAAGATTTACATTGTTATAATCCCAGCTCCAAAGAAATAACTTGATTCTTTTCACAGCTAAGGTTATTAGGCGCGCAGCTTGTGGCAGTGGCGTCAGAATGGGAGCTTAATTTACACTTAATCCAGAGAGATTTTTTAAAACTGTGACAGAGTCTAGTTGTCTCTGAATATGAATATGCTAAGTCTAATGGAGTAATCTGTCGTAATTCTAGTAGTTTCTGTTTCCATCTTAAATGCCGGGGCACCACCGCGAGAGGCTTTGGGGTAACAAGGTCTATAGACGCACATCCCACACCTCGGAGCGTATCTAACTGCCAGTCACATCACCTTTCAGTGAACCTCTCACTGAAAGTGATTCACTTTTTTTTTTTTTTTTGGATTGACGAGTATTTGTCATTATCAAAGGTAGCATCAGTTGGGATCTGCAGTACTTTTCGCCCCGTATTCTAAATCTGAAACTGATTCACTGATTTCCGATTCATTTTATATCCATGATTTACATTCCTGTATTCATGACGTCATGATTTGAAAAAAGATGCACAACATAAATGGGGGTTCACTTTTCATAACTTTAAGCGTAATTATGAAAGCGCAATTATTTGTTCAGAGGCTCGTGGATACGCTGGCACAGGACGAGGTGGAGGTACGTCGACGTCTGTCAGATATGACCCGCAAGGTCACTGTGCTGCGTGTCAACGAGAAGGCCCTCACAAGGCGCTACAACGCTATGGTCGAGATGGAGGCCATAGTTAGGAAGGTGAGTAGATATTGTAACGATTCTGATTCCTTTATTCTGGATATGAGCTACAGCAAAGGCCGCTCGAAGCCTTTAATCCTTTGATGTGTATTGCTCAGAGTCTAGCAGATCACTCCTGAAGCCGCAGACGGCTTCTGTTTATATACGGAAGCGGATGACGTCATCTCTCGCGAGCTCTCGTCCCCCGGGAGAGACCTCAATACGGAGACTCCCCCGGAGCTCCCCCGGAGCTCCCCCGGAACTCCCTCGGAACTCACTCAAACCCGAAGGAGACAACGCCCCCCGACCGCTACAATATTTACAATGTCACCCCAGAAAACAGAAATAACGCATGATCGTAGCTATTCCAAAATCATTAGTCACCTTTTATATGAGTGATACATTTAACATGGTCCGATATTTTGCTTATGCATCATTGTTTAACAAGTGCCATGTTGAAGTAGTGGTAATCATATTTCTTGAGATACAATTTTGGATTTCGCTCACCTTTCAAATGATAATTCGCAATCAACCATGGATGCGTTCATAGATTTCTTGTTTGAGCATTTCAGAATTGATCAAGATAAAAAAAAAAGGTTGAAAATAAAAAAAGAGATCCTGACTCTTTGCCTTGCCAATCTAGTATATATAGGGTTATCTGTAGATAGAAAAACACCTTACGTAAAACTTTAAAAAGTTCTTTACCTACACCTTTTAGGAAAATTCCAGGCTGAAAAATGAGAACATCCAAATGCAGGTGGCCGTATCTGAGAGACTTGGGTATCTCCAGCGATTTAAGGTAAGTGTCATCAAAATGAACAGTGTTCCTGACCAGAAACTTTACAAGAATAAGACGAGGCTACGCCTGTGACCTATGCTGATGTTACCTTGAATCCCATCAAAAACTCGCATTGAAGAATAATATATGAGAACAGCGATGATGTCAATATCACAATGCCCTAGAACAAGAAGTGAAGTCAGCAGGGATCTCATCAATATCTATAAAGCTGTGAAAGTATGCTGTCAGTGATACAAAAAAATCTAATTGAATATTCTTTATTTATGCCGAGCTCTGAGTGAAAGAAAATACGAATCCTCCTGAGTATTTCTACCTAGATAAGTAGATCGGTTTAGAGAATAACCCTTTATATTCAACAGGCTAACAGATGTGTAGTGTTGTTTGAATACCATTTTCCCTTTTTTATTCACCATATTTAATGGAAAAATACCTTCGTTAGTGCACTGATGTTTGTCTATGCTTGAGTCCCATCTGTGGCGGACATGTCGAACAAGGCATCCTCCTGAAGAATTTGACGACTACTTTTCACTCATCTCCATCCGTTATCAGAAATGGTTGTTTTACAGGACATGTCGGCCTTTAAAATAGCCGCGATACAGAAAGCACTGGACGACTCGGTACCGCGATCTGACCTAGACCGGGCCAACCTTCAGTTTACTGAACTCACAGAGAAGTACCGCAGCATGCTTGACAAGACCAACCAACTCGTCATGAAGAGTGAGATCTCGTCCGGCTACGAGGTTAGTCCCTTGGGTTCCATTTATTTATTATCCACCAAATACAGAGTCTCTATACTAAACATATGGAGCCTACAGATAACTACTTCGTAGGATACGGAAAGCCGCATCCTACTTCATACATATTTTCTAGTGTGCAAACTAGTACTTGAGAATATCGACAGCGATTTTGTGTTTCCTTTGATAACTTATATTTAGAATGCTGGATAGTAGATACAACATTAACATGATTTTGATCTACATGATCGTATTCCCCTTGTAGTTGACACATGCTTAACCAAATCATGGTAATATTTAGTATTTATCACTAGTTTTTAAGAATTATCACGAACCAAGATGACCTAACAGAACATGAAATTGGAAAAGCAAACGTGCAATTTCAATCCAGTACTTGAAACACAAGAAGAGAAGTGTTACAAATAAGAGTTACAAATTGGAATTGGAATTTCCACATGTTTATCTAGTTTTTATATTAAAAAAAAAAGACGAAGCCAGAAACATTTCTGATTACAGCCAATGCTACCTTGAGATTTGAAAAAAAAAGTATTAATCATAGTCAGTCTATTCTCTTGAGTATACAGTCCATCCAATGTGATATTACATTAGACCCAAGCGTTACTTTTTAAAGAGAATTTCTTTCTACCCAGTGTTATGATTCTGTATTCATATTCCTTGTGTGTCAACCGCAATTATCTGCCTTTTTCAAGCGAACTGATTCCTCCAGTTTGATTTATTTTTGAATTAAAAAACCCGAATTAACCATATTTGTCTCATCATATTTAAAGAGAGGGGTGACTGTCCATCATTATAATCTATAATACTCCTCAATCAAGGCAGTTTTACGTGTAAGGGAATAAGGATTGACTCCTTATTTAATGGGATTGACTTCCATTTGATAGGCCGAAATTAAGAGGTTGGAGAGCGAAAACAAGGATATTAAAAGGGAGCTTGGACTGGAGAAGGAGAGACTACATACACTAGAAGGCGCTTTTGAGAACATGCGTAAACAAGGTATGTATATATCACACGGTGCAGTGGGATAGCCGAGTAACTGTAGCTGAATTTTCAAGAGAATTTCAATAGGAGTCCTTTCCAGATTCAACAAGCGTGACCTGCATATTATAACATATTGACTTGCTGCTCCTTTCAAAAGGTATCCCTCTTATATCATGTTGTAGCCCACATAACTTAGCGCTTTGCTCTTTCTCGTGTTATAGGCATGTTGAGTTCACGTGACCTCACTGACCATGACGTCACATCACTCTCCAAGCGCCTGACGATGCTGGAGATGAAGGAGCTGAACGAACGGCAGCGTGCTGAACACGCAGTGCGCATGTACGACTCACAGAAACAGCAGCTGCGCCAACTCGAGGACCGCAACTTTGACCTGGAGTCCAAGTTCTCAGATGTGAGTACTGGATAACTTGGAAAGCAATTTGTCCGCACTCTACCTGTTGGGACTACTAGAACCCCTACCGTTTGTTAATAGAGTCCCTCAATTTTATCAAAAGAAAAGTTCTGCGTAATGGCGGTACCCCAGACCAGAGATAGCAGTTTTCGTTTTTCCCAAAGAAATACTTTTTTTTTCATTTTCAGTTTATGCTATTCTTTTTTCGTGTGTTAATCAAAGAGCCAATAAATTAGGCCTCATATATACCAATAAACAGTAGTGCAAACCTCCCCACACACTCTAGCTCCAATCCATGAATAATAACGATGTGTTTTCCATGTTTTCTAAGTCTCCCTAAGGAAGTAAATAGTTGCCTATCTTTTTTCATGACCTCAACTGACCCCACACAGACACACACCTCTACATCCACGGGTCTCCTTTGATGAAGTGATCTTAAATAATAATCTATTTTAAAGTTTTGCGGTTACACCATACTACTGCAACGCTGTGCTCGGACAAGCTTGTGATCATTCTGAAATACCATTACAGGAGATATGGCCCCCGGTTTCTGAATTCTCCAAACAACTTGGAAGTCCTACGATGTGTATGTGCATTAGAAAGAATGTATATAGATAGAATCTATCTCCCCCCCCCCCCATCTGCCTAGCTCCCTGCGTTTCACAAACAGCTTTTCTATAGGACTATTATTATCCTTAAAGGTCACCAAGCTCAATATCGAAGCCCAGAAGACAGAACGACAATTGCGAGATGAACTTTCAAGTAAGTAGAATTACTGTTGTAATACCGAAAGCATCTCAAATATCTTACTTCTTTTTTACTTTTTGCACAATATGTCTAAATGATATCACCCTTCATTGAACGACGATGTAGCCTTGGTAAAACCAGACTCCTAATTTGTTCTTGTTCCCATTTTGTTTCAGACTGCGTATCTAAAGAAGTGAGCGATGCAGACAGAAAAAGAATAGAAGAATTGGAGAAGATAGATATGAACACGAAACTAGAAATCAGTAAATTAAAAGTACGTTCTCTTATAATCTGTAAAAAATGTTAATACACTCTTTTAGATTTTTTTGCGGTCTGTTAAGACAAATCACAAGATCATAATGTCATATTCAATATTTGTACACAATAGACAGTCAAGGATTGTAATGTTTTCACAGTTATCGGCGAGTAGGCCCTGTGTGGTTATGGAAATTATTTCAGTGACGAATGAATCCGTACAGCTGGCCAGTAAATGTGAGACATTCTCCTGCAGTTAAATGATAAGTCCTGGTTCATCAAGCTATTGACAATAGCCTATGAACAAGGATGCAATTTTGCAGACAAATGGCGGAATTCCGATATTTCCTACCGGCCGACAGCACCCTCAATTTTAACCCTAGATTGATATTTCCTGTATAGTTTCACATGTATCTCATGCAAAAACTAAATATTACAATCCATTCAAGAGAAATCAGAATGTGTAATCGATTCATAGCCATTCTGTTCTTTTATGATGCTTCATTTCTTTTAACTGATTTTAGATTTCCGATTTTTTCCTCAGTCCCGACCTTCATCCCTGTTTAAAAAAATAGACTACAATTGGCTAAAAAAACCAAATACTTTAATTTCTAGGAGATCTCAGACATATCAACCAGCCAGTCTCGGGCCTTGGAGGCCCAGCAGGTGTCACGGGACAAAGAAGTACAGTCTCTACGTCAGCAGCTTCTTGACTTCCAGTCTCAAAGTGATGAGAAGACCGTTATAGGTAAGTTACTGCCTTTAAAGTGCACGAAATCCATAACTTCTAAAAGCCTAGTGTAGTGCAAGTCTAATGGAGGGTCCCCGGATGCACCACAGGGCTCCACCAGAGAGTTCGAGGGGCCCCGGAGGTGATGGTCCAGGGGACCGCCAATTGTTGCCCTAGTCCCTGGAAATGACAGGGGGCGCCCGGCAGGTTCCTCTACAGAGATACCAATTTTCCAAGGTAATCCACTTTTTCATTTTTAGTATATAGATTATTTTTTTCCATGTGTAAAACAAAAAAAAATGTAGTCGAGCCTCGTTTATGCCCAGTGGTTCGAATCTCTTCATGTACCCTCAGGTCCTTGCCGTAGATAAAACTGACTGAATTTCCTTGTCTGTTTTGTCTCCCTGAGGCAGCAAATTCCACATGAACAAATATGTCTACGCGTTTTTCTGACCCCATCTGACAAGGGTGCCTCTGAGAGTCAGTCAGCTCTTCGGCAGTGTTCAGCCCACCTCCGGGAGGCATACCGATACAGGATCCTCTCTGGTTTGCTCCCTCCCCATGCAGTAAGCGGCCAGAGAGAGACTCGTGGTTGCTCTGATAAGTACACTTAGACCTTCCCGAATAAATACACAATATTGACTTGTTTCAGATCCAAGCAGTCGTATTCTCCGAGGGATTGACGCATGGTAATATCCGAGCGCGTGCGAAGATAATGCGTAGGGTCAGTTCCTTGGAGCATATAACCGCTTTTATCTGAAACCAGTCAATATTGTATATTATCCACCTTATCATCCCCCTTTATCCAACTGATGGAATGCTGATATAAGTTTACTTTAGGTATGGACTACTTTTTCATATGAACTACTTTTCCATATGCGCCGGGATTTGCAGGCCGGAGCATACAACATGTCCATATGCGCCGGATATGTCTACACAGAGTTCCTATAGGTTTACAATGGGCAGTCTGTATTAGGTGGATAATAAAAACTCTTCATTGTCCTTACTTTGTTTTCTTTATTTTAGGACGGAAAAGGAATTGGCGGTTAAAAATGAGGCACTGTGTGGCTATTTGTGCTGTGCTACCTTGAATTACGTTTCATAGAGACGCCCCTGTCCACCGCAACCACGGTGCATTGCCTGCTCTGACATTATTAATTTCTTCTCACCTCTACAGGTAAGTTGCACCGCCACATCGTGCAGCTCCAGGTGAGCGAAGGAACCGCCGTCAGGAAACTGGAGGACGCCAACAAGAAGATCTACAAACTCCAGGCACAGCACCTCCGCGCCGAGCAGGACTGCGACAACAAGGACCAGGCTATCTACCACAACCGCCTTGAATCGCGCAGCAAGTCCAAGTACCTGAAGAATACCATCCAGGACCTGCGCCGCAAGTTTGCCGGGTCTGTGCCGCTACCGCAGCAAGAGAAGTTTGCACAAGCCATGGTGGAGCTGGTAGAGGACAAGACCAAAATGGAGGATGAACTCAGAAAGGTAGTTGTTAAGGAACGTTATGTATGGGATTTATGAAAATTGACATCTTCTACCATACTTGCCGTGTTACTGGTGTGATATTGTGCGGGAGCCTCCAGTTTAAGTTATGCAAATTATTTTATTATTGGGAAGGGCACGCACATGTCACAGTGTTTGTGTCATGCCTGATGACAAAATCAGATCTTATGCATATTTATCATTGATAGGAATGTGTATCACTTTACCTGTAAAATTATAGGTTTTGACTTAATCACTCGCACTTATAAGCCAAACTATTTCCAAACTACTCCATGTAATACATGATAAAATGGGGAAGGTTTGAGCAACTCCCCCACCCTTTAGCAATTTAGAATGGTGGTAAAAATACCCTTTTTCGTACCTACCTAATACTAGGTATGTAATGCAGCGGGAGTTATTTCACTTCCTAATATAATGATGTATGAATGATTATAATGCAAATACCGATTATAGAAGAAGAAAGTAGAAAAAAATATTACAAAAAAAAGCTAAAGCATGAAAAAGGTGTTTGAGACTACTCATTAGAAATATATAATCTGCTGTTTAACCCTTTAAGGACGCATGATGCCTGGAGGCATCACCGCACTAAAGACGCATGATGCCTTGAGGCATCATTGTCCCAATATTAAGAAAAATGTTTTAACAAAGAAATAATAGAGCAATATTCATGGAATCTTCAGAAAATGTAGATATAATATCATATTTAGTATTTCTATTAAAAAGAAATAAAATATTTATGATTATTTATCATATTGCATGATTACAAATTTGGATATCAGTTTTAACAATTATGTGGCCGTCCTGTAGCCAGACAGACTGCCACCAGTATCCATCCTTATGGGAGTAGCTGGACCCCAGGCAGCCGTCCTTAAAGGGTTAAAAGAGACAAAACCCCTGTATTTGAGACTACTCATTTAAAATATATAGTCAGCTTTTTAAAAGAGACAAATCCCTTAGATAGTTTATAAACATTGTTGAAAACATATAATTAAAAGAATAAAGTGATATGTGTCTCAAAAAGTGAAAAGCTGTGATGGTGCTTCCATCCGACAAAAGATATGTTTGACTTGTAAATTTTCCAACCAACCGCTCCCCAACCAGGTATGCGGGTGTACACATATGCCTGTTTGTAAAATACACTGTGTTTTGGCATTAAAGACAAATGAAGAGCGTTTGTCTGTGGAGGACAAACTAGAAGAGCTGAACGTGAGACACAACGGACTTCAAGAGCTCATAGACACCATTCAGGTATTTATTCTCATCAATTATTATCCATGCCTCCTGTCATTGAATACAAAATTAGGTTTTTCAGCTTTTGTACGATGACCCGTAGTAATAGTCTTTCGTTACCTCAATGAAATATATCTGTCCCTTAACACTTAATTTTATTCAACTACCAAGGTAAGTCTTCCCAATTCCTACTATCAATATAAGACTGTCATAAATCATAAGGGACCAAGGAAAGACACATTTACTCATATTCAAATTCATGGTTGTTGATATTGATCTACGTTTTAAATGATTCTAGTCTGTAAACAGAAATCTGTTACTGGTTTGATTCTCACTACAGTTTTTTTCCCTATGTGACCCGTTTCAGGATGGCAAGGGAGCTCAGAAAGTGGCTGACTGGCACAGCCGCATGGAGGGACTGCGGTTAGAGGAGCTTCGACACAAGCGACAAATTGAACGTCAGAAACATCAGGTACTCCCTCCATCAACCAGACACCAACCTTCATTAACCGGCCACACACAATCACGATCTTTACGATCGATTCTGAACAAACATTTCCTTAAAAAAAAGACCCGAAAATTTGATATCGAGATTCAGGACTTAATTTTCCTTTAAAAAAAAACCAAGCCATTTTCCTTTCAGAACATCTTCCTGTCAGTTGTTGGTCTTTCTGTGTATTGACTTGAGATTCTTTGCTAACTCCAGACACAGTTCCTGGAGCAGCTGCTGAAGAAGCACGAGGTCGAGGTCCTGACCCTGGAGGAGGACAAGGTCCGGCTCGCCAAGGTAAACAACCACCCTGCCCGGGAACCATGTATTCTCATAAATCACGGAAAGTCGAAATTTCAAAGATTTTCATGTTTTCCCTCTAGCTTTGTTTTTTCTAACCTTCACTTGCACCCCATCCCTGCTTAAAAATACTCCACTTCAGGCATGCCGGGAATCCTTTTCATTGACCAAAGCAATCCTTGTCATTGACTTAAAAAAAAAATCGAAATTATTAATTTCCGTGCGTGTACTTCGTATGCAGATGCTAGTTTTACTGATTGTTTCCTCTTTCCTCTTTTTTATGGTATATTAAATGTTCATCATATTCATACAAAGATGAGGGTTTTCTGATTCTTTCCTCTTTCCATATTAGAATATATTATATGTTCACCATATTATTACCAAAGAGTGGAGATGAGGAGGATTTGAAGATATTCCGTTTTGTTGGAATTTTTGTTTATGTTTTAGTCCGGACTGGCATCTTTGTTTGTAGTAATTAAGTTCGATATTAACTGCTGTGCTGCTTGGTTTGGATCATAAGGAGTTCGAGGAGCGCGAGCTGGAGTGGGAGCAGCGGGAGGTGGAGCTGGAGAGGATCATTCACAACATGGAGCGCATGCAGGCTGAGATCGCCGGCGCCGCAAACCGCTTCGAGGAGGCCGTCAGCTCACTGCCGGACCCCAACTGGCCCGTCGCCCGCCAGCTGGAGCATGCCATCACCACCATCAAGTCCAACGTCAAACTCATCATGGATGCCAAGGGCGAGGCGCAGGTCTATAAAAAGGTACTCTAATTTATCAGGATCTTTGTTTGATGTTTGTCATTGAAACTACATTCAAGCGTATATTGTTCATGCGAGGGTTTTAAGATGCATATGGATGGTCATTGTATTTAGACTGGGTGAGTGTTTACAATTGTAATAGTTTTACACACGAAACAGTGTTTTTATGGGTGTTAAATCAAGCATAGATCTTATAGATGCTGGCAGGTATTTTTCAAAAATGATAATTTCCGCATAAATCTTCGATTTCTTATTTCAACAAATAGCTTATCGAATTTGTTACTTACTCTATGGCACATATCCCAAAGTATATGATAATTTCAGTTATAATTCTTGGAAAATATTACTAAGATACCAGTAAAGATATTTGCTACATAGTAATACTAGTGTATATATACAATTTCATGGACATTGTCATCAGAAATTTTCTAGGGTAATTTTAGATCCGAGATGGCCGTATTAAGATATGTGTTTCTTCATTTTTTTTAATTCAGAAAATGGACGAGATGGAGAAACAGATCCGGGAGTTGGAGCATGAGGTCACACAGCGTGACCGTGTGCTCACTGAGCTGCGACTACGACTTCCGGCCACCGCTGACCGTGACAACATCATCGCCAAAGCCACAGCTACAGCGTCTGCCATCCCACGCGAGGAGGACTTTGAGTCCAAGCAGGCTGTCCGCGTAGCCCAGTCTACTGTTCACAGCTTACAAGTAAGCTATTCACTGATTTCAGAAATAACGAGTATAAAGGAGAATGTATGATGTGAAATATGAAGGAGGGTGTAATATATTAAAGTTACTCTCAAAATGTTTTGAGCATTTTTTTATTTTGTGGGGGGGGGGGGGGGGGGGGGGGGAGGTAGGATGAAGATTTCCATAAGTTCACACAATGCTATTGCTAAATTATCTGCCTTCAACGAGGCATCCTTACCCATATCTTTCATTGGATTATATTAAGTCAGAAACATTAACGGATGTCCATAACCACTGACTTTGGATATAGGTCCGTGCCATAACCTTCTTTCGCAAAGGCATTTAGAAAAACAAATAACGTTACTACTAGGCCACATTTTTTTTATCATAATGGTTCCGTCATTTATATGATCGTTGTAAATATAGGTATATATATACGTTGATGTTGACTGTAGGCTGACTGTTGATTTTCTGAGGAAAAAAACCATTCAACGTGAGCAGTGCCATGAAGTATATCGCCACGTCTCGAATTAATTTCCTTCTTTTTCCTCCAAAGCAGCAGTAAGACCGCTTTGCCTTGTACTCCATAGACTCAAACCAACTCACCTCACTAAACAGCGCAAACATCAGAGATGGCGGTTTTCCTCTTTTCCAAGAAAATCCTTGTTTTCATTTTCAATTTATGAAATTATTTTTTTCTGTTTAAAACAAATCGGGCCTCATTCACACCAATAAATAGTGGTTCAAACTTACACACTTGCCAATCCGAATCCATGGCCAATAACTATGTGTTTTCCATACTTTCTCAGTCTCTCCGAGTCAGTGAATAACACATGATTTTCAAGATATTTCCTTTTTTTTTGTCATGTCCTCATGTGTGGTGATTTTGTGTTCAGGTACGCATCACGCAGAAGGAGGAGACGTTGAAGAAGTACCAGGAGCTGCTGGCCGTGGCCCGGGAGGACCTGCAGCGTGCGAACCGCCAGCACGAGGAGGAGCTGCGAGTCCTGCAGGCCAAACTCCACTCCAACAACGACGCTGCCTTCGTCAAGTTCAAGGAGAACGCCATCCAGTCTGTCAGCCGCCCCTCCGCGCCTATCGCCACCAATGAACAGGTTTGTATCCTATGTTTTTGTGTGTCTTTTCTATAGTTCATTTTGACCGTTGGCCAATGTTGAAAGAGTATTTGTATTTTTTTTAATTCCCCCCCCCCCCCCCCCCCCCACATTCCGGGGCATCGGTTGGGACCAGAAGTGCTTTTCGCCCCGTATTTTAAATCTGGAATTTTTTTTAAAGAATTTTTTAATTAGCCGTTGCAGTCACAAATCAAGATTGCATATTACAATGATACATATACGTTGCTAATAAAGGGGCTGTGGTGTCAGCCGTATACAGTTGGCTGGTTTTCTTCACCTTGCATGTCGTTATTAGATTTTGCACTTCTCGTTATACAACACATACACTGGTCTCTAGAGAAGCTTCTCATTGGACACCCGATAGTGATTAAATGATTGATTGGTCCTTCGCTCTGTATACACAAAAAAAACTAATTGTACATGTAATAACATGCTATATTCTAAAAATACTTTAAGTTTTATCTTAGTGAGAAAGGGTCACTCTAATAAGAATATTTCAATTTTAATGTGGGAAACTAAGTTAATGATAAGATGAGCGGCGGATACCCAACACCAGAGAAACTCCATTGTAGACTGTATGTGTGTTTCTAGTTGAAGCGGCTGAATGAGCTGGAGGATGTGGTGGCAGAACAAGATAACTCTATCGCCGCATTCCGAGATAAACTCAACAAGTCCAGGCAGGAAACGCAGGACATAAAGTATCAGTATGAGGAAGAGGTGCGCGCACACCACGAGGACAAGGAGGGGTGAGTGCAATGAGAAAACGGACGGGGCATTTAATCTGTGCATTGTTACGAACTCACGGACTGCCCCGACGCCGTATTTCCCAGTCTGTGAGTTCGTAACGCTTCACAGATTTAACGTCTGGTCTGTCTTCTCGTTATTATACACCTTATATATTTTCAATTTATAAGAATTTACATTTAATCACCATTCGAAATCTAATTAGGGCACGCAGAGCTGACGTGCATAGGTGTATGATAAAGCATAAGGGTCTTTACCCCAGGGGGTCGTTGCTCCTGGAAAGCGTTGCTCCAGTAATATCGGATCGTATCGTGTAGTATCGCTATTTTCACGTTGTATCGCTATATTTTAAAACACCGCATTCTCAGTGTGATAGGCAACAGTTTCATTGGGGTTTTAACTGGATATAGATAGCGACATAGTTATGATGCGATCCGCAAAATATCTGGAGCAACACTTTCGACCTCGGATCGCTATTTTGCGATCCGCTAAACGTGGAGCAACGACCCCCAGGTGTGTGTAAAAGCAATAAGATAGAATGCAATAACATAACATAACATGCAGTAAATTCCACATGAAATATATTTCCTTTCTTTTTTCATGAGCCCAACTGACATCCCTGATGTTGAGACTTTTCTTCTTTCTTTTTTTCCCAAAGTTCGTATTGTTGATTAACATTTATCTACACTTCATAATTAAGTGAAAAACAATTAAAAAAAACCAGTTTTTTACACTTCATAATTACACCTACCGGACGTGGCAAAATACCTTTGTAACAAGAGCCAAAAATATCCATGATTAAGCCTGATCTATTTGACCTCCTGCTGACAGCCTGCTGGAAGAGCATGGGGCGGCGATCGCCGAGCTGCAGCGGGAATTGGAGGACGTGCGCCGGGACCTGGACGAGCGTGACCGCGAGGTGGAGGTGACGCAGGCCGAGCTGCAGACCGCCAAGGAGGCCAACGCACGTGCGCCCACTACCACCATGAAGGGCATGGTGGAGCGACTCAAAAACCAACTCTCACTCAAAGAGAAACAACACAAGGTCCCTCTGCCTTTTCATCTCAATCTCCCTATCTTCTTGATCCTTGCCTAAATGGTGTGCTGGTTAGGTGCCATCCATAAAGTATGTACGCAAAGTTTCTGAAATTTTAGTCCGATCCAATCTTGTATGCACTTAAACGACGAAGCTACAACGAGCATACGCAAACTTCCCATTTATATGTTACCCCCACAGTCTCCTCTCCTTCAGTACGTACATACCTTATGGATGGCCCCCTACGTAAAAAAACCAACAAAAATCCCTCTCACAACTCTATCCCAGGCAACCTCTTCCTAGCGGAATAAGTTGCTGCTTAGAGGTGGGGAGTAAGAAAGCTGATAGGCCATTTGTAAATGGAGTGCCCTAGCGGTTCATCCTCAATTCTGTGCAAAGCTGTGTCGAAACCACAGTAATAGTAATTTTCAAGTTTAGGTTTATGTATCCAATTGGGGGTATTTGGAAAAGATATAAAAGAGCCATTTTGGGCTAAGAAATCATGGATTTAAAGATTTATAGCACCTCATCTTTCGTAATAAATAATGCTTTCTATTGGTTCTTGTTGTTAGGCTAGAGCTCGATCATGTTATGCTAACTGTCTTCCCACCCTATGAATTTGAATACGTATACATGTTGTAGTACACACAGATTGTATGTAAGTGTCGGTTTTTAATTCAAATCATCTCGCCTTGGTTCTGTAGGCACTGAGTAAGGCTCTGATGGAGCTGCGAGCTGACATGGTGACCAACGCGCAGGACGATGTGAAGGCCAACATAGAGAAGTCGGCTGTGGAGTACAACGTACAGAAACTGGTCGATAAAGCCAGCAAAAGTCTACAGGTGGGTTCTTCAAAATCGTCCCATATCAGACAGCATGGGTTTGTTAACCTCAACTCTTACCCCGAAACACAATTGATTTAAATCATGTGTTGATTTAAATCATGTGATAGGTTTGTGATGGGGACCTGTCTAGTAACCGAGGTTTTCCTGTCATAGGCCATTACCTCTCTCGAAATTACACAAACGGTCGACGGATCCATCCCCACTTACCTTTGGGTTACCAGGTTGAACCTAAAAATTCGATGAAATCTGGAGAACTATGGAAATGTTGTATCATTGTAGCATTGAATTATTAGTAGAAACCAAACGAGAGTTAGCCTTGTCAATGTTTATGCCACGATGGGCAGGTTGTGTATTACTACACGAGGCATTAGCCGAGTGTAGTGAGTAGCAGACCTGACCAGAGTGGTATAAACATTGAGAAAGATAACTTGAGTTCGGTTTCGTATTTATCCTACCCCATCTCACCCATATAAAGAGATGGCCACATTTATCAATGCTGCCGGATCTACTTCCGTTATCTTGTCCCTGATTGGTCCGTTTTTTTATTCACCTTGGTGCATAAATAACACTTTATTCAACGCTCAGTCAAATACATTGAGTCAATGTTAAACCTATGGCGTTTTTTATTAGGGGTAGGATAATATGAAGAGACGTCATGAGTTTGAGCCTGAGTTTATTTATGTCACGCATTTTGTTGGCCCTGTAATTTCACGAGTCGAAGACGAGTGACATTACGAAGCCAACAAAATGAGTGACATAAATAAACTCAAACTCAAACGAGTGGCGTCTAGATTTTATCCTACCCCATTTCCACATTTCTTCAGCATTAGAAAGTAGTGACATAAACAACACTTTATGTCACACCCGTGACATCAAGAAATCCCATGTTAAGCCTATGGAGTTTTTTATTAGGGGTAAGATAAAGTACAAGGTCCACTAGTTAGAATATTATATTTGTAAACTGCAAATTATTTCAAAGCACCCACCCGATCTATTGCCGCCCATACCACTGGTCTACGTACCTCCCATTTTATCACGACGGGGGTGGATATCTGTTCCACGCAGGTTTTGGTGTAGTCTTGGGGTGTCCTACTACTAGATTAAACTTTAGACAAATTAAAACGGCTGGTGTTACTCATTGACCACTTACAAAGGTGATTTGTTCATGCCTGATTTTTTAGGATGAGGTTGAGGAACTAACAGCCCAGCGAGACAAGTTGAGGAAGGACGTGAAGAAGTACCGCGACAAGGAGGGGGCCGTCAGCTCTGATCTAGAAGAGGTCAGGCACGAACTAGGTAACTGTTTACTACTCAGGGGCCTCGTGAATAACTCAAGCTCGTACATGAAGGCCCTTTTCTCTATGCCAACGAGACCGAGGGACGATATGGGTCAAATTTATTCAACACTTATGGACGACCTCACATCAGACAGGACTGTCTTAGCGAACGAGCTTGAATATCATTAAGCGATGATGAGGGCTCCTTTTACCCTGTATTTTTTAGGCATAAGTTATTCAACAGATCCCAGATGTTTCTATCGGAAATGGAAATGTCAAGGATATCTTAGGAAAATCTGGATGTTGGATGAAAGATCCGTGAAGACATTGATATGAGAATTGTGCCAATTTAACAGTAGATGGCGTGACCATCGATGCTGAAACGGTAGGTATGAAAAAGGCCACCTCAGGGACTCATTCCAGCTTCCGTTAAGCAGAATATTGCAGAATTTACCTGCTGAGTCAGTGTTGGCGTGTATCCGCGTGTGGAACCTACAAGCATTACATGCCAAATATAAAGGGAGACGTAACTAGATTTGAAAGAAGTTTCCCGATATCTTGATTTTTGTATCAAAAGTTAATGAAGTTTGCATTATTTTCAATAGTAAATTAGTATAGGGGGGCTCGAATTGGCCCCAGACTTCCTTCGAATCGACGATGTTGTTCTCTGATGTGAATATGTGTGAGTTTCTGTCGAAATACTCATATAAAAAGATATTTTGTTTCTTCTAAATCTGGATTAAATCTAAGGATGAGTTATTCTGAGTCTATTGTAATCTGCAAAAATAATTGATGTAAATGACTTTGCAGTATCTGACTGAAATTCAAAAACTTCTATTGTAACGTAGAATAACTACAATAAAATGACGATGAACAAGGTTTAGAATGCATCTTGTTGTTTTGGTAACGGTAGAAAGCAGGTGGTAATCAAAGGTTGAAAATTTCTGTCGATAGTCATTTCATCGTGAACATAGGCCTTGAACTTATGTTGTTCATTTGTATCATTAGCGAAGAAGGAGGGCCAGATGAGAAAGCTGAAGGATGACCGAGGACGGCTGGAGGGAGAGGTTGAAGAACTGGAGCGAAAGGTCAGTTCCTTTATCTGGTCATTAGCCTTGTTAGCTCATCTGATAATTTCTGTTTGGCAGCCGCTACTTATATGTATTATCCACCTAATACAAAGTGTCCATAGAAAACACATAGGGAGTGTGTATAGACATACCCAGAGCATACAGATATGTTGTATGCTCCGGGTGGCGCATACGGAAAAATAGTGCGTATGGGAAAATAGTGCATAACTAAAACAAACTGATATCGACATACCAGTTATCAAAAAAGGTGGCTAATAAATACACTCTATGCAATATCCTCGCATACTCTCGGATATTACTACGCGTCAACTCCTCGGAGCATACGACCGCTTGTATCTGAAACCAGTCAATATTGTGTATGTATTGCTGGGAGAAAGGGTATATTATTCTTTGTTATCAAATGCAAATGATAAAAAGAGTATGCCCACTAATATGACCACCCTGAGCAGCATCATTAATTGGCTGTATTAATGGATCGACCGCTTTAGTGAACGTATTAAATGGCAAGAATTGCATGAACGGCTTTGCTTTTATAGGTTCCTATCTAAATTATATGAAACCCTTCTAAATATCACTTATTGCAGCTTTTGGGCAATGTGGTATATGATTTGGTCTACTTTAAATGAATAAGAATAATTCACTAACCCCCTCCCCACCACACACACACAGACGTACACACGCACACTCACATGCACATGTACAATACGTAATTGTCGCAAAAATCTTTGGTGATTCATGTATTCCGAGAAATTAAGGATATCCGAAATTCAAACATTTTCAATTATGATAAATCTAAACTTTACAATGACTAGAAGTCTGCCGTACCCGGTTATACCCTACTGAACCCCAGCAGCACTAAGCCGCCCAAAAGTGTCGTTAGACCTCCAGAATATGTCGCCTTTCATTTTCAGAAAGCAAGTGATTCTCCATAATTGATATTTACTATATACCCATGCCGTATTTGCTGTAAATACGTACCGTTTTGACATATAACGTAAAAATACTGTACGGACCACTGGTCCGTACATTAAAATACGGACCATCTTGCCAAACACGTTTATTAACATATCGGTTGTTAAAATTTAAATTAATGATTTTAAATTTTTTTTTGGGTATATAGTAAATATATAACGTCCAACCATGCTTGTACAAGTCACAGAACTCGATGATAAATGCCTCGTTCCGTACAAACCGTAAATTACCATCTCGTTCTGTGACTTGTACAGCATGGTCAGGACGTTCTATATAAGTATACACACATTCCACAGCTCTGTGGATGTTTTACCCCTAGTCCCGACACTGCCCAGTCATTTTCCCTCTAAATCTATTTCCGTCTGTTTCTAACCATGATTTGCAGCCCTGTGATTTTTATTAGCCCGCTGTAGGTAATGTACTCATTGCTAAACTGCACTCTATTCCTCACGGTGTAGGTGGAGCGTATGTCGACCATGGCGAAGCAGAGGGGCAGCGACTCCGGGCTTTCCGCCAATGCCCAGGAGATGGAGGAGCTGCGCCGGAGGAACCGTCTCCTCCAGGAGGAAGTGCGCCGTGCTAAACACCAGGCGGAGAAACCGTACGAGCAGCAGCCGCCGCCACCCGCCAAGGAGGAACCAACGGTCTGTCCCTCAATCTCACAGCTCACAGCTCTAAACTGATGGTTCTGCTTGTTGTAATACAGAGATACAATGATGGGGGTTATAACAACCGTTACCAACGGAGCCGCACACTGACCCACACCAGCCGCAGTGATGAGGAGGTTAATCCAGGCTGAACAATCACACCCTCATAGTTATGGGATGTAGTCGCATGATATAGACATGGACATCTGATAGATGTACACAGATTTAGAATATCTTGAAATTACATTCGGTTACCATCATTAGCATATCAGTCTGATGATATGTCATGAGAGAATATATTGACATAATATCAGGAAATTGAATTAGGGTGGGCAAATGGAATTGTTTTGGGGTGTTAAAAAAGGGGAAACATTTCTGTTCGACCCTCCCGACCCTATTTCCTTATTATTATATACCTAACGATAATCAAAATATGACATCGCCTATGAATAAAATCAAGTCACATTGTACGTAGGGATGTAGTTTCATGTAAGGCTCGTATTTTATTTGTTTGTCCGCTGCGTAATAACTAATTAGTTATATGCATTTTTACCCCTAACGCTGAATCTGCACCAGGAAAGTCTAGATATCATAGAATTAGACATGCAATAATTGGTTTTCTGCTTTTATCAATGAATACTGAATCTCAAATCTGTCTTTTTCTGGTTATTACCCTTGCGCACGTAATACGTATGTAGACAATGCCTAATGTGAACTATCTATACTTTCAAAGTTCTATCTATATTCATAATTACATATATTTAAGTTCATAGTTGAGATATTGCAGCATTTGCATGTAGTTGCTAATGTCAGCGTTTCTTGTTTTAGAATCGGGATGAAGCAGTCTTACGTTGGGATGAGAGTAAGAAGTGGCAAAAGATGAATGACCGACTCAAAGGCCGCATCAAAGACAAGGAGCAGGAGATTGAGAAGCTCTCAAGGGCCAACGAGCTGCTCAAGAACGGGCTAGAGAGGTGAGAGTTGGTCACGGTCATTTCTATTACACATCTCATGTTCTTTAACAATTGCCTGAATTTCTCTTGCATGTACCTATGTCAGGGAAGAAAACTATCCACCAACCGGATGAGGATTTGTAGTCCATATATACTATATCTGAGTATTTTGTGATACTACTGATTCATTAATCAACGTCAGTTGAATTACACTGATAATGTTGACAAAAGATTTTTATATGTATATATACAACAGCATGGATACTTGATTGACAGTCGAGTACTGGGACTTAGAGTTGGAAAACTATGAATTATAGAATGTGTATACAACATAATTAGCGGGGTGATGGAGGGTCTATGGCGATAGTCTATTGTAGAATACGGAAGTCGAGTCGATGTCTTCGTACATAGGAAATACAGAGGTTCTTCTGATCGACGAATTTAGTATTAGACATTCAGTAATGTTTCACTTGTCACGTGACCTAGAGATTTTCTTTTTTACAAAAAGTTATTTTTATTGAAAATAGTATATTGATTTCCACACATATCTTACCCAGTTTCATACAAATTCTTTTCTTCTTTCTATAACTATTGAAAAATGC
The DNA here is from genome assembly GCA_950022655.1 of Alentia gelatinosa. Classification (NCBI taxonomy): domain Eukaryota; kingdom Metazoa; phylum Annelida; class Polychaeta; order Phyllodocida; family Polynoidae; genus Alentia; species Alentia gelatinosa. The sequence goes on along the minus strand of OX465580.1, from coordinate 27,530,156 downwards.
TTGAGTATATCGTGTATGCCTGTACGTATTTTAACACCCTCCTTGTACATAATGCCTGTAGGCATTTTTACCCCCGTGTACATAATGCCTGTGGGTATTTTCCCCAGAATGGGTTAAAGTGTGTGTGAGGGCGCTCGAGAAAGAAGATTCTAGGCTTGATATGGCAACTGATCCCATTCTTGCCTGCTCGCTTGCCTTCCTTCCTTCCTTCCTTCCTTCCTTCCTTCCTTCCTTCCTTCCTTCCTTCCTTCCTTCCTCCCTCCCTCCCTCCCTCCCTCCCTCCCTCCCTCCCTCCCTCCCTCCCTCCCTCCCTCCCTCCCTCCCTCCCTCCCTCCCTCCCTCCCTCCCTCCCTCCCTGCCTGCCTGCCTGCCTCCCTCCCTCCCTCCCTCCCTCCCTCCCTCCCTCCCTCCCTCCCTTCCTTCCTTCCTTCCTTCCTACCTACCTTCACTCGCTTCTTTCCTTCACTCTTTCTTCTTCTTTCATTCACTTCTTTCTTCAGTCCTTCCCTCCTTTCTTCACGCCTTCCAGAGTGGAGGCTTTTGTGCTGCCGCCTAGTGAGGATTGATAGTATTAGACATTACTAGGTGGTTTTAATGGTAACCCCCTTCTTGTTGGGATGGATGCATTTAATTACATATGGTCTCTCACAAATATTAATAGAAACAGGTCCATACTCACAGTTTGTTTGATGTTAGTAATTTTCAAATGGATGGACAGATTATTTTGTAAATTTGGCATTGAGAGTTGGAACAAACGAGCTAGCTTGGCTTAATTGCGTATTTATGTTATTAGCAGGTGGACGGTTGGTCTTTAGGTTATGGCTATAGCCTACTGTAGTACAACTGCTTGTAAGTCACTAAGTGACCTGACCACATTTTTGCCTTTTATAGCTAAATATTAAGTACAGATAGGAATGTAATTTCTGTTTTGGACAGAAGGTTTTATGGTGGTACAATGCCTTACAGTTTTGATATTTAGTATTTTGGTATGGATTTTTGAAAAATAGTGAATTCAGTTAGTGGGGGACATTTGTAGTCACAGGTCCATTTTTAAGAACTCCTTTATGAACATATTAGTACCCCTTAAACTGGTTAAATCATAATATGATATGCCTCTTTAGAAAGAGAATAAAAAACAGTAGGTGCTTAGAAGTGGAATTTTCAAAGTAGATTCTATATTTACTGAGATATTCAAGTATTTGTTGAAAGTGGGGGGGGGGGGGGGGGATTTTCAGTGAAATGGGCATACCAGGGTTCGTACAGAGCCTGGAAAAGCCTGGAATTATGCTTTTGGGTTTTCCAGGCCTGGAAAAGCCTGGAATTTTCACAGAGAGCCTGTAAAAAGTTGGAAGAGCCTAGAAAATTTTGTTTTGCATAAAAACATTATTTTGTTCTTTGAAGTTCTGGTCATTATTAGCTTACCTGACTGCCTATGAAATTTCAGTGACTTGGATTAAATAGTTCCAAAAATCCTTTATTTGACCATGTATAGCAAATTGCTAATAATATAGCATGGATTTAATTATTTGTCTTCATATTTAAAAGTGGCAAAAGAAAAAGAATTTTGAAGATATCTATCCCAAACCACTGGAATTCCACGGGTAGTAGTGAAGGTAAACTAAATTTGGTGATGAATCAGACATGGTTTTAAAAACAGTCACCAGAAGTGCCTGGAAAAAAATATATTAGAGCCTGGAAAAGCCTGAAAAAAGCCTGGCATGTTATTGGGCTGTCAATGGACGAACCCTGGCATACTCAAACAGATGATTACTCAATATTGATTTACAGTGTATTATCATGTATTTGGCATGATATTCATGTATTTTTTGCCTAATTTTATATCATGGGGGGGGGGGGTAGCAGCCATCTTTGAATTGTAATGCAGCCATGTACCCCCAGAGGACTCTGTGGTTCCTATCACTCTCCAAGTATATTGGCACATGCCTTATACCTATATCCTTATAAAAACACTAAATATCTGGTTGAAGCTCAGCCTCACTTTGAACATGGAGCCTGTAATATGGCCAGTTAAAACCAGATGGAGCCATAGCTAAGTATGATAGGTATATGATTTCTTTTTTCTTTGGACAAGTTTTATTGCAATGCAATATCCTATACAAGACTGTTGCAAGACTGTTGCAAGACTGTTGTATGACTGTTGTATGACTGTTGAAAGACTGTTGTAAGACTGATACGAGACTGTTGCAAGACTGTTGCAATACTGTTGTAAGGCTGCTATAAGACTGTTGCAAGACTGTAGTAAGACTGATACAAGACTGTTGTAAGACTGATACAAGACTGTTGTAAGACTGATACAAGACTTTTAAGACTGTTGCAAGGCTGTTGTAAGACTGTTGTAAGGCTAACATGAGACTATTGCAAGATTGTTGTAAGGAATAGACTAGCAATTAATTATTAGCAGACCTTGTATTGAGTTTTAAATGCGTCCACCTGCAACTGTTCTGACCTGGTCTACCTGGTCTGGCCCAACACAATTTGACTTGGCCCAAGCCAGTCCGACATGTCTGGCCCAAAAAGTTTAATCTGCGCAACCAACCAGTCTCTTATGGCCCAGTCTGACCCAACCAGATCTGATCCAACTGGTCAGACCTGGCCTGACCAGTCAAGCTTGACCCAAGCTAGCTGGCCTGGTTCAACCTAACCAAAATAGCTGGTTCAACCAGCTCAACTGCTTCAGTCCGGTTTCTGGAAGTGTTGTTTGGACAAATCTTGATATTGGATTCAGTACTTATATAGAAGGTCTTGACCATGCTGTACAAGCTACAAAACGAGATGATAATTTACAGTTTGTACAGAATGAGGCATTTAGGCCAAGTTCCATACAAACCGTAAATTATTATCGAGTTTTATGGCTTGTACAAGCATGGTAGGTCATTCTATATTTACTATATATCCGGAATAACCATTAATTTCATTTGGCTTAACAACTAATATTTTGATAAACGTTTACAGAAGTTTTCCCTATTTTCCTGTACGGAACATTGTACCGTACAGTATTTTTACGTTATATGGCGAAACGGTGCATATTTACAGTATATACGGCATGGGTATATAGTAATGTACAGGTCCACCCTCTGATTTGGCCTTTAAATGTCAATAGCGCTATTTTTCAATGAACACTTGGATCTTGTTTGAATAGCCAGCTCACATAATATGATTTAATTGTAGAGCAAACCGAGATAAGGAGTCACTCGAGGGCAAACTTCGCATCCTGCAAAAGACTACAGGCCCAGTACCAGAGAAGGACAAACAAGCTGGGCCGTCAGCAGGATTAGGTCAACCAAAAGGTGGCGCAACTCATGACATGGAGTCCCTCCGTCACAAGAATTATCAGTTGGAAGAAGAGGTAGGGAAGATACCACATGCTTATTCCCTTCCAACGATCGCTAAACCGTAAATCCACGTTATGTTCCAAGTTTTGCTTGCCCTTATTGAATGAGATTTAACCAGGTCGTAATGCAATGTGAACGATGCTTGGGAAAATAGGCGATAAATACGAAAATGCAATCTAATTTTAAAATACTCTTGTTGACAGGTGACGCGTCTCAGGAGAGAGATGACTTTAAGTCGTGATGCAGCTTTCCAGGAGGTACAGCTCCGTAACAAGTTCCTCACTGAGAAACTGGAGCAGCTCGAGAAGGAAATGGCACGCCGTGTTACAGCCTCACAGGTAAGGTCTCAAATAGACTGGCTTCAGTCCCTGTGTAAGAGTGTGCTATCCACCTCCGCCTGTCTGCCGCCACCGTACTCGACCCCAACGCCTCCCCACTACACTCCCCTCTGCATGGCTGACACAGGTGATTCCTGAGCCAGTGAAAGGAACCTTACACATTGTAATTTATTTTAATCATTCAATGTATGTTCATAATCAAAGACTTGAGCAAGTCTAGGTCTCAAAGTAAGGAGAAAGTAATATCAAGAGACGTCACGAGTTTGAGTCTGAGTTTATTTATGCCACACATTTTGTTGGCTCCATAATTTCACGAGTCGAAGACGAGTGACATTACGGACGAGTGACAAACTCAAACGAGTGGCGTCTAGATTTTATCCTACCCCGTTTCCATATTTTTTCAGTATCAGAAAGTAGTGGCATAAACAACACTTTATGTCACTACCCGTGACATAAACAAATCCCATGTTAAGCCTATGGCGTTTTTTTTATTAGGGGTAGGATAAAGTCTTATTACAGCATCACTGATAGAGTATCAATTTCGATATTTCAATGTGTAACAGCTCTTGAGAAATAGCTTTTCCAAAATGGTTTGATCTTTGTATGCATGCATACGTGTTTGAGCTAATTCAATATCTTCTATTTGATCTTGACCAGGATATGTCCGGTGGTGGAATGATTTCACAACAGGCATACAGAGAGATCTCTGAAAAGGAACATACGCTGCAAAAACAAGTTTTGAAACTATCTGAGGAGAACATCGAGCTCAAATTTGAAGTGGAGCAGGCCAGGACGGATATCCCTCGGCTCAAGGTCAGTTTCACTCCTTCGTTCACTTAAAAATATGGTAATGATATGTGCTCGCAATCTCTAACCAAACAAAGTAAGATATCAGCAATATGACTGACACAGAAATATGACAGCAATTTGTGAGCTGAATCTTTTCGAAACGTTGCAAGTTATAATAGCGAGTTTCTCAGATCCAGTTAAAGTATCACAAGTATAGAAATACTTTCCCTAGGAGGGTGGTTGTGGCCCATTAGATTGTAGGTCAACTCTCGACTGTAGAGCCGTCCCAAGGCGCTAGAAAATATCATGTAAGGAGGTCAGGGTCAAGGTCGGGGTTTGCTGCAAATGCAGTCATTGGCTACTCGGTCTACTCTATTCCTTAAATGGACTTAATGTAATGGGACAACTCCATGCTGGTAGTGAGGGCGCAGCCTCCTACCCTGATGGGAGTGATGGAGGGGCATTGTTTTATTTTTGAAATTCTACGGATGAGAAAATGATAAAAGTTCTAATTACTATGTATCATTCGCACCTCCGTAACATATGTCTGTTTGTATCTTTAACCAGGAGCGAATAGAAGATCTTCAAAAGTATGTAGAAGTCCTTAAAACTGAGAAAACCGACCTACAGAACCTGAACAGTGCCCGCTCCTTGGGCTCTATGTCTCTCAACTCTCTTGGCTCTTCCGGCTCTAACATACGCAGGGTAAGTTTGGTCTATTCCATTACAGTAGCTTTTATCATTTCGTTTGACGATATGGAGTCAGGGGTGCCAGTTTTCAGTCATTTTAGGTTTAAAAGTGTTCCTCTAAGTTTTAAGTATGTTTCACGTAGTATATTTTATGCACCTAGGGTTAGGAGAAAAAATCTTGAATCCCTAATAATACCCCGACAGGATACCAGCCCTGTGTTTTTATGCCCACAAACACACATAGACCCCCCCGCCCCTGACTCTTCATATACATTTATGTGCTACATTGGTCCGCAGCCAGGTGTGGTTAACTGAAATCAGCAAGATTGTAGTTTTAGTCCCACTGCAACCACCTCTTTCCATCCTGAGCAGTGGAGGACTTACGCGACTTTATACTTTGGGGAAAACATGTTATTTACATCTGTCCCGAGCTCGGCTCTGGCCGTTTTTTTCGCCCGGTCTCACTAACATAAGGATTCTGTAGTACCTGTATACTAATATACTTAAAAATAAACCAAAGAAATCTAATATACTTAGAAGACTACAGTTAGTGCAATTAATGTAATGATGAAAGCAGATCGTCTGCTGTCTCGTCATTGCGGTAGCTCGCGTAGTCAACGTCGCCACGTCTTTTAGATTAATATACTGATGATGAACATTTTGCAGCACATTAAGGATGGTTGGTCCTTCCTTTGCGATATGAGGATAGACATTGTTAAGACTATCATGCGGCTTACATTAGACACACAAAGATCAGTCCTTCTCATACCATGTCTATTTGATGTGGGAAGTAATGGTATAAGTTCAGTTCAGCGAGCAGTTTAACATTAATGAATAAAGGTGGAATCTTACCTATTTTGTTGAGACAGTCTGGAAAGAACCGGTTGACTGGTCATCAAAGAAAGAAACAAAGGAACTTTCACCTCCATAAATGTGTTATCTCAAAGAACTAGAGTCATGATATAAAGTTTGTTGCTAACAACCAGCGTGATTGTGAGTGGGCTGTAATTTGGCATGACACCAGTAGTAGTTTGTAGGTGGCAACCACAATCGTACGCACTGACACCAGCGTATCATGCTCTGGGTGCAAAAAGTGTATGTGAGTGAAGACATCTGAAAAAGAAGAATAGTTTCAAAATGTTATCAACACAATAATCTCCCTCTCGTGTTCCTTCAGTCTCCAAGCCTAGATCTGGTTAACTATGTCTCTATGTGCAGGATAAACTCCAAGCAGATCCGACAGAATTCTAACATTTTATGTGTGATAGGTAAAAAGAAAATGAAGTATAACTATAACTAATGATGTTATGTAACGCAGTAATTGCTAAGTCCCTTTCACCTTCTGTATAGCGCAACTGCATTCCACCAGCAACAGATAAATTAGATATGCAATGTGACCTGTTTTCGATGGATTGAATATTGAAATCTGAGCTGTAATTGACTTTTTACATAATTAGATATAATGCAATATCATTTTGTGATATGTGGATACTGAGGACCAATAAGTGTTGGAAAGCTAACAGGCAGTGCTTGGCGTAGAAGGCTAGCAGAAGGGCCGCCAAGTATTACGCATTTTTCGTAATTTTACGAATTTCGACATTCTTTAGCTCCAGAATACGGATTATTGCAAGACCCATATATATTATGCACTTTCGATTTGAATACGAGTTCACACTCTAATCAAGGAAATTCAGGTTGATCTCCGTTATTTCGTTTGATTTGATGTCTATCTTTGAGGAGACTGTGGAACATTTGACTTAGACATTACAGAAATTATATCCAGTTACCTTTAATTAAACTGAAATAAATTTGGAATGTTTTAGGGATATGTCTTATGCTCATTCTTTTATATAGAGGGTACCAATAGGAAGGCTATTTACAAATGGTCAAAATCATCATTTCAGATTTCAGTCCCAACCATTATCAATTTTAATGGCAAATTACAGATTTGGGGCAGACCAAATACCAATTTAGACGGTTCAGGATTGATGGCCCAGTCGCATACACACAAGAAACAGTCCGTCAGTTCCTGAAGATATTGTGCACATTACCCCCTGTATTGTTTTTGGCGGTGTTGACAACACAGATTGTCCCCTACCTAGCTATTCACATTGTAGCCTGGAAGCCTGGCCTAGTTAGATTATAGGCCAGGTAACGAGTTCCATTTTTATGGTGCATTATTGGTAACGCCTCATGGTTCCCCGGTCATCCGCTAGAGGGCTCGGCGGAATTAGGTGTATGACAGGCGGATACCAGCCAAACCACTACGCTGGTTCCCGGGGTATCCACTAGTCACAGTCGGGCACCAGCCAAAGTTGAAGGTTGTGCCTGTGGAACCCGTTACCTGCCCCTTATTTCATATGGGCAGGGAACCAGTCTATTCACATTGTAGTTAGAGCGCCAATTAACGTTCCAGGCGTCACCTGACCTGTGAACCCACTCTCCCAGCATAGATTTTGTGCCTTGCTTTCTGCCCTGTTTTTGTTCCTGCACCAACCTGCCTTTTTAGGACAAAATCTGCCCCATATGCCAGTTTATCATATATCCTAAATGCTGACCATTCTGAGGAGTTTTTTGTGTTTTACTTGTGAAAAGAGATGCACATCTTAATATGCTAAATCCTATACTGCCGTTCATGTTAATAGCAGGTGGATGGTTGGTCTCTAGGTTATGGCTATAGCCTACTGTAGTACACTGCTTGTAGACTTACTAGGTGACCTGACCACATTTTTGCTTTTTATAGCTCACTAAGTACAGATAGGAATATGATTTTTGTTTTGGACAGAAGGTTTTATGGTCATACCATATCTGACAGTTTTAATTTTTAGTATTTTGACATGGATTTTTAGAGAAAAAAAAAAGATATTTCAGTTTGGGGGGACCTTTGAGTCACAGGTTCATTTTTAAGAACTCCTTCATGGACATATTTCTACCTGTACAACTGGTTCAATTATTATATGATATGCTTCATTTGAAAGAGAATAAAAGAGAGTAGGTGCTAGGAAGGGGAATTTTCTATGTAGGTTCTATATTTACTCAGATATTCAAGTATTTGTTAAAAGTGGGGATTTGTGGTGAAATGGGAATACTCAAACAGATGTTTACTCAATATTGATTTGCATTCAGCTTTAGTGTAACATTTACCATCTCCATATGCCACACTGACAGTTGCTTACACACTAGGAAGTGTCATTATTAAGGTGAAATGTATATTTGTTGTGCTATTCATGTATTTTTTTTCCAAATCTCATAATGGCAGTGGGGAGGCAGCAGGTGTATGCAGATCAGTCTGTGTGCACTTAACCATGAAGGGAATACATTGAGGCACCTGAAACGTTTTATATATATCTAGGGCATTGATGATTGCCAATTGAGATCGCCCTCAGGTAGGTAAATATACATATATATGTGCATTGATCTATGAACTATTGAGTTCACAGAGGAGAAGAGGTTTAAATATCCAATCAATTCAGGCCCTTCTCTATTCATGGTCGGCCTCCCTCTCTCCTTCGTAAATGATTTTAAACATGTCTTAAGCTACTTGTATTGAGTTTTAAATGTGTCCACCCAATCATATGGCCTTCAAAGGCCAAAATTCTATTTCGAAATGCACACTTAGCTATTTTTATATGGTAGCTTTGTTAAATAACAAATTGAGAGCAATTACATCTGTGAAATGGAAAAGATCACCACAAAATATATACGTTAATAGACAAATCAATCAATATTTGTACATGTACAGTGATCAGTGGTAAGTAAAAAGGTTGCATATAGTCACATACTGTCCAACAGTTTCACAGTCCAGGCCCACGCAGTAACCCCCACTCAGTCCTATTGTTTCACCTGTGTAGGTGAAACAGTTATGCAATCATTGTATATACAGGCGTCACTGTGGTAGAGATCGAGCGGGTCCCTCCAAAGTAGCCATTTAAACAGTGTTAAATGTGTTTCCGTACCGAAATTACTGTCTGTTTACACAAGGCGACCGGTTACGCAAGGTGCCACCCTTTCATGGGGTTGAAAATAAACGTCCAATAGAGGGACAAATTTCCGTTCCAAGCAAACCTTACGTTAATGCAGGGTGACCGCTTACGAGGGGTTTCTCTTAGGCCGGGGTCTCCTGTATGCCAGAGAGATTCCGTTTGTTATGCATATCTTTCCACTGTCCAATATACTCTCCCAAACGAAATATTGTATTGTATTTCAGAAGAGATGCTTCCTTTCTATAGCTTAGGCCCATGCTCAGCGTTCAACATTCAAACTTAGTCATCAACTATTAATATTTAACCTGGAAGAAAAACAAGACAGGCTGAAAAATATCAATCTAAAGATTAAGACACTGAATGCAGCAAAATATAGGAAAATACCTCTTTATGAGGGAAATGTTGTAGGGGAAATGTTATCGAGGTAGACTCAATCCTTGCCAAAGGGGACTTTTTAAATTTTATTTTTTTTATTCAGGTTTGAGAAAAAATAGGACAAATACAATCGCCAACAGTATTTAGGCGTTCTTCCTTGTATGATCCAAAAGCAAATATACAATGACATGATATGGAACAGATACATAAAGGCTCATATATCGATATGTGGTAAATATGTCTGTTTACTAAATTAAAGCTTTCATAAAATTAAGATAATATGCAGCAGGTCATGTGACTCTGCTTGTAGGTAAGAGACATTAGTGAACTGTAGTAAATGTATATCCTTTACTCTTTTTTCATTTAGACTTAGTTTACTTTAACTTGGATATACCTCATGAGTAATTCACATTTTTACAATACTCCATATCAGATTGACAATACAGGACAATACAATAACAGGACTAAAGCACAAGGAATGAGTATGGAGATACATATATCATCAGATAATTGACAGCTCAATATGTTAGGAGCTGTGTTATAATTAGGATGAGAGGCTCGATACAGGGGTTTAGTTATATGGTCAGTTGACTCATAAACCTTTTTAGGTAGTTAAGGTTAAGTATATATTAGGCGACAACAAGAAACTTTTAACATTTGCTTTGTATATGTCATGGTTTTCTAGATGTTGGATTACGGCCGGCAATTGGTCCCATAGAGTTACTCCTTGATAGAGTGGACTGTTTCTATATCTTTCGGTTTTTGGTCTTTTGAGTTTTATTTTAACCTTTTTTGAATGGTGTTTGAGCCACTAACCAAGTAATACCCAAGTTCTTTGTCTTCTTTAGTTTCCCAGTTTTATTTATACAACATGAGTTACAATTGGTTGTTTACGATTTGTTACACTTCTTCAGTTGTCCAACTAGTTTCGGCACACCAGTGCCTTCATCAGGGACTGAGAGATAAGTGATGAGATTGCCTAAGGTTGTCCCTTATATACCTATTTGTAGGTTGCCCTGGTTACGAGAATTATGGGATATAATACTAACATTGTTATGCCCCCTGTTGGGAAGTCCAAGAATCAATGGTTGATTTTAGTGGATACAAGCCACTGATAATTGAGATAGGGTGTATAGTCTCATTTGTTGACAAGATTAAAAGTATAGGATAGTAATAAATTCTGATGATAGTAACAATAGAATAATCTCAAGTACAGATTGAAGGTTGAGTGAATATAAATACAATGATGTAATTCATTATAATAGTGCTAAGTAACAAACCAGCTGGAAGAGGCAGGTTAAGATATGTGTAGAATTCTTACTTACAGTTTGGTACTTGTCACCTTGCTATAGTATTAATAAATTATTATTTGTAACGTTGTTAAAAATAAACTGGTCTCTAATATCTGTCCATGGTTGGTTATTTGTTCCTTAATTGTCCGAAGTCGGTGGCTAGTTTAGGATCAAGTGATTTGATTAGTGAAAAAAGACACTTCAGAGTCCCAGAGTTAAGTGTATACCCGATGGGTAGAGTGTCACTTTCTTCTGGCACCACACCGGGTGTGGAGTTGGGTTCATCAGTAGTGTCCATGTTGTTGTCTGCGTTGTCATCGTCGTCACTGTCACTGTAGTCTTGTAGCATCGATAGTCCGTTGGTTTCTGGTACATTCGGGATAACCTGCAGTTCTGGAGTGGTATTGTTATCGTCGATTGATGAAGAGGCAGTGGAGCTCGAATCGGAAGAGTCCGAGCTTGAACAGTCGGTTCATCCAACTGCCGATCTACACACATTGTGTACACAATCAGATGTAAACATTGCAACAAAATGTATGTAGGACAAACCAAAAACACACTACATACCCGCCGTCTGCAACACTGGAACGATATCCAAAACCATAGAACGTTCAAACCGGTAGCAGCGCATTTTTGCGCACCAGACCACGCTATTGATGACGTCACCGTTTTCGTGCTCGACAACAGCGCCACTGACCTAAATACCCGCCTTCGCCTAGAAGAGGCTTGGATACGTATCCTAGCAACACACCAACCTCAAGGAATGAACATCCGTCGCTAAGTAACGCCGTAATTCAATCGATGTAACCGTTTTAATAACAAATAACTATCAAACCGCGGAGGACACAACTCAGCCATTACGATTGACACTAGATTAGACCACGATGGCAGACACAGACCAGTTGATCAGTATAAATGACAACAACACTGCATTTGCTTGTCATAAATGCGATAAAATGTTCGTCGGCATCACCGCTATTCGCCGTCATTATACGACGGTGCACGAAGGGGGCGGTGTCAAACTATGTTGTGCCACTTGCTACAAAACTTATAGCTCACGCTCAGCTCTGAGAAGACACCAGAAACAAGCACACGGACACAATGCTAGCCAGGCTAATACATGCGCATCAAAGCCGATTATTCCCGATTTGAATCCCAAATTTACTAAAGCAGCTGCTAAAACCGCTAAAGAAGCGTACCGTAATTCTTAGGATGATGACCTACTTATAAAGATTGTCAACTTGACAGGCCTCCAGCCGACGGTTGAACATATTCCTACCATTCCACCACCACCCAGCAGATTCGGTCGCATCAACACCATCAATAACACGGACTATAAAGCATTGAGACTTCATCTGAACGCACCATACATTACGCCTAGAACCACCACCGGACAGATACTTGTGAGTACGAACAACGCGGCCGCTACCAAGCAGAGACTAGTAGATGTGGCAGCGCACCTCCTAGATACAAAATCGGACCCCCTACCAGTACTGACAGCTGACGAAATCAAGGATATCTTTCGCAATGACCTCAATAGCGACATCGACATGATCACTGACACCTCTACCACCAATACCACCAGTCACCAACCAAATGATGAAAATAACAACATGGAAACCAGTGTCACAACCAACACAACCGCAAGCAGTAATCACAGTCACAACTCTACACCCTCTTCTACAACCAGCACGAGCAGTGGTTCTGAAGCATTTGGTGCTGAGTTGATTCCGAACAATATCGGTCTCAACTATAAGTTCGCACGTAGTGCAGCCGGGTCGCTCGCATTTGCGGGTGCCAGATTGTTTGGCAAGTTTGGGAAATCGGCTTTGAGTTAGAAGGTCTCTCAAATTCGGTCCTTTCTTGTATGCCACTATGATCCGCTTATTGCGGAATTCCTCTGAGTTGATCGAGTTATCGATTATCGCCTGGTTGTCTTTCAAGTGTGTACGAATGGTTTTGTCAAAGCGTGCATCATACGTTATGACAAACAGAATTTTGTTGTTGTTCTTGTCAAGGTCTCCAACTGTGGGTGATAACAGTGTGTCTCTGTTAGTTTGCCGTACACGATGGAGTGTCTCCAATAGGCGTTTCTTAGGGTATCCTCTGGCTGCGAAGTATCCTAGGAGTGTTTTTGAGTGTCTGTCAAATTCCAGTATCGACGAACAGATCAGACAGATTCTGAGTAGTTGGCTGTAGGGAATTGAGATTTTCTGTGACAGTGGGTGGTGGCTGGTGTACTGTAAGTACAAGTGGGCATCTGTGTCTTTGGTGAATAATGTAGTGCAGAGTTTGCCATTGTCATCAGTGTAGACAGTGACATCTAGATAGTCGATGGAGATCTGGCTACAACTATGAGTGAACTTAATAGTTGGGTGAACCATGTTAAGATAATTCATAAAGTTGGAAACTGTGTGGTCGTCACCTTGTATGATGCAAAAGATGTCATCTATGTATCGTTTCCAAATCGTAGGTTTGATAGGTGAGTGGGTCAGAATATATTCCTCCAGTCTTCCCATGAAGAGATTCGCATAGGTTGGGGCCATTTTGGTTCCCATGGCTGTTCCCTGTTTCTGGTGGAAGTATTGGTCGTTAAATTGGAAAGCATTCCTTGTGAGAATTTTGTAGACCAGATGGAGAATGACTGTCGTGGGTGGTGATTTGTCTGCTCTGGTTTCTAAATAGTACCTGGCGGCTTTGATACCGTCCGTATGGGGTATATTTGTATATAGTGAGCTGACATCAATAGTTAGTAGGTAGTCATTTGGTCCTAGTGGGTTGAGGCTTTCAATTATTTTGACGAAATGCTTCGTGTCTTTCACATAGCTGGTGAGTTTTGGAACAAATGGATTTAGTAATTTCTCTACGTAGTGAGAGATACGTTCTGTGGGTCCATTGCATCCAGAAACTATGGGTCTACCCGGGTTGTTTGCTTTGTGGATTTTGGGGAGAAAGTAGATGTTGGGGGTACTTGGATGGTTGTTTCGGAGGGTGATGTTGGCATCAGGTTCGAGTTGTCCTTGTTGTACACAGTGTTCTATGTACTTGTTGATACCTTTTTGGTATTCACTAGTTGGGTCGTTTTCTAGAATTTGGTAGTGGTTGGTGTCGTTGAGTTGGCGTTCTGCTTCTGTAATATATGCTTCACTGTCTTGTATGACGGTAGCCCCCCCCTTGTCAGCTGGTTTGATTATTATGAGGGGGTTCTCCCTAAGTTGTTTGAGGGCAGTCTTTTCGTCTGGGGTGACGTTGTGTCTGATCGGGCGGTCTGGTAGATATTCGATGGTTCGTTCGAGGTGGTTGATGTAGCAGTCAATGTCCTCGTCTTTGCCTGGTGGTGGAGTCCATCCTTTGGAGGGTAGTAGTTCTTGTAGTACCGTTTTGTCCTGTGATGCAGTGGTGGGGTCACTATGTTGGAACCAGTGTTGTAGTCGTACACGTCTGGTGAAGAGGTAGGCATCTCGAAGTCGGTGGGCGGGGTGGGTGGTCGTCGTGGTGGGGATGAAGGATAGGCCTTTCTTGAGTATGGAGAGTTCTGGGCCTGTAAGTTGGTAGTGCGATAGGTTCACTACTGTTGAGTCGGGGGCTTCGATCGGAAGGATCGTCTTGAAGCGTCGGTTTTTCGGTCTCTCTTGGTTTGTAGTTCTTTCTTGGTTGTTTCTTCTATTTCTTGTAGGATTTTGTTGATGGTTGTTTTCTCGTCCGGTTTGCATTGTCGTTGTAGTTGGTTCCAGTATTTGTCGTACTGGCTGGTTAGGGTAGCATGTCTTTCTGTCCAGAAGTCCACTAGTTGAGTCACTAGTTGTTGTCCTAGTTGGGTGAGTGAAGTTTCCCAAGTGATGAGGAAGTCAGGGCTTGGATCTGGGACCTGGCAAGTGACACGTGGTTGGAGGCCTCTAGGGGTAGTGCCATTCTGTATATGTGTTTCTAGAAAGGTAATGTGGTGCTGAGATTTTATCTTGGATATAAGAATCTTCCTGAGTGGTTTTAGTAGAACTGTGTTGATATCCTGTAGTGGGCTGTTGGTGTTGTCTGGTGTCGGGTTCACTTCTGGTTGTTGGGGTTCGGCTGGCGGGGTTTGGTTTGGTGGTGTTGTTAGTATTAGTGATCATATTTAGTTCTCTGTGGATTGGGGTGGGCGTGTCCCCTTGATTTTGATAGTCGTTGGTGTCGATATCAATGGGTCGGGTGTCCTGGTCTTCTTGTGTTCTTCTTCGTTGTCGCTTGGTGGGTGGTAACGTGGTTGTGGATGGTGTTGGGGTATTAGACATTGTGGGTCCTCTTCTTTGAGACAAGGCTCTTCTTGACTGATGGATCACTGGGATGCCAGTACCTCGGGGTGGGGGACCGTAGGTCAATCGGGGTAGAGGGATACAACATCAGTGTGTAGGGAAAGGGTATCGTTGGGATCTGATAGATACTAGTGGTTGTGGTTGGAAAAATGAATGGTGTTTGAGCCACTAACCAAGTAATACCCAAGTTCTTTGTCTTCTTTAGTTTCCCAGTTTTATTTATACAACATGAGTTACAATTGGTTGTTTACGATATGTTACACTTCTTCAGTTGTCCAACTAGTTTCGGCACACCAGTGCCTTCATCAGGGACTGAGAGATAAGTGATGAGATTGCCTAAGGTTGTCCCTTATATACCTATTTGTAGGTTGCTCTGGTTACGAGAATTATGCTTTACTCTTTTTTCATTTAGACTTAGTTTACTTTAACTTGGATATACCTCATGAGTAATTCACATTTTTACAATACTCCATATCAGATTGACAATACAGGACAATACAATAACAGGACTAACGCACAAGGAATGAGTATGGAGATACATATATCATCAGATAATTGACAGCTCAATATGTTAGGAGCTGTGTTATAATTAGGATGAGAGGCTCGATACAGGGGTTTAGTTATATGGTCAGTTGACTCATAAACCTTTTTAGGTAGTTAAGGTTAAGTATATATTAGGCGACAACAAGAAACTTTTAACATTTGCTTTGTATATGTCATGGTTTTCTAGATGTTGGATTACGGCCGGCAATTGGTCCCATAGAGTTACTCCTTGATAGAGTGGACTGTTTCTATATCTTTCGGTTTTTGGTCTTTTGAGTTTTATTTTAACCTTTTTTGAATGGTGTTTGAGCCACTAACCAAGTAATACCCAAGTTCTTTGTCTTCTTTAGTTTCCCAGTTTTATTTATACAACATGAGTTACAATTGGTTGTTTACGATTTGTTACACTTCTTCAGTTGTCCAACTAGTTTCGGCACACCAGTGCCTTCATCAGGGACTGAGAGATAAGTGATGAGATTGCCTAAGGTTGTCCCTTATATACCTATTTGTAGGTTGCCCTGGTTACGAGAATTATGGGATATAATACTAACATTGTTATGCCCCCTGTTGGGAAGTCCAAGAATCAATGGTTGATTTTAGTGGATACAAGCCACTGATAATTGAGATAGGGTGTATAGTCTCATTTGTTGACAAGATTAAAAGTATAGGATAGTAATAAATTCTGATGATAGTAACAATAGAATAATCTCAAGTACAGATTGAAGGTTGAGTGAATATAAATACAATGATGTAATTCATTATAATAGTGCTAAGTAACAAACCAGCTGGAAGAGGCAGGTTAAGATATGTGTAGAATTCTTACTTACAGTTTGGTACTTGTCACCTTGCTATAGTATTAATAAATTATTATTTGTAACGTTGTTAAAAATAAACTGGTCTCTAATATCTGTCCATGGTTGGTTATTTGTTCCTTAATTGTCCGAAGTCGGTGGCTAGTTTAGGATCAAGTGATTTGATTAGTGAAAAAAGAAAAATCGGGTGTTCTACTAGGATCCTTTTTTGTTGTACGTGTTACTATACTAATATCTTCGCAACTCAGGATAGTGTCCTCACGTTTTACCCACCAGTGCATTAAGTTTAGGATATGTGTTGCTCGCCTGTAGCTTAATGGTCATATTTTACAGTCTTCCATCAACATCGTTTTACTATATATCACATGCTTTGGCAACCTCTTCACACTACGTAAACAATCATTGATGACAGTTTGTACCTTCTTCCTCTGATGATTTGTATATAAGTAGTATTGGAAGTCTGCATATTTTACCTTCGGCAGTATCATTTGTTTGACTACTGTATTTGCCATATCAAAATTTAAATAGGGTCGCATTCTTCTTAATTTAAACAGCCTTTGTCTTACTTCTCGAAGTGTCAAATGTAACTGATCTCTAAATTTTAATCTTGTATCTAAGATTATCCCTAGGTAATTGAATCTTTCAACATTTGCCAAAGGTTCCCCATCTAAGAGACAGGTTAGTGGATTGTCATCCACTTTGGTATTGAACCACATTGCCTTTGTTTTCATAGTATTGATTGTGAGTAATCTTTCCTTGAACCACTGGTTCATACTGTTCAGTTCTTCTTGCATCCTATGTTTGATTGAAGTTATATCTTTTCCAGTAATGCATAAAACCAAATCATCGGCATACATTATTGCCTCTGCATATTGGAAAATAGCAAAGATCTTATTGACAAAGATGATGAACATAACAGGGCCCAATACTGAACCCTGTGGTACACCATACGTTACGTCTCGAAAATCTGTTAGGGACTCGTTTGTTTTTATTCGTTGCAGCCTATCTTTCAAGTATGATTCAAAAAGAGTTACAGTGTTGAAACTGCAGCCTATGGAGGATAGTTCATTTAGGAGTAACGTATGGTTTACAGAATCAAAAGCTTTTGATAGGTCTACATAAACACATAATACTTTATCCCTATTATCAATACTCTTGGTTATTATATGTAACAAGTGGAAAATTGCCTGTGAAGTAGATTTTCCTGGCATGAAGCCATATTGTGAATGATGTATGATCTCGTTATCAATTAAGTAGGTCATCAATTGCATATGTAATAACTTTTCTAATACCTTAGAAATACTTGGTAACATTGATATGGGGCGCCAATTTTTGTAATCGTCTAAGTTGCCTTTCTTAGGTAATGGGGTAATGGTGCCTTTTTTCAGAGTTAGGGGAAATTTTTTGTTGGTACACATACGTTCAAACATATCCCTAATTATAATCGGGTGTTCTACTAGGATCTTTTTTAGGAATGGTAGTTTTATGTTAGGCAGTCCCGTACCTTTGTCATCGTCCAAGCTGTTTATTACCTTAATAACAGTTTCATTTGATACAGGTTCTATTTCTAGATCATCTACATGGTATTCATTTTGTATGTAATTTGCTTGTACATCTCCTATTAACAATTTGTTTCCTTTCCGACTTCGGCAAAATAATCGTTCATTCCTGAAGGGTTGGTTATTTGCACTGTATTGTCAACTTTAGATTTCTTCAACGGGTCCCATACTTCATGCAGTACTCGCCAGAACCTTTTCGGATCTTTCCGGTTATTCCTAAGATCCCTTTTTATTATACTAGCTTTATATTTGTTTATCGCGTACGTTATCCTTCTACGTAGTTTCCGGATATTGTTATAATCTGCAGTTGTTAACTTTGTGTGTGTTTTAAGTTTACAGAGAATTTCAGCCCTTTTTTCAATCAGTTTGATTATATAGTTCGGTAATTCTAGACCATCCTTTATGGTGATTGTAAACTTCCGTACTGGGCAGGTTTTATCAAGATATTCTTCTAAGTAGGAGATAAAGGATGCGTTATCATCCATGTCATCTGTGTTTCGATCAAAGGCAAAGTCCTTAATATATTTGTCTAATTCTTTGTAATCTATCTTATTGAAGTTACGTCCTTCAATTACTATCTTCTCCTTTTTGGAGTTATGTACCTTTCGTAATGCAAAAATCGGTATGTGATCTGAATAAATGACGTTAATATTACCACCTAGTGTCACGTGCCTGCTGTTGGTGTAAATGTGATCAATTTGACTTGTTCCCTTGGGATGTAGAAAAGTGTCAAGTGTTTTTATCTGTTCTAGTTTATTTTTGTTAAGAAAAGATTTTAAGATTTGATATTTAGTACTACTCGTTATTCTGCTATTTAGATTTAGGTCTCCCATTATCCAGATTTCTCTATTTTTGAAAATTCTATCATTTAAAATTTCGTCAAGCTTATTATAACAGGCGTTTACATCATCATGGGGGGGGGGCGATATACAGAGATCAGTAGAAGCTGTTTATGATTCGGTTCATTAATACAAGTGGTCAGTATTTCATATTTAGGGGTAGAAAAGCAGTAGTGCTCTAATTTTTCAACAAACTTTAGCTTGGATTCCTGTACATATAATCCCACACCCCCACCAATTTTTTCTTCTTCATAGTTACGATCATTTCTGATCAGCTTCATACCTTGAATATATATCATATTGTCGTCATACTGCTCACGTAACCAGGTCTCTGTAACCGTTACATATTTACATCTAGAAAAAATATCCTTGACCTCGTTCAATTTTCTGAAGATACTCTTTACATTGCTAGTCATAAATACTTCACCCTTTTTTTCAAATAGATCAGTGGGTGCTATCAGAGACATAGTAAGTTGGATACAGAGGTACTTCTATATATGTATTTAACTCCCTCATTCCTAGGGACATACGAAAACACAAAATACATTGTTACGGATACAAATAACATATACAGTGAAACATTTAAACCAATTGGTGCATTACAAACAGTCAAGATTGAACATTCAAATAGTGACCGAACTTCTTCTCCAGTAAGAGTGGAAGTATAGTTACATGTGCATTGGAAAACAGAAAACATTGCAATTATCAGTAGACGTAATTGTTGGAGATTCTCAGAGCATTGAAATTGATAAGTCATAAGCAGTTCACTCTTTGAAATGTCTTTCGGATATAGCTTACTTGCTTGTTCCATAACTATATTTTTTCATTAAACAGTTTATATTCTTTCTTGGTGCTACTTTCATTGGGGGGAATCAATGTTTTTTTTGTTTTTTTTTTCGGGTTGTATCATACTTGGGTTGTAGATTAGGTCGTGCTTAATATGTTGACTCAATAGTTCAGTGAGTATACATGTAGAATTCTTTCTATTCGGTCATTTGACTCAAACATAGATTTCATACAATGTATATAATGATGATAGTTGATGTTTTTCTATCAACATTTTCTCTATATAGCTACTCTATAACGGGTTTAGTTGTGATAACCGGTGACAATGTTTTTATTTAGGCAGTCGTTGAGCAGTTTAGCAATCTTCGCCTGTGTACTAGCATTTGGATTGACCCCCTCATATAGGCGGCTGTATAAGTGCACAGTTTCTCTACGTGGTCTGTTGCGATGTACTTCGCGGGCAGTGTATGGTGTAAATACACCTTCGTCTGCGTTTAAGTTTGAGATGCCTTCATTTAAAGACTTGACTATGTCATTCAGTTTGACTTGTGTTGGGTATATGAGTGCGTTATGGTTTGCTTGGGACAGTGACATACCATAGACGGTGCATATCACTACCGCTACTCCTGGATATATGGCATGCACGGCTGCCTTGGCGTCAGTTAGGAAATTAAGTATTTTACTTACAGTTTCGTGTATGGTGCCCTCACGTAGACCAATCACACCTGTAGAATGGTCTTTGTATGTTATATCATTCGTCCCACACATCATATATACCGCACTGTATTGGTTTCCAGTCAGCCGTTGCTGTCCAAGTGTACTGACTAGTTCACGTGTAACTCTTCCTACCATCGCTCCGGAATATGTAGACACTTTGTAGTCTAATAGTCTCAGGTTCCCGAGGTGGAAGTTCAAATGGGCCGTTCGTGAGTCACCTATGATTAAATACTTGATAGGTGGTTGATTGAAGAATGCCATTTTTACAAGGTTGGCGTTTGTGCTCTTCTTTCTCGATGAACTCTTTTCGACGGCTACAGTTTGATTTTGGTGCCGGTACCCTTATGTGGAGTGTCGCGCAGGCGCAGTCATTTAGTGACCTATAAATTACTGATCAGCTGGGAGGTTATGTAACTCTCCGCGTGTCACTGTTTACATTCTCTCCGTAGCTCTGTTCTTAGGTTCATGAGTAGCTTTCCCAGCCTGTTCCCTCCATAGTAGCAACCTAGATCGTAGTTCTCATCATACATATCTTCACCTCCACCCCAGTAGGGGTCACGGGTTCCCTCAACAAGGTTTAACGGATGAGTGCCTAACAGTTCTGTTTTTAATTCCACATTATGGTGGAATTTTGCATCCAAGATGTTTTTCATAACATCTTCTTTGAGTTTAATCCATTCTGTTGTTGCTTTACTGGCATCACCTATTCGTTTCGAAGCAAGAGCATTTTTTGCTTTGAGTATCTGTGGTTGTAATGATTTACATCCTGTTATCTTGCATCGTTCATATTGGAAGGCTTGTTCTGAGGATGTGAATTTCTGACCATTGTAGCTAAGTTCACAGGGACAAAAGTTACTCAGGAACGAGTCACTGCCTTTGAAGATTAGGCCGCTCTTTGTATCGCTGAATCCTTTGCCATACTTTGAGTTTGTTGGTTCCTGTTGTGCCACTGCTGCGGATGGGAGAGTCTCCACTGTTAAGGGCAAGGACAGTGCTGGGAAGTTTTCGTCAGTTACAGCGGTGGGTGATATAGTTGCTTTCTGGTTTTCGTCTTCAGTTGTTGGGAGCACGTTGCCAACTGTATTTTCGGTCGTATCCATGAAGTTTACATCATCACTCGTACTTGCCCAGTCGAAAACTGTCGGTTTTGGTGTGGCGGTAGTAGCACCATATCATGTAGTTGCTTTTTGTGGGTTAGATGTCGATCCTTTCTTAGGTGGTTGATATGGGCTTGGTATTTCATCTGGTTTCCTGCCGCTGTACCATGTGTTGTTAATGCACACATCTTCACCTTTTAGGGTTGTGGTGTGCCCCTGTCTTCTGCAGTTTATGGCCGTCTGTCTGGCGATCGTTTTGGCTTTGCGTACTGCTGGCTCCTCATCTGGGTTTATAAAGATTGATTCAAAACCTTCATGCCTACGTAGGTCTCTTTTCCTAGATAGGATTATATCGTGTTGACGAACTGTAGTGAAATACACTAGTATGGGGGCATTTTGTCTCGTCTTTTTTTTATGCGTTGGGCATAATTGATGTCAGACATTCTGATATCTGGGTGTATTTTTTTTATGACAAAGAGAGCTGCTTCATATACGTCTTCATTTACTCTTTCGTGAAGCCCTTCTATATAAATGTTCAATCTCTTTGGAGACATGTATCTATCACTAACAAAGTTTTCCGGTCGATCCGACCTAGTTTCGCGTGTTTGCATGTCATTTTCCAGCATTTCCAGGCGTTTTTTCACTTCGTCATTAGTACTTACTAATGTGTTTTTCAACTGGTTAATACTCTCAGTTGTCGATTTTTTCGTTTCTTGGAGATCTTTACAGAGTTGTTCTTGTTTTTTCCCATTTCTATGTTGGATTTTGTTGCATTGGATAGGTTTTGTTCCATTGCAGCTAGTCTTACGTTCATCGTTTCAACTTTCTCAGAGAGGCCCTTTTCAAACTCTATGCGTTTTAGATCACTTGCATCAATTTTCTCTGTGACTTCCGAATTCAGTTGTGTTATTCTAGAACCTAGCATATCGCAGAATCTAGTTAGCAGATCTTCTTCACTGGTTTTTGTTTCCAGAACATCATTATTGGCCATGTTACGTTTTTGTGAGATTCTTGGTTTACCACCTACTTTTGTCTTTGTGGCTTGCTTTTTACTTGGTTGGGTATTGTCGCCTGGGGCAGTTGACTCGTCACTGGCAGCGCGTGTGCGTTTTGTGTACTTGCGTTTACCTCTGTTAGCTGCAGCGCCCTTTTTGATGTAGTTTAGGTGCGATCTGTCAAGCGGTGCTGAGGATCCTTCACTTTCAAACACTTGGTCGTTACTGATTTCATCCCCTTCTTGTGTAAGTTCAATTAGCACGCTACTGTCCGCCTCGGTCATTGTTGTTTACCTTTGGCTTGTTTGTGCAGGTTCGGCGGGCATCATCAACATGCTTAGCATAATTATTCAAGACGGCGTCAGTCTTGTTTACGTTAGGCACTCAGTTCGATTCTTTATCTCGACGTTTTTTCCATGTATCGGATTTGAGGGTAGTCACTGATTTGATATGTATGTCTTCTAATGTTGTTTATGTACTAGATTTCACATGTCGATCGTTCCGATGTATCGGTAGATCCATGTATTTTCTCGTAATAGCTGCTCTGACTGTGGTGTGCGTCTAGCCAAGTTCGCGCATGATCGAGTATTGAAGACAAGAGTGAAAGAGGAGTGTATGTATGCTTCGGATGATTTATTGTCCTGTCCTATTGTTTACTTGTCTTTGTCCTGTTCCATGTGACTGTTGTGACGAAGAGCGCCATGTATGGCGATCACTTATAGTCGTTGATTGTGTTGATTGAATAAAGAAAAATCAACCGGATCCTTTTTATAATCAGGATTTGAACAAACTATGCAAACGACAATCGACAGTACTGGTCCGGGTTGACATAAGACACAAAACCATACCCCCAATTAGGGCAGAATGATGCACAACCTCCTCTCTTGATTAGCGTTATACCCTTTATCCGTAGAAATATATGTAAACCGTTTGTATTTATACAAGATAGAAAATGTTAAACGATTCTCTACATTTTCTGAGTGAATACACTCTAAAGTTACGCGGAATTTAAGCGTTTGTGTACGATGAGTATCCACATTGCAAGCGCTCATTACCCCATATCCCTGAACACAAGAATAGAGTCGAGAGTTGGGCAAATAAAATTTATTTTAATTTTATGGGAACCTTTACCGACATGAAGATTACCGCAGTCGGGTAACTGAGTAATAATTACAGTAATGCCACTTCCTTTCATTATACTCCATTCTTATAGCCAATATCCTTCAAGTTCCGATTGAAATGTAACCTTGTCTACCCATGGAAGGATTGTTTATGTAAACAGAATTAGGAAATAAATATTATGATAAAAAATCAAAATGCTATTTAGCACCGAATTCAGTGTGGAAATAATTTCTGCATGGGGATGTCTATGTTGTTTGGCTCTAGTCACAAAAGAAGCATAGGGGTGATAACCATGATCAATTTTTAACCTACATCAACTCACTGGATTGAACTTGCTAAGTACCACATCAGGTTATAACTATTGTATCATAATCTCGCCTTGCCTTTGGTTCTAGGTTGACTTGCCTCTCAATCGTACCCTAACATGTGTAGGCATTTGACTATAGGCATCCTACAAGCCACTAGGTGGCAGTGGTGGCCACAGTGATGGCGCCCACGACCTATTCGTTCTGAGCAAACCTGTCGCTACCGGACACTGCTCGCTCTCAAGTTTGCCGCCCACCTTCCCTATCATCGCCAATTTCAACGATTGTCCTTAGATAAACACACTTATTGTATAGGGTAAATATAAAACCGTGAGCCTCCGCATAAGTCACTTTCGCATGTAATTTGTGTTTCACTGTTTATTGATCAGCTGACGTTTTCGATGGTTAACGAATAATGATTTATAAAAAAAAATGTATTACTCTATATAGAGTTTCACGACATACAAAGTTCACCGATCAGGGATGATCTTCCACTTTGGAGTCACATACAGAAAAATAGATATAGACAAGTACACCACGGGACTTAAATATCGATGTGATATATTCTATCCGATTACCGTGTTGACTGACAATTACAAAGCAATCACTATAGATTCATTTAAACTACGTCAAGAGACTCTTAAAGATTTCTTTGGTTGGTGCTTTTTGTACACAGGGTTCCAGTTTGTTCCATAGAGCAATCCCACGATACAGTCGTGATTGTTTATAAGCTTGGCCCTTAAACCTGAATTCCCTGAATCTTCCTCCCCTATCTCCTCTCTTGCCTCTAAGCCGTTCGTCCAGTAACCCCTCGTTTTGGATAATTTATACATCATGGTTTTTAACTGATAAGTACTATCGTAAAACTGGATGAGTTTTAATCTTGGCCACCGTATGCCACAACTGGAGTTTGGCATAGTGACTTCATGAGGTGAAGCCGAGTGAAGTCTGGAGCCAAAACTCCAGGAGTGGCATGCGGTGGCCAAGATTAAAATGAATCAGGTTTTGATTTTATCCTACCCGGTCTCCTCGATTTTGGAATATTATGTGATAATAACAGAGATGCCAGTTTTCAATGTTTCCACTGAAGTTCATGTTCTCATTTTCAGAATAAACAAATAATTTCCTCCTGTAATAACGATATATTACTGCTAAAGTACCCTATTCAGCCACAGCCTATGATCCCACTGAATCTCCCCACAAACCCATGTAAAAACCTTGAGCTTCCCCTTGATTCCCCACTGTAATGCATATGTAATGCGTAAATCCAATATTGCAAAAAGAATATTTCAATATTTTTTCTGACCCCAACTGGCAACCCTGTAATAATTCTATATGCCACAAGTGGCATATAAAACTCCATATGCCAGTCAGCGTGGCATACGGAAACTCATTGCTAAGCCTATGGGATTTGATATTAGGGGTAGGATAAATGTACAGACTTTAAGGGATTGTTCCACCAACCAGGCTCTAGCCCAGGCCGGTGCTGGTATGGGGGTCTCCGGAAGATCACGTGTGCTGCAGGCAAAAATCTGGCTGGTGGAACAAGGCCCCGGCGGCGCCTGGTGAGTTGCCGGAAAAGCATTGACTGTTATCACACTCCAGCTGGCCTGTTGCGTGGCGCCGGGCGGGTGGTCCAGCCTGCCAGCCTGTTCACAGCCTAGAAGTTGGAACACCTGCTTAATTGTTAATGAAATGGAAGGGAAACTAACGATTTTTTTTTTTTTATAGAATTTCTTTATTAACCAAGTATGTATTACATTGCTTCATAGTACAGTAGATTCAAGTGGTTAATAAAGGGGCTTGGGTGTCAGCCATATACATCTGGCTGGTTATCTTCACCCTGCCCATGGGTTGTTTGTAGTCCCAAAGAATTATATAAATTTTCTTGACCAAGTCCAACCGAAGAATCAAAATACATTGATAATTAAAGTTATACCCTACATAAAGAAGAGAGGAGTAATTTAAAGTAACTGGCTAAACTTATAGCACTCAATAGTGAGGAACAGTTTTGACATTTTTGCAAACTGTTAAAATAATAAATCATTTTGTCAGTGGTTGATACACTACTTCTGTGGAGTTAATTTGCAGTGAACAAAAACATTTCAGGAGTACCATTATATTTATATCTATGAAACATTAAATTCATGTTTTGTCTAAAGAAAATTTCAAGAAAATTGCAAGATACAGGTAAGTACAGATCATTTCTTTGGTGGGATTGTATCTTTCATGTTCTTTTTTGTTATTGATTTGAAATGTTCATAGGTTTCCGTATTTCTGAGTACAGCAGGCAGATCATCCCACTTTATTGCACCATCATATAACACAGAATTTGCATACGCTTGACAATTTGGTCTGATAACTTGTATCGTGGGGGCTGCAACCATTCTCGTTTGTACATTTGGCTTTTTAAGATTAACCTTGTCTCTCGATATCTTATACATAAAATTAAAGATATGGCACAGTCTTCTGTTTTCCAGATATGGAATGTTTGCCAAATTATGTAATATATTAATAGGTGTTCTATTATGTACTTTGGTACACGTTCTTAAACATTTGTTTTGTAAAATTTGTAGTTTAGCTAATAATTTACTCGACATATTGTGGTACAAAACATCACCATAATCAAAATAGGGGAGTATACTTGTCTTGTATATCAGCAGCGCAGCCTCTTTTGAAAGATACGGTCTCATTTTAGTGAGCTGGTATAAACGGTGTGATACACTTTTTATTATTCTATTGATGTGATTTGAATAATTTAGTTGGACATTTAAACTTATCCCCAGATAACTGTAAGTAGACACCTTGTTTAGGATAGCATCGCCGATTTTATACACAGGTTCGTTTCTGTCTTTTTGGTTTGGATTAGAGCAGAAATACATTACTTTGGTTTTCTTTTTATTAATAGAAAGTTTATTTTGCTCACACCATAGTTCTATCCCATCAAGATCGTTCTGAAGCTTTGGGTAAATGTCCATCGCATTCACCCCGCTGACATATAAGACTGTATCATCCGCGTATAGGCCAACCTGGGAAAATTTCAAGATTTTGCTTAAATCATTTATATAAAGTAGAAACAAAAAAGGCCCCAGGATTGATCCCTGCGGAACTCCACATTTAATCATATTTGGCTCTGACATCTTCCCATTTGTTAACACTGATTGATTTCTATTGAGTAAATAATTCTCAAACCATTTTAAAGGCTCATCCCTGACACCATAAAAAGACAATTTTTGTAGTAGAATGCCATGATTTACCGTGTCAAACGCCTTCATGAAGTCGATGTATATGACAGTCGTTTCTTTACCAATATTTTTATCCAGCAGTATATTGTTAGTAAACGTGGCTACGGCTTGAATGGTGGATCTACCTTTTCTGAACCCTGATTGAAATTTATTAAGTATGTCATTCTCATTACAAAACTCTGATAATTTTTTATGAACTATTTTTTCCATAATTTTTGATACCACAGGCAAAAGTGAAATGGGTCTATAGTTGGTCACATTTTTTGGATCACCCCCCTTGGGAAGCGGGATAACTATTGAGGTTTTCCATTCGTTTGGTATTTCACATTTCCGAAATGAGCAGTTAAATAAGTTAACGTATACTTCCGGTATAGCTAAGACTGAGTCCTTGAATATTCTTGTATTAAATTCCTTAATCTGAGAGTTTTTATTCTTGTTTATTTGTTTTCCTATCTCGATTACCTCTTGTGTGTTTGTTCGTATTTGATTTAAGTTATTATAATTTGTATTATCGTACATCTTCCATGGTGTATTTTTATGTTGTGCTAAGGTTGGTCCTATGTTCAGGAAATAATTGTTAATATAGGAAGCAGTGTGTTCCGGATTTATAATTTCATCTGCATCATTTTTTAGGTTAATTTCACCTTTCATTGATTTATTCTTTGTTGCTGGTAAGATACCATTTATCTCTCTCCAAAATTTCTTATGATCTGATTTGTTTCTGTCTAATTCATTTATTATATAATATTGCCTAGCTTTTTTGACTTGCTTGTTAGTATCGTTCCTTGCTTGTTTTGCCCTCAGTAGATCTGTCTCATCCCCTGTTCTTCTTGCTTTTTTAAATAAAATATTCTTATCGTGTATTGCTTCAATTAATTCATTTGTGATCCAGGGTTGTTGGTTTTTTTTTACCATAAACTTTCTAAATTTACATGTTTTATCTAAATATTCTATTATTTTCGATTTAATGATGGTCCACTTACCTACTACTGTATCATTTGTATAAAATTCTTTCCAGTTACATGTTTTCAAATGTGTTACAAATTCTTTAATATCATATTTGACGTAGGAGCGTCCTTCGAATACCTTTTCTTTCTTAGTCTCAGCATACCCATAATTTTTATTTATGAAGAAGATCGCTTGGTGGTCACTTAGTGCCAGATCCAATACCCCATAATCTCTTATTTTCAGATCATTTGTGAGGATCAGGTCAATGATACTACTATTATTACTATAACGGGTGTAATTTTGAATCATCTGTGTAAAACCTTTTTGTTCAAAATTGGTTAGAAAATCAGTGGTTTGTTGATTTATAACATTTATATTTATGTTGAAATCTCCTATTACGTATACTTCATTTATTTCTCTATTAATGTCTTCCACTATCAAATTTAATTCATGGATAAATACTTCTACGTTACCTCCTGTTGGTCTGTAAATGTTGGTGATCACGATATTTTTCGCTTTATTTCTCCTGATTTCTATTGTTTGGGCCTCAATATGACGGATACTTTTGTTAAGATGTTTATAACTAATTATATCATGTTCTAGGCCCTCCTTTATGTAAATACAAATCCCCCCTCCAATTTTTGGTTTCGGATCTGATTCCCTTTCTTTCCAATTTCTGTCCCCTCTATACATTATGTAACCTTCCAGTTGATATTCGGTTCGCAGATCCAACTCTGTTAACCACGTTTCTGAGCATGTAATTATATCCCACTTTTTTTCCCTGAATTCAGCTAATAATGAGTCAAATTTTGCTCTTAGACTACATAGGTTTAGATGTATGCACTTTAGGCCCCTGTTGTTTGTCATTGCATTTTTCCCTATTAAGTCTGACATATTAGATTTTTGCAGTAAATGTATTCCTCCTTATCTGATCTATACTTTTCCCTCCCTTTTCCCTTTATTCTCCAGCCCAGCTCGGTCAACAAAATCTTTAACATAACTTGATACAACATGGACAAAAGATAGGAAAACAAAATAACAAAGTAAACTTTGGTGTTGATATCGGCCTCTATCACCATCTACATCCAAAGCACAAGAAAAAAAATAAAATTGAAAAAAAGTAAGTTTGTCCTACCAGGCGATTCAGCTGGTGGACGGTAGCCCCCTTGGGTTTTATCATCTATTACAACGCTGAGATCATTGAAATCATCGTGTTAGAGGTAAGTATAGGAAACATCAGATATTCCATTTAGTCAACTTTCATTTTTTTTTTTTTTTTTTATTGTTATTAATAGAGTTATCATAGGGCAGTCCCTTTAGCCGCTATAACTAACAGCAGCTAAAATTTTTATGGACGTATCCATGATGTAACTTATCCTTTGAAATACGGATGTTTGGAAGATATTTATTAAAGATACAATAATTTTAATACTAGATCTTTGGGTGGTCACCTTAATTCGTCATAACTAACGACAGATTTAGGTTATTTCCCTCAGAATTCATTACCAGTTGCCACTAAGCGTGGGCAGGTTCTTTTCAAAGACTGATATCAGGTCCTTTGCCCACATATCCGTAAGTTGGTGAGTTGGGTGAATACCATCAGCAAGATATTCATAGTGGTGGAGTGTCTTTCCACGTCGTGTCTTGTGTACGTGATTTGAAATCCATGGGACCATTGTGCTGTAATCCGAGCTGTGGTTTATGTCTATCAGGTTTTTGTTAAATTGCATGATTGCATCATTTACAATTTGTTGTTTATCTTCACTACCTGTCTCCGTTGGTTTAACACATTTATCAATACATACGCCTATAAGGGGGCAGATCACAATCCTTGAGTCGTTATGGTTCTTGCAAATCCATTCGTAGCCTATTTTGGCATATGTAGTTAGGTGATCTGCCAGAGATTGGGCGGAAGTCCAGGCACATGAGATATTTTTGGTAGTCGGATCTTTCGTTGTGATATTGCATGTTCCTGCAACAATATAGACAATAGCATTTTTACTAAAATCTAGATGATTGTTTGCTATTACCAGACACTCTTGCAGTGTAGACCCCGGTAAGCAGAAAACGTTAAACCGATGCTTGCCTTTGTTCTGTAGAGCGATAGCTTCGTATAACCATTTCACTTTGGAGTCTCCTATAATTACGTGTTGGGGCAATGGTGACCAGGTACGTATTAGTGTTTCTTCTAGCCGTGCGATATCCCTGCTTAGCTTTGTAGGATAACTTACTCCACGATACCTCGCCATTGGTAACAAACTTATTTATATCCTCTTCTGACCCTATATATCACTATCTTCTAGATGTCTTTTTCGCTTTCACTCTTTACTATCATTACGTTCTTCCTCTTCCTCTTCACCTCTTAACTGTGCCCTGACTTCGCTCAGTATGATTCCTAGTTTATTTCCTGTTACCAACGTCGTTGAGATCTTGTTGATTTCACCAAGGTGAAATCCACACCCCCATTCGGGGTCCTTTGTCGCCTCATAGAGCGGTTGATTGCCTGTTTCAAGTAATAGGTCACGCAGGTCGTCGTTTTGAGAGAATTTGCCATACAATATAAGCCTCATAGATTTCTCCATCTCATTTTTCCATCTATCATTTGCTTTTAGTGACTTACCCAGCCTCATTACGTCATAGGGGTCCTCAGTTTCTTTGATTTCCTTTGCAGTTTCTTGTTCATCTAGGTAGATAGCTTTTTGGTGTTGGAAAGCTTGCTCCGCGTTTGCAAACGAGTGACCCTGAAAAGTAACTTTTGTTTTGTAGAGGTTCGAGAACGGTGCAAAAGCCCCTTGAAAGGCTATCCCGTTTCTTGTTTTGACCGTTTTTATCTCCTGAATGCTTAGACCATGGGGTAGATTGTCTATTTGTTCATAGTAGTATTGTCTCCCCGCGATCGAAATTGAAGTACCCTTTACTTTGCAGTCAATCTTTTGTTTTCTCGCCACTGATTGTATGGCACGTAGGTCTCTATTCTTCCTTTGTTCTTCAATCGTTAGGTCATCGGATATTCTGATTTTTTTCCATTTAGGAAGATTTCTCAGTCTACTTATGTTGCGGTAGATCAGCCCTTTTGTAGACGCATTTACAAAAGTCACAACCACGGGGCGTATCCAGTTTGGATTGTTTGTTGGCCTTCCTCTTCTATAAATAGCATCTATAGCAGCATGGTCAATTAGTAGTCCCAGGTCGTTGAGGAATTGAAGAAATACATCTCTTATGTTTTCTAGGTCCTGCTCCTTTATGCTTTCTACAACCATCACTTTTCTTTTCCTCTCGTTTTCTACTCTTTCCATTTTCTCAGCGGTTAGTTTACTCGTTTTCTTTACTTTGATTAAGTTATCAGTTATTTCATTCAAGTCAACATCGTGCTGGTTTACTGTTTCTGTTATGGAGTCCGAGTTTCTCCCTACTACGTCTACCTTATCCGCTATTTTGTTTAGCAGAGCTGCTGTGTCATTTAGTAGTGCACTCGCTTTGTCTACCTTTTTATCCAATTTACTTATCAATTCGGTCGTACCTGCGATGTTTGTTTCATTTTGTTGGACCCTTTTTTCGATTTCATTTATCTTTTTCACAATATCCACGTTGTTTGAATCATTGGATAGTATGGGTAGCAACTCACGTGCGCTTGACTGGGGCGATAATGGAGGCGAATCCATGTCTTTAGCATCGCCGGCGCTGGTTGATTCTTTCTTCGTTATTTGAGGCGTATTTTTTTTGTTTCTCGACCTTCCCGCCATATCAGCTGGGTCAGAGCACGTTTGTGAAGCTGGTAATTGTCTCAGAAGTCTTAGAAGTTATTGTATCCCATGTAGTTTATCACCCGAGTCGGAGCACCGTTCGACCCACGTTCTACCGTACCGCCGCCATGTAGAATTATTTGAACGATGTGATTCGTGAAATGTAAGCATCAACAGCAGCAGCTGTCAGTTTTGAGATCTCAACAACAGCAGTGGTGTTAAAGGTTTTATTTAGTGTTTCTAATCAGAACAGCATATCATTGTTGCAAATATCAGAATTAAGGGGAAACAAAATTAAACCACGGATACCACCAGCCATCTCACAACCGTTTGCCAGGGAAGGTGGAACAACCTAGGCCCTGTCACAGATAGTTAATGCTATTAATACAAGACATGAAACTTTCCACTTCTAATACAGACATCCAAAAAGAAACTATATCAGTAAGTTTAGTTAGAGCAAGTACAACCCAATAACTTCCCGAATCGGTTTGATGGAAGGCTTTATTTGGTTGAACAGTAGCACACAACGTTTCGGAAACAGTAGCCTTTTCAAGTGATTTTTGTCCTTAGATTGATTTCTGAAGAACATAAATGAGCACATAAATCTATAACTGTGAGATACTGTGATACATTCAATGGTGGGTACTGGTGTGGTCCCATGGTAACTATTATATAGAGTGAATGTTTTTTTTATAGAAAGTTCGTATTGAACAGATTTAATTATTATATAATGATGAGTTAAAATGTTTTACAGTCATTGCTATATATATAAATAGTCATACTAGTATGAAGTTTTATGATGGTCATTTTTTGCCTTCTCGGATTAGGCTTTCCTCTAGATCTATCCCTACATTCTGATTGATGTTCCGAATGACATGATATAGGTCGACTAGGATTTCTGTTACTGGAATTCTCTGGCTATAGGAGCGTTTTGGTTTCTGGTTATCGTAGGGTACATATTTCTCCCACATGCTAGTTTGGTAGTTCTTTGTTAGACTGGATCGCACTTTATAGCCTGATAGTTTAAGTCTACGAGCCTCGTTTTTACGTTCGGCTGTTCTATTACTTTGTGCTTTACCGAAATTCTGGTTCTTGGTTTTACTGGTTTACGGTACTTTGAGCTAGAGGTGCCCTATATCTTTGATATATTTTGAGCCATTACATTATGTAGAGAAAAATATTGTCACTCGAGTTGACTCTTACTATTCAAACCCTACAGTTGTCGAGAGTGCTATTTGCCCTGCTGCTTTAATTATAAATGTGTTGCTATGCAGTCACTACTTGGATGGCAAGAGCAGAAATAGGATAGCTGTGCCCAAGCATCTTTAACAGAGATACTCATTGACGATTAGAGTTTTAAAGAGATCGTATCACATTAGGAGAAACGTCACAATTTCATGCTCCACAATTGTTGGTTGAATGTAACAGAAATGGAGAGACAACATTGCAATCGCAATATAGCATGAATACAATACATGTACCACAACACAACGTAATCTACAGTCAACTAGGACATCTAGGTAAATAGTAATTGATTATGTCATGTAAATTTGTTATTATTGTGATTGTTGGAAATGTAGGGGTCAGGGCAGTTGAGCAGCGTTGTTTCACTTTAGAACTAGGTGGCGCGAGTGCTGATCCCTGCTGTGCGGTATGGCTGGTGGACCCGCGGTATGCAAATGCTACTGGTTGGCCCGCATTACGTAACTCAGCCACTATATAAGGCTGAGTCCACAGCGGGTTGACAGGACTTCTCGCAGTGCCTCTTTACGGAGTGAACGTCTGAAGCCTCACGTGTTGGTTAGGTTGTGTTGTAACACCTTTCAACGTTGAAGAGACCAGTATCTCTTCCCGCGCTAGTTAGTGCCCTGGAGTACTAACGTATTGTAAAGTCTTACCATAATAAAAGAACGGTTAACTGAAACAGTCCGGAGTCTGGTTTTGTCTTCGTAGTTATGCGGTAGTTGGTAGATCTAGTATCTTCTTCCCCTTTCCAGCGGGTAAAGCCAAACCCACCTGTACTAGCACGGCTGTCGATCGCGGAAAGTGGTAATACACTTTCAGGGGCTAGAGGGAACGCTACATATATATATATATATATGTGTACTGTTTAAGTCGACAACCTACTCATCTTGTAGACACTGACCTTTGTGATGGGATTTTTAACCCATCAACTCCATGGAAGTTTAGATATGACCAGAGATTATCTATGGTAATAGTGAAAGCTCAGGGGGATTAAGTCGTAGTGAACTGGTGAAGTTGACCCGTTTGAAGATTGGTCACTTCAGAGTTACACATGAGAATACCTCCTGAAAGAAGAAAATCCTTCATTATGCCGAGTATGCAATGTGCTCATAACTGCAGCATATCCTGCTGAGCTGTCAAAGGGTACAAGAAAATAGAAGAAAGTATTTGAATATAGTAACAAGATGAAAATGATGTTTGAGACTATAACAAAGAAAGATATCGTCAGTGTTTTTTTTTCTAATATAAGAGTAGGGTTTATTAGTTGTCTCATTCTTGATTTTTCATAACATGACATACCAATGCAATAATTTGTCTAGTATTACATGAGAGTTCTGTTGAATACTTCATTGTGGTCTTTTCCAAGCGCAGGTATAATGTTCTGGGAGTTCTGGGTGACTTTAAGGGACGTTGTAACGCGATAGTTTTAGACTAGTTCGTCCCAGGGCCGGCAGGGCTCTCAATTTTTCTAATGGCGATGGGCAGTGAATTGGCTGGTGTCCACTAACAGAGCCCACTATACTGGGGAATCGCATACAGGACCTTGACAATAGAGCCTGCGCTACCAAAGTACCGGTGGATGTGTTAGAGCGCTTCTTTGTGCTATGATATGAAATCATCATGGAATATTTCATGAGGCACATATTCGCAGATGCTCTGACAAATGATTAGAGAAATAATCTGTTAAGATGTGGAGTTTTGGTTGGTCCAGACCTTCAAGAATCTGGGAGTTGTTTTGTCCGTTATGAAAATTCATTTCCCTTCTCCTTTTAAGAAGGTTTCTTATGCTTCGAAATTAGATTTCATATGTACCTGAGTACTGAAAACCAATTAAGTTACGTCAGATGCATTGGCCCTTACTTTGCTCTCCATAATACTCCTGCCCGGAAAATAACTAGAATTAAGAACAAATGAGGTGTGAATTCATAGGCTTCCGTTTTGCATTGGGTAGATTAATATAATTATGTGGTCATAGTTCGGCACTAATAGTCATTATTGATCATTACTACTCTAATGAACATGTATATCTAGTAATATCCAATATATCAGATAATTACAATGATATCAATGCCATAATGCCATAATGCCACGCCTGTTAAATTTGCCGCATGTTATATTGAACAATATTATAAAAAAATGTCATGAAATTTCATGATTGCTTAAATGGCGTGAGTTGTCTTCTGCTACAGATATCAATTATGAAATGTAGAGCCTCTAGTACCATATGAATGTTCTTCTTCAACATATGAACGATCTAATGACCACCACTTTATTAAACCAAGTGTATGCGCTGTTCTTCTTATCTTAAGGCTTCTAACACGGAATTTATTATGTAATTCTTCAGTATGAATATTTTGTGATTTAAAAAGAAAATTAACAGCATCGAAAGGGATGGCTAATATCAACTTGAGGTGATTTTCTCGGGATTATATTCATCCCCTACTGTGTGAAATCAGAATATTCAATGACGGATTATAACATTTGTTTCACAATTTTTTAGGCTACAGCTTCGTCTATAATCTCCCAACATGTTCTCGAACTGTTTCTATGAAGACCAGATTTATTAGTTTCCTTCTTATTTTTTTGTTTTTTTTTGTTTTGTGTGTGTGTGGGGGGGGGGGGGGGGGTCCGGGTTTTGCTAGTGTACGATGTCCTGATGGTGTTAGAGAGAAATAATGGGGATAACCAGGATTCGGATATTTTCTGGGTCTTTTTTTCTAAACCTGGTATCTCCGAAAGTCACTTTATTTCGGTATGCTAGTCTGGCTATTTTTTTTTACAGCGATAGGAACCACATACCTACAAATATCATTGTCTGGTTCAGTGACTTGAATAGAACACTGAAATGCCGGGGTACACCGTGTGGTTATTTGCACTGCCATAAATATTATTTATTACCGCACAGTGGGTTCCAGCTGGACACATCCTTGTGACTTTAGGCGATTCTCTTTGTGATTGTCTAAAAAAAGACTTCACAATCTTGACGCAATGCTTGCGATTACTATGCGAAACTTTAGTGATCTAATCCCAATATGATGTCCATTTTCATTGTAAATATAATGTGAACATTGTCTGAATTGAAGTTAGTTTAGAAAAATGTCTACCGGGAAACTACTGGTTTCACATTAAATTGCGTGCGACGGTGTGTTTTCTATATATATGACTTGGCTGAGTCTAGCCTTACATAGAAAATATGAGATATGTTATTTATCTTTCCTACTTAGCTCGTCCCAGACACTTCGATGTAAATTATGTTGCAGTAAATTTTGATATAAGATAAAATATCTAAAACACCAGAGGGCCTGTTAGAAAGCTGTCGTTTCGTAGACTGATAATAGTAAGAACTTAAGTTTTCAGGGTTTTAGTTAATCCTTTGTGCAAGAGAATCTTAGAAATATGATAGATTCACTTTCCTAGATAGAACCTGTAGCTATGTACATTTATATTTCTCACTAATCAATACAAGTAAAAAATATTACAACTATTTTAATGTGTTGGTTTTTTTTTATATATATATATTTATTTAGATTGCAGTTTGATCTTTAAATGATAGTTTCCATCCCTCATATATAGTGTTTTGAAAATGTTTATATGGGCAGTAGAAATATCCCGTTTCGTAGAATGACAGGTTTTGTGAAGAAAAAAAATCGGTTTCTTTTTAAAGTGGTGTGAAAAAAAACCCCACATATTCTCATATAACTATATCATCAAATAAGGCTACTCAGACACTTTTCGTAATAATGGTAAATTTTCTCCTGGAGCTAAACAGCTCGAAAAATGAATTATGTACAGATAATATCGTAATTGCACCACTTTCTCTGGATTCGACCATTAATATATAATGATATTATTGCATTTTACTCAATATTGAGTGGATTGGGGGGGGGGGGGGGGGGACTCTTGTGAACAGCAATACAGTTAACAATATAAACGCTAGTTGATATCGCGCGGGTTGACATAAGAATGCTTGGCCCGGAAACCAGGTCAGACACATGTCAGAACCTGTTGATCGCCCATATTCTGGCTGTCGGTGGCTCACTCGATGCTAGTTCTGTTCCCTGAATTGAGTTACCTCTCAATAGTTGTGAACGACTTGAGATTTGAAGCGCCCGTCAATCATGCCGACGGTAGGTGGAAGTACATATTGGCAGTAAATCTATATTTACTCTGATGCACTTTTTTGTCATGTGCATCGGGTAATAGATTTCATTAACCCCGACTTCCATTGTGCCTGTTTACGTTGCAGTAAAATGACGGGTATTATACGGACTAGAAATGACACACAAAGCGATGA
The DNA here is from genome assembly GCA_950022655.1 of Alentia gelatinosa. Taxonomy (NCBI): domain Eukaryota; kingdom Metazoa; phylum Annelida; class Polychaeta; order Phyllodocida; family Polynoidae; genus Alentia; species Alentia gelatinosa. The sequence goes on along the minus strand of OX465580.1, from coordinate 27,492,794 downwards.
TGCAAGTATTAAGCGACGGAAATGGGAGGTGCCCTCTGTTGAACCAGATAGAGGCCTTTATCTCGTGCTGTAGCCTGTGAGTTGCCTCACTTTAACCTGACACCAGTCTGTATAATAAACAATATCCACCACAGACCCATACACTAGAAGTGGCTACAACAAACACAAATGGTTCGTTTTCCCTAAGAGCTGATATCTTTATTATATGGATATATTCTCTATCAACAGGATATCTGAAATCATAGGTTTGTCTGTAAAATCTTTGATCTACCCTATAAAGTATCGAATCCGCCAGTTTTACCACAATTGATACAAAACACAATATTTGTGCACGTATTGAGCAGGTGGTACCACTCTTTTCGCTTTGCCCCTAGTTCAGTGTGATACTCAAACAGGGACGTCCAACCAATAGGTCAGGCAGGATAAGCGATATTGACTCTGAAAATTATAATTAGTAATACGCCGATGTATTGCGCAGACTATCTTAAGGCAAATTGAAAATGTATGGGAACTCAGTAAACTACTACCCATTGTTTAAGAATAGTCTTTGGTGATTTACCCTTTAATGTAGCAATTCCTGGGTTTAATTCATTCGAGGAGATACATAATGAATACAACAAACGATGTTTTTTGTGGACAGACGGTCGTAGACCACGAGAGGTTGACGCACAGTAATACACGGTGCTACATTCAATTGCTTCCTCTTCACTCGATTCAGAAAAAAAGATAAATTCCGATCAGAGTAAAAGTGTTCATAAGACTTGAGATTGGTTTGGTGGAAGACCCCGGTCCACTATACACCTATGAATTATTATTTTATCTTGCAGCGACTTATGATTAGTATCCTATGTTGTAGTCTTGTTTTTAGTGCTTAAACAAATTTTATCCTATCAGATTCTACTTTGATCTTGACCTCACCTCAGCCTAGGTGGTCTGAGTGTAGCCTCTGCATTTACTGAATTTATTTTTGAATCCAATTAGATTCACATCAAAGGCATGTGGTTTTCGATATTGTTCAGAGCAGACACCTTTTTGGGGAAATAGCAATGTCACCTGATGTGTCATGTGACTCGAGTAATTTACCTTGATAACTGATATTTTGTTATACTGAATCAAAGGTCAATATTACTCTTATATTTTAAATTTTAAATGTATTTCATCTCAAACGATCGTAAGTATCAATGATGCCTCTGAGATGCATTTAGGCATCTTCCTGCCGTAGTCAGGGGAATGCCTGGAGGCATCATGCTGCCATAGCCAGGGGAATGCCTAGAGGCATCATGCAGCAGTTAAAGGGTTAAGAGGGTTAAAGGGTTACATTTCTTGAAAATTATGCATGCACGACAAGGGACGATCACATATTAATTCATAAGATTAAAAATGAAGTTTGCAAAAGTGAAAAAAAGAATAAAAATGATGAGTTGGGTAATGTTTTGGGGGTTGACTTTATCCTTTTTGTGATATGCCTTTGTTTGTAAATGTTATGCTAAGGATTCAGTTTTTACTCCTCTTTTTTCCATAGATCTTGTTCTTGATATTTTGGTTGATATAAAGAGAAGAGGAAACTCCTGACCTCATAGTCCCTCACAGTGACCAAACTCCATGGACCTCACTTATCTTTCCCCCTTTTTCTCATAAGCGGTAAAACTTGTGACTAGGTGTGTCCAGCTCTCTAGTTGAGTGCTGGATAATTAAATTTATCAGATCTTTTTACCTTGTAAGCCCTGCCCTCATTGGTTCACACAGTCGTGTGGTCCATATTTCCCCTGTTCATGTGTTGCTTCATGCAGACAAAGGAAGGCGGGAAGCTTCCTTGCCCAATCAGATTCTCCCTCACATTCATTTTTGGGTGTACTTAAGTAAATATCTTCGAAATCATCCACCAGTCTGCCACACCCCCTCGGGGAAGGTATTCAAAGTGCACGGTATAGAAAGGATTGTGCCTATCATACACAGTTTTGTTTGCCTGATATAAATGCTATTAAAGATTTTTTTTAAACAAGTTTAAGTATAATCTAAGATGGACGGAGTTATTAGATACTCGATGGTCATATAATGAGAACCTACTTTCAACCATTACTTAGGGTCGTTAGTGACTTTCGTTTTAGGGTCCATTTAAATGTCTTGTATGAGTCTTTATCCTACCCCTAATAAAAAACCGCCATAGACTTAACATAGGGTAATTTTATGTGGCAGGCCGTGACATAAAGTGTTTTTTATGCCACTAGAGTAATAACAATATTGACCAATCAGAGAGCAGGATGTCATCTACTATGAAAAAAAGTTCTGTTGGTCATTGACTCAATATTTATCTTTTAGTAATACAAAAGCATAGACGAGGTAGGATAAATACGAAACCGACTTGTCAATGTCTATGCCACTCTGGTCAGGTCTGCTCCTCACTACACTTGGCTACGCCTCGTGTAGTATTATGCAACCTTCCCGTCGTGACATAAACATTGTCAAGTCTAACTCTCGTTCGGTTTCTACTAAATATTTCTTGTGTCACCAGATGGTTTGTTCCATTTCACTCCTTAGCTCACCTCTACCGAGTTCCTGTCATATCATACATTTATATATATATATATATATATATATATATATATATATATATATATATATATATATATATATATATATATATATAT